>VXAB01006471.1:196289-356950 GCA_013399175.1 Odontophorus gujanensis
TTAAAAAAAAAAAAAAAACAAAGACGAGAGAAGCCACTTTAATTATTAGCTTTTGTTGTTAGGGTCCTGAAAGGTCTATTGGATACAGAAGAGAGCCTTTTTATGGGAGGTCTGAAGTTTGTAAATGGATAATACTTTCAATTAAGTAGCTGAGAATAGTCATGGGAAAAGAATGCTTAAGTTTATGAAACAGTCAAATTGGCATTTAAGTGACCCTTTGCATGCCATTGCTTATCTGCATTGCTTAAAGATCATTTGGTTAGCAAGATTATGTATTAAAACAAATAGTGACAACAGACAATGAGTGTTTTACCTTCAATAAATACTTACTGTCAGATTATCAATGGTGCAGAAACTGCATGATTTTCTAAAAAAAACCCCTGTATTTAGTGCATTAAATGACGGTAATGTGGGCCACACACATAGTATTGTTTCTTCATGTCCACTTTTTCAAAGAATGATAAATAGTCTGTTTTAAGAGTGTGTGTTGTAAAAACATTCACCTTTACCTGCAGCATGCCCCAAATATTTTAGTTTACATTCATAAAGCATTCAGTTAGCTAATTCAGTGATAAACTTCTATAAAAGAAAATTAATTACACTGCAATTAAAGTATCTTTCAAATTGTTTTATTTATTTTAAGTAAATTATAAAATCTATGCAAAATGTTTCTAGATGATTTTAAAATAATTTTGCCTAGCTTTGTTTACATACATCACTCTGACTGTTTTAAGTTCAAAGCTGAAATGTTTGCCTATCTTTATTTTTAAATGCATTTTTATTGATTTGCAGAGGAAGTGAACAGTTAGAGAATCCTGAAATAAAGTATTTCATATTAAGTATTCTTCCTCCAGTTAAAAAAAAGTAGTATGGAATATTTCTAATTTTAAATTAGCATGATCTACTTCTTATAGCTTATTTAACAATTGCTTATTTCCATTTGTGCTGTGAAATTTGTGAAACGAATTCCAAAAAAAGTACCAATTTTATTATATGAAATTGCTGTAAGCCTTAAATTCTAATCAGTGTTATGTATTCTGTATTTCTTTTCCAACTGGATATTTCATTTTAAATGTTCAACTTTCAAATTTTATTCCACTCTTCTCATTCATGTTAAAAAAGAAAAAATCACAAGTTTGAGTAGAGACTTTGGATTGTAGTATATGGTGAAAATACCTTGTTGAAGCATGAAGAGGCTAGGCTATCTTCTATATATTATTTCTATATGTTACTTATATAGTATTAAATGTATTATGACTTGACAAATATATTTTAAGATTTTAATTAAAATTAACAAATTTAGTTGACACTCATGTTTTGTTGTCATGTGCCTGTAAACTTCAGGACTCAAAGGAGAGCATAATTGGTATGGTGATCTCTTAACTGTGAGTCAAGTTTGTTATATTGCACTGTTTGTTTTTTGGTTTTTTTTGTCTATTTTCTTTACATGTGTGATTTCTTTAAACTTTTTTTGCTGTCATTACTTTTCAGGAATGGTAAGTACATTAAAAAATATATTAACTCAAATATGCATTGGATGATAAGATTGATTTAGTATTTTTTCCTAATTTTGAGTTCTTACTAATTCCCCTTTTATAATATTTTTTTATAAAACAAGGCAAAGTTATCAGTAAAAGAAACAAGTTGTTGAAGGACTTAATAAATTTATTTTTTAATTAAAAATATATTTGTACCAGAAATCTAGTCAGTATAATTTCAGAGTGGACTTCTGTTTTCATTTAAGATTTTCTTTTAAATATGGAGATATTTATTAACTTTAATTAAAAGTACTGTATGTCTGGGGAACCATTTCAGGACTTTTGTATCTCAGATATTTTCTCTATACTGCTTTTCACATTGTAGCTGTCTGCACCTTTAGACACTTATTAACTTTGTAGAGTTCATACAGTAGCTGCAGACTGTTTTTAGAGCTTGATCCATGGCCTGTAGAAGTCAATAGACTTTCATCACTTTGAGTACAACTTAGACTGGAGGGTTAAATGGTAGATTTTTTTTAAAGTTATTAACTTTTCAAAGATAGTTGAAGGTACTGTGCTCCTTCTAAAATCAACAGCTGAATTGAAACGTTAGGAAAAAAGTTCAAGTGATAGAATATCAAAAACTAATCCCAAGGTTTGAGTATTTACGTGATATTCTGTCATGAGAAAGAATGCACAGATGAATGTACATGTGACATTTTAACTTAACATTTATTCAGATACCCAGTTTAAACTGTAAATATATACTACTTAAATACTTCAATTTTTCAGGGCAGACAATGTGAAGGCTCTACTTTGGGAAAGTAGAATTGTGACTACTGCAGTTATTATTTAATTTTAAAATTATTACCAAAATTTTTGCTTTTACCTGTGGGGCCTGTCACCTCCACCCTTACTGCAAATGGTATTAACGCTGCTTTCAGGGGAAGTCTCCAGGATTACCAGGCAATTTATGCCTGTTATTTATATTAGCAATTTATATCCTGTGGTTATGTCACAATGTAATGTTTGGTAAGCAGCATTCTTTTGAAATTCAGAGAATGATTATCAAAACTTCTTTTCCCCTTTCTAGACAGCAAAATTATCCAAGCATTCATCATCTATGTACTGCTTTTCCTGGTTTTATGTTGCCTCCGTATCTACAAATGGTTTCAAGAGTTTATCATACTTCAGACAGAAGAGGTCACAATATCTTGTTTAAGGCAGAGGATGTAGACCGTAAGCAGAAAGAATCAATATGTTCTGAATATATTTACTTGAAAGAACAAGCTGAAAGAAAAAGGTATGAACTTATTATCAATGTTACTAAGATTTAATTAATTTTGCAAATTAAGGGATTATATTTTGAAAAATAACATGGTAGCATTTCAGTATTTAGTAGTTTCATGGAAGTGGCAAATAAAAAGGCTTTATTTTTTTTTTACCTTGTTTGGAAGCTATACCTTAATTATATAGCCCAAAGGTCTTAGAAGTCTTATCTTGCTTAGAATGTGAGAGGTGATGTTAATTTTTAAGAATAGAATTCACTTTATTGATGAGCAGTTTTTAAATGAGTTTTTATATTTAGTTCCTCTAATAAGAGGTCCCACTGAAATAGCAGGCAAGGCTGAGCAAATAGAGTAGCTTTTCTATGAATGTAAAATTCTGCAAGAGTGAGAAGCATAAAGTATACACTCTCTAACCTTTTTATCATATGGACAATCTGATTGATCCTGTTTCTTCAAGCACTTAGGATCAAGCATAACTTTAAGTAATTGAATGTAGTTGTGTTGAGTTCAACACATACTAAGTTAAGCACACATAAAAACCCTGGATAGACCTGTAGTCAGCAATACTATATGTATACGTAAGAGGTACTCATCATAACTGCTTTATGGATTGTTCTTTTTTTAATATTTATGTTCCTTAATCCTTATTTGTTTTTGTTTTTTGTTTTTTTAATGTATTTTACACTAAAATAATGTGAAATATTCTTCACATTATTTAGTCTTATTTTTCACCCCAGACTATTTAAGTTACATTTCTTCCTTTTTCTGTGTCTTTCTGGAGAAAGATCTTAGATCTAGAGCCCTCATACTCTCAAGATTTTCCTGAAGATTTTTCAGACTGGTAATTTTGCAACGTGTTTCTGTATGGCACCAGCTCTAGAAATATAAAATTATTGCTTGTAAAGTTTGTAGTGATCTAAAGAATGATAGAGTGGTAAATAAGGATAAGGATAGGTCAGTTTTACGAGGCAATTTGTGTAGCTTGTTAACTTGGGCTCCCTTGGAAAACATCCATTTTAGGGCAGCCAAATGCAAGGTCATAAGGCTAGGAATAGGGAATAGAAGTTGTTGTTTGTAGGAGGGGAGACTGTATTCTGAAAAGCAGTAATTTTGAGAAGAGCTTTGCACTCTTGAAAGGTAAGTTACTGAAGATGACTATATAATAGTCTTGAACCTTAAAATGTGTTAAAATGGAGGTGAGACGTTTTCGATAATATAGAAGTTTTGAGGTTAGAAATCTTACACAGCTTTTTTTTGTTGTTGTTGTTGTTCCAGGTAAGTGTCTCAGTTGTAAGAGCAGTCATGCCACCACTTGTTTTCTCTCTTTGCTACATAATTTTTGCATTCTTTTCTGTTCAAAAGCACAACTTTCCTGCACCCAGAATGGTTAAATCATGTAATGGTGAGTGAGGTTTGAATCCTGAGATAAGCAATGAATACTCATGTCCTGGCTCTGTGCTTCAACAGCAAATTATCACGAAGAGATGGAAATCACTGCTTTCAGCTTTTTTTCCCACTGACCATCTTACAAAAGAAAAAAAAAACACCCCTCCTTCACTGAGGGGGGAGAAAGAAAAATAAAAGAGTACTCTGAGAAGTGGGCTCCGTGTTCTGGATTCAAAATGTAGAGAAGTTTCTGCCTGCAGTCTCTAAGAAATCTGAGTTTAAGGAAGGGGTAATAGATTCTTGTAGGCTATGTCTGTTGCTCTTCCATATGCTGTGCACTTAATGCACTTAGCAGAATGTTCCAAATACTGTTCTTGGGGAGCAAACTGAAAACTGGATTCCTGTATGTGATTTCTCTTTTACTTGAACACCTGTTCTATATGAAGACACTTAAAAAGATCATGTCTTTATGCAAGAAATAATGGATGCTTTCAATCTGTTACCTACATGACATAGTTTTTGGTGCAAGAGAATTTGATAAATGAAAACTTAGCAGACTTAGTAGCTGACATTTCAGTCAAGTAGCTGTAAGGCTTCAGTATATAGGAATGAAAGTACCATCTGGAACTATTTGTTGATTGCAGCCTTTCAGTCAAGACTTAAGATACGACTCAAAGAAACTGAGTTTCACTCAGGGAACTGTGAGGTTAATACAGAAATACTGATGACATTTCATGTATTGTTTAGAAGATCAGGATGAGTTTGTCATAATATTTCTTTTACCATAAAATTAGTGTATTAAAGCTTCTAGATCTTGAGTTCTTTTGATGTAGTTGAGATTGTCCCAACCATCAAGCATGGCATTATTTCAGATTAGGTCCTGATTTTTCCTATTGGTTTGTGTCAGCTTCTGCTGGAGTGGTCTGTAGCCTGTCCGTTAATTGTCTTCTGAGTCATAAAGAAAGATGCATTAAGGAAATTCTGAGAAAATAAGTTGATGACCATAGTGGTCTTTTCTCAAGCATGAGAGGCAATTTAAGTGTGGGCAAAAAGATGTTCATAACGGGGGAAAATAAATCCCTTAGGAAGTCAGTGATGGAGTCAGAAGTTGTGTAGAAATAGTGATTGGTACAGCTTTACTAATCTAGAGATTAAAAGGAATCTTTTAAAAGAAGGTCTTTGACAGCTCTGAAAGCTGAGGAGCATCTCATGTTTGGATTAGGCCTCTTCTTTGTTACCTCAAAGAATGCATAATGTTCAAAGCAAGGAGCTATGACCTTAGCAGTAGCACTTTGAATGAACAAGAGGAGAACAAAAATAGAGTGAACAGAACAAGGTGGTGCTTATCTGGATTAAGGAAACACATGCTACAGCAGCTGAGATAAGAAATTTGGTATCAAACTTTTAGCTTTTTAGGGAGATTAAAAGAAGAATTTAGAATGTTGCCACTGTTACCTGTTGAATGGTGGGGTGCTTGCCCTAGTGATGAAGAAAGCAAGCAGTGGGGAAGCCACAAGGGTTGAAAAGACTCATAAGATCCTTGTACTTCAGACTTCCTGAGTTAGCATTGGCATCCCTAGGAGGCATTTTTGTTGGTGCAGGGTAGTTATATGAATCATACTGATTCATTACTTTGAAGAGGCGTCTTGTACAAGGTGTTTATTTATACACGTTATGAGGAATAGAGGAAGAAAAGTGAGCAGTGGACAGGATGTCTTAGTGTAAAGAAATGGGAATGAAACTAAGAAGAACTGTGGAAGCTATGGGAGGATGGGGCTTGAAGAAGAAAATGATTTTGTTTTCAAGTGGTAGCCCATGAGCTAAGATGAGCCTGAGCTTTATGTGTCAGAAGAAGGGTTTCAATGGAGATCTACATTTCCAAAGATGAGAAGTTTTAAAAGAAGCTTTTTTTTTTTTTTAAGGAAAAGTCCATACTCAAATTTGTTGAAAAACTAGAAAACTAAACTCTTTGGAGCATTGCCATCTAGTGGTGTTATCTGCCACTATCTGTTACTACTTTAAAAAAAAAAAGAAGATTGACTTTTGTGGGCCTTGAACATAACAGATATCGTTTATATGTTACTAATATAAATTTATTCACACTGTTCACATCTGTTTCTGACAAATTTCTGGCACTTGTCTAATTTTACAACTATGAATAACCTAATCAGGGGTAAGCATGATTTCTATGTAGTTGATGATATAAATTTGAAGTGACTTTGTCAGGAAAGCTTACAGTGGTAAGATTTTATAGTAGATCAGATCAAGAAAGCAATAATTTGTTTGCTTTCAAGTCTTACCTTTAGTGTGGAAAATGTCCAGGTGTTTAAAAAAAGCAACAAACTTTTCATTCACATCTATGAAAAAACACGTAGCAGAGCGGAGGATTACTTATCAATATGTATACGTTTCCAGGTCAGCTATAACTGTCTCCTAGGGTTGACTGTTGAGTTTATTTTGTATATGGCACGTGTCCCTTGCTTTTGATGTCCTGTTTAATCTTGACATGTTCTGTGAGTATGAGTTGTTTGAGAGTTAAAAAAAAAAAAAAAATTACTTTTCTAGCTGTGAAGACTTGAGAGTTATCAGAATGTATGTTTATGAACATTATGTATGGATGGTCAAATCTACTCCTGGCAGAAATCTTATAAATATTTGTAACAGGGCTTTTAGATTCATGTTATCTTTGTTAAATTTCCTTCAAATAGGAATGCTTTATCTCCTAGAAACATTCTAATTTATTTTTGTTTTATTAACCAGTAGGTGGAAACAGAATATTATTAGATTAGTATTATTGTTGCACTGAGCTTTCCTTCTTGTTGTTTGTCTTCCAGAAATGAGAAGTCTGAATGTTTTTCACATTAACTCCCATTTTATTACTTGGTATAAACTTACTGAATTGAAAACTATTTATGACATAAGTGTCCTAAAAGAGTGATAACTCTTATGTTGTTCACTTAAGATGGTAAAATGCTTAGGAATCTTTTGATTGTTTTATACCTTTCTCTATCTTGTATAACTTCTCTTGACATTCCTTTTATGCATGCTCTCACCTTGAAGTGTCAGAACCATTGAATACTTAAATGTAAACAAAAACTGGGAGGCCAAGCACTTGTCCAGAGTTAGACTTTCAGTTCTACTTTCACAAGAAACAGGATTTTTTTCAAAATTTCCACTTAAAGTAAGGAATATTCCAGAAAGAGTTCAAGAAGTTCTCTCTGATTTACAATCTTTTTCTGCGCTACTGCTGTTTTAAAGATTCCTTTTTAACATCCAGTTGTACTTCAGAGGCATTTTGTTTGCTAAACCAAATAGCTGGTTCTCACTTATGTTGAGACCTCCCTGCTGTTCCCATTTACACAGTGTTTTGATAAGTTTTAACATGAAGTGCAACATATTTCTATTTTAAGTGAGAATGAAGCATATTGCATCAGATATACACCTGGCAGTGACAAGCACAAACAAATCAAGGAAACTTCATTATTTAGTGTTTAAAAGCTACCCCAAACCTGACTTACACCAGTAGATGTCAGCGTTGTCACATGCCAGTGTGCCAGCATGTTAGGAAAAGTATATTATACCTAATTATATTTTTTCTTGTTCCTCTGTACATTTAATAATTGGTGAAACAATATATTTTGTTTGTAATTCTGGTTCTCTAAGAACTATGTAAGCAACAAAAGAAGTAATTATTGTACTGTCAAACAAGGAACAACAAGAATAACTAAAAATACAGATGAATTTTCAATTATTTAAGTAAAAAAAATGTCATTTTTTTACATAAATTCCGTAAAACACCTGTTTAAGTGATGAATGATAGTAGACCTGGAATAGTGATTACTGCTGTTCTCTAATTTTATTAGTTTGGTAGAAGTAATATGTTCTTCAGATCTTGATTTGGCTTTTCAGGCACCAGGAGCAAAGGAAATAAAGATAAGTTATTATAAGATTATACGCATATATGGACATATGTAACCCACATTTATAATACATTGCTTTGTTTGTGCTAAATATGTTTGAAAATGAAACAGTGATAGGAAATTAAGATGCGTAATTAATACAGCAACTTTCTGAAGTGAAATATTCTTTTTTTCAAGGCGATTGTTATAGGTGAGTTTACTTAAATTAAAAAGGGCAAGCAAACAATAATCAGAATCCTATCCCAAAGGAATCACAAAAAATACTGCTCAAAACCAGCCCAACATTCCTGCTGAAATAATTTCTTTTGGGCATTTAAGTGTATCTGACTATAACCACAGTACTTGAATTGTGTATTAGTCATGCATAAAATTATTTATAAAATGCTCTTCATACTCAGCGGTTGCTGTTATATTGTGACTTTATTTACAAGTAATACACATCATAGACCTAATTGTGAAAGTCAAAAAAGAGGCTTAGCAGCAGGTTTCTCACATGTGTTATTTCAATCGTCAGTTCTTTCCCTTTGAGGGGAAAAAAAAAAAAAGCTTTTTCTGGTTTGCCGAAAAATTACCTATTTTTCTATTTCTGTACTTTCAAACCTGACAATATCCAAATAATTTATCTTTTGTGTTGCTGCAGAATTTGTTATGAAGGAGTTCCTGTTTCAGAACCGTTTCAGAGTAATCAGAAAGGTGGGATTCACTCTCTTCCACCTCATACATCAAAAACTCTACCTGAATGGCAAAAAGCTGAAAGTAGTCTTAATAAAGCACAACTTCAACTGGTAGGAGAGAAAGTAAGAAATAGTTTTAATAATTGCCATGTAATTGTACAATTCTAAAAATGAAGCACAATATTTTGGAAATATTTTTTAGTTGTTTTTCGTTCTTCTGTGTGAAACACCTAGGAAGTAAAGATCTTTTCTTTGACATTTGACAAGATTCAGTATGAAGATGTTTAAAGTTTTTCTTGATGGGGAGTGTTATTCTAAAATCTCATGACTTAGCTCTTAATTCATCCTTTATAATAATATTATGATAATGTGATAATGACAAACAAAGCTAATAAAACTACAAACTGTGTAGTTCTTTCAGTTGGCAGAACCCTATAGATCACAGGTTTTCATTGTATTAGATGCACTTTAAAGTGTTTTCTATTACAAAATCATGTACAAAACCATATTTTGTCACCTAATAGTTCAGACTCAATACTGACAGTAATAAACTTGATTTGTGTAAGCTGCTAACTGAGTTCCATTTGTTTTGAAGGTTACCATTTATCCAGAAGCCTTGAAAATGTTTTGGGCTCCTGTTCCACCGAAGTTCTTTGCTCCAATTTCTTCTATGAAGGAAATTTTATTTCCTAAATACGAGGTAAATATTCTAAAAATATACCTTTTGCAAAAATATTTGATTTTCTAATGTTTTATATATATATTATCTGTAGTAGTTGCATTTTGTACTGTTATTTTAGTAATGCTTTGGTATTTATAAGTATGGTATATAACTCAATGTACAGTTTGTATTAATATACACTAAATATTTAATTTCCATTCTACAATCAGGAAGTTTCTGGTAGTATTTATTAACTACTAATTGCTACTCTATCTTATCTTCCTTATTAGCTTTCAACATAAATTTAACGATATTTTTGCACAGGTTTTCTTCTGCTGTACTGGCTCTGATATAAATTGTTATATATAAAAATATAATATAAGTTGCCATTGTTTCTGAATTTTAAAATTTTTTCAATGTAAAATCTCCTCTACAGTTATGTTGTTGGACTTGCATATGAATGGCTAGTCTCTTCCATGTCTACTAAATGCCCACATTCGTGATCCATTGCACCTTCCTATGGCTAAGATTACAGTTGAAACAGCCTTTCACAACCAATTCTCACCCCTGTGCAAGATGTAGAATACACTTATGTCTGGATTAATTAACAGCAGGAATGAGCCTTGTGTGATTTGCTGTTTCATAGCCTTACTGTTACCTGGACTGAAACCAGTTTTAGTGTTATTATATGGAGTGCTGTGAACTGACATAAATTACCAAGGCTACAGATAATAACTTTAGAGAATCAGGTAGCAATAATTGTTTATTTCAGGTTATGTGCCCCTTTTGCACCGTATCATTCTTGATCTTATTAAAAGAGTGTTCCACTGCCTGTCCTTCAGAAGTTTATGATAAATGGCTTCTGTGATGTTGATTTTGATCATCATATCTCTAGCCCATATATGTGATAGGCTTGACTTGTCTGTTACTACTTTTTCTGTACCTGACAATTAATAATGTTGTATATATTTAAATAAGCAAATATATAATTAATATTTCAGGGCAATGTTATTGAAGATATCACGTATGAAGACTTTTTAATTAATTATGAAGAAGAGTTAGAAGCTGTGCAAGATGATCTTGATTTCTATATTTTACAGGTGTGTATCAGGGTATTTTTTTGAACGTAATTAAACTTAGCAAAATAGTTCTTAATTTGAAGTGGTAAAGCAAGATATTATTATATGTAGTTGACTGCTATAGTTAGCTATATATATGTAACTTACATATAGTTAGCTATATCTCTGTGCAAATCAAATACTGTATTTAAATCTAGTTCATTTTTGAATATAAATAAAATGCCAAATCTCGTGTTTTAGAACCTGAGATTGTTCTTAGTTACTTTTGGCATGGGAACTATAATGTATCCCCAGAAATACCTTATTTACAATGGGGAACATTACTGAATGTTCTACTATATGTAGACATCTTAAAAACAGTATGAGTCAAGGAGGAGAATAAGGAAAGCAGAATATTTCTAAGTGTGTTTTTTTTTTTTAATGTAGAATTTCTCCAAAGTAAAACTCTGACCATCTTAAATGCCTTTGGTCTTTGGAGGCAATGCAGTAAGAAAGCCATAGGCTTCACAGAGCTTGAAGTGCCAAATGATGCTATTCACTTCAAAGTGCTAACCCTATGTAAACATATTTAAGTGAATGGATCTGAGAGGTAGAAGTAGGTAAAAGTTGACCCAGATCCCACAGGAAAATCTTTCCTTACCAAAGAATGTGAGGTACAACTGAGTATTCATGTATCTAAAACAGCTGAAACCTGGTTTATTATATTATGATATGATTTACTTATAATCTTTGTTTTACTTATAGCCAGAAACTTCGCTGAGAAGGTGCCACTCATTTTCACATTTTTCTGACAGTGAGAACTCAAAGGTATTTTGTATTTACTCTTATTTGTTCCCAAACTACCATCTTCTATTTGTAGAAGAAATTCTTATGCTGAACTAAACTGAACTTAATATTATCATTTTAATGCAAAACTGAGCACTTCAAAAATCTTTTTCAAGTGGATTGGTTACATTGAATCTTTCAGTTTCCTAATAGGAAAACATATGTTTGTAATGAGAACCTCATATCAACTTTACAGGCACTTGGAGAGGGGTAAGTGTGAGGAGTCTGTACTCCTTCCACGTGATATGGACCAGTGTACCAGTAAAGATTTGCAGTATCTGGTACTTGGATTTCAGGCATATAATGGCATCGGCATTAAGTTCTAATTCATAAAGTGATATGTACTTCTAAAAGGTCTACTGAAGTAATGTTAGGTGTTTCATGAAATATGTAAAGCTGCAATAATTCATACATATTTTGCACCTGTGCAACAATGACTATTATAGTTTATATAGTTAATGTCTAATTGAAACTTGATTTTGAGTCCGTATTTAAAACTACTGTATACTCCATAAAAGCCTGCTTAGTGTTATGGCCATTTTATTAAGACAGATAGGAAGCATGCTAGCAGTTCAAACTGTATGCAATAATAAATTTGAGTAACTTAAACACTATCTGCTATTTGAACTGAGCATTGATGCTTGATTTTTAAAATGTCAGAGTTTCCTGTTTAAACATAAGCAATTTTGTTGAACACATTGTTTGTTTTGTTTTTTCCTTTTTTTTCAGATTAACAAGTGCTTTTGTCTATAACTTTCAGTGGACATAAAGCTGCATTTTAATTTGTGACAAATTTGTGTTATACCTCATTATAATGTAAGACAAGTGAAACAGAATTACCTAAAAGAGTAGGATGTAATACTCTTTTAAACTGTGAATATTATGTAATGACTGATTACCATTAAACGCAGTCATAACAATTACTCTTTTTGATTTTTGTCAGATGATTCAAGGGTTGAGACACAAAATGTAAGAGTACCTAATTCACTGCAGACCTTAACTGTATTTCTAGATAGTACAGTTGTATTTCTAAACTTTACAGTTGTCCCATTTTTTTCTGATGTCATTAATAAATCTCTGTTCAACCTTTTTTAATGTCACCACCAGTGGCATATGTTCATTTTAAAATTTCCATTCCTGCAGGGAATGGGGTATCTACTTAAAATCTCTAGAATGTTATCATGAGAAAAGGTTAATTTTAGCCCCTTATGAGCTTCAAATAACTTTCACTTCATGTTTCAAATGTCTTTGTTTTGATGCATATCTGGAGGTGTGTGGTTCTTCTGTCATATTCAATACTGCATCTTTTTCAAGTGTAGTAGCTGTTTTTTTTAATAAATTCATTCAAAATAAAATCCAGTCTATTCAAACCAAACAAATGTGATAGATAAGTCTTAATTCAAATGAACATTTAAATGAAAATGTTCCTTTTTTTTTTTAAGCAGATAAGTTTGATTAAAAGATCAGTCTCAGCTCCAGAGATGACCTGTTCCAAACATGAAACTGTATTAAAGATTTCAGCTAATTTCAAAACCAGCATGAAAGAGTTGAAGGTTATGAAGCAACAGATAGCTGAGCCAAAGGTTGAGACAGAGACTGGGAGAAGTTCCCCCGCCAAGTATCCACAGAATCAAATCTGTGATTGCCACTCAAAGCTGATGAACGCACCAGTGGAAAAAATACCTGCTTTGACTGAACAGGAGGATAGTGAGAATACTGTACTTGCAAAGAGAGCTCAAAAGGCTGGAGTGAAATATGTTGTTTTTCCAAAGAGAAAGAAGAAAAAGAAATCAAGGAAAACAATAAGTCCTAGAAAACTGGATGCTGTGATTAAGAAATTAAATCAACCTCCAAGAATTCTTAAAAGGTTTTCTTTACTATTTTTCCATTTTAAAGAATACATTTTAATTTGCAGCTCCATTATCTAATTACAGATTTTATCTTTTTACATATTCATTATTGCTCTAAAATATTGTTCTAGTGAATGCTTATTATTTATATACTTACGATAGGGGTTACCTTAAAAATTATCCAAGCTGTAGTTTTGATTTTAGCAGAATACTTTTTAAATACATATGCTTAAAGTGTAGGCTTAAAAACCGCCCAAACGTTTTCTTGTTTTGTGTGCGGTCATGTTATGTGTCCACAGAGTAACTTACATTGATGCTTAGGTCTGGTCCTTCAGGCCTTTTTCACATTCAGGTTCTCCTTTTTCTGCCTTTTCACCTTTCTATATGTCTATTGTTAAGAATCAATACACTCAGTTTCTTTAATCCATGGTGGTTTCATCTTTGTGTTATTTTACATTATTGTTGTTCTTATTCATGCACACGATTGCTTTATTTTTCCTTCAGTTTTCCTTTCTCCCAATGGGAAATTCAAATCTGAAATATTATAAATACATACCTATAATGCTTTTTTTAGTGTTTTTTAGTTTTTTTGGTATTCTCTCCTAATGTTTCATTAAGTGCTAGCAAGGGCTAGTATTCTTTGTGAAAAATATTAACTGTTTCTGTTAAAGATTTTTGTTTTTTTTTACTTGAGGTCTCAAACAGATGTTGATCGTGATCCTTTGTGAAGGCTTTTTTTAAGAGAATTTTTTTCAGCTTACAGTTTTGGAAATGTCCTTTCAAGTTCATGTGTTGTTGTGGTTATTTAACTTTGATTGCTAATTCTTATATTCTCACAGCTTCCTTAAAATATCTACCATCCATATGTCTATGTCATATAGATATGTTTCATATATCTATCATCAATGTTTTATCAATCTAGGATTCATCATTAACATATTTAAACAAACTGAAATACTGTCCTTTTTTAAAATTTAGTACTATCATTGTAAGCTGAAGTTAGAAGCTTTTGGAAGAAATAAGCACTAATTTGGAATTTCATGTTTAAGTATTTGGCATCACAAATCATTCAGGATTCTGTTTTCTTCATAACTTCAATAATATTCTTTAAGTGGCTGATTTTAAGAAGTAATTATTAGCCGTAAACATGTTGTCAACTATTTTCTTAATTACTGTTTGTCAGACTGTAATTTAATATTGTTAATATAGCTGGAAATATTTAGTTAATTTTTATATCTTTTTTCCTTAGAACTGTGTCTCTTGGAAGACTTCTTATTCATAATAAATTCATTATCAAGGTATCTCCAGCAATCAAACAATATCAGAGCCCAAGCATCCCTTGTTTGTTAGATTTTGAAAAGTTTGCTAAAGTGAGGGGTGGAATTCCAAAAGAAACTTCTGCTCGTGCATGGGTCAGTGGAATCTGGAACCGCTGGTTTGATGAAATATTCCCTGCTTGTGTTCCTGAGGAGGATACTGAATTGTTAAAAGGAGCAGAGGCAGTGGACTCTCGAGAAACAAGTCTACAAATAGAACTAGTTGACTCGGTACAGCCTATTCTGCTTGAAGGTGCAGTAGTGAGTACTGCAGATTTAGAAGAAGAGGTGAGAAGACTGACTGGTCTAATAGAAAAAGTTGAGCATCCTTCAGCTTTTCAATATTGCAGACGTGGAGCAATACAAAGAAAGTTAGGCAAGCTAAAATCATCTATGGATGACTTGGAAAAAGTAAGTTTAATGCCCAGATTTCCTGCTGTGTCAGATCCATTTTTGGTGCAAAAAGATTTCATTTCCCCTGAACGATTGTTAGCACATTTGAGAAGTTTCTTCTGCAAAAGAAAATATCTTATTTTGTTTGTAGGCTATAAGCTTAGAACCACTACTACTTGATGCTTACTGGCATAGACATTTGATTTACCTCTTTCAAGACAAATTTTCTGCTGCTTTAAGTGACCTGAATTTCATAACTAAATGGAACCAAAATAAAGCAGGTAAGTATCTACTGAAGTTAATTTTAGCGTACTTCAAAAAAAAAAAATATTCATTAATTTAATGAGGAAAGATGATTATCCTATAGTGGGGACAACATGCTATTGTACATTCAATCAGCCCTGTTCTACTGCAAGCTTTATACTAAATGTACTATGAAGGAGAACATTAAAAGAAAATTGTCATCTGTTGGACAGAACAATAAAGAGAATCAAGTTTGGTCCGTGTCTTCTAAAGAAGAATTGGCAGAAGTTTTTTAGGTACCTGTTGTCTGTATGTACTGTGAACAGTTGACTTAGTAGCAGTTCTCAAGAACAAGCTGAGATGTGAGCTGTCAGTGCAGCCTTGCAGCAGGGGAGGCTAGCTATACTTTGGATGCATTGAGGAGAGTGTGGCCCTGCATGTGAGGTAAATTGATTCCCCTCTGCCTGGCTGTGGTGCTGCATCTCCAGTAATGTGCTTGATATGAGAGAGGGACAAACTGGAGGGAGTCCTTTGGAAATCTGTTAAGATGGTCAAGTGCCTGGAACATATCCTTTTGTTAGGGAAGGCTGAGGAAGCAGATTTAGCCTTGAGAAAGTGAGGCTAAGAATGGAATCTGTCCTCAGCTATGTAATGTATAGTAATAGAGAAGACAGAATCACACTTTTCTTTGCGATGCTCTGTCAAACAGGCGGTAATAGACAGAAGTTGCAACAATAGAAATCTGTGTTGGGCATAAAAGTATCCACTGTAGGAGTGGTAAAGTACTGAAGCAAATGCTTGTTGGACATTTAAAATCTGGAGAAGGCCCTGAGCTGCTTGACCTTAGTATTTAGCCTTGATTTAAGCAGGAAGTTGGACTCAGGGAGTCAAAAGCTTCATTGTGATGTATCTTTTTTTAATGCTTCTTTGAATAGCTGATTTTAATTTGCTGAAACCATTTATCTGTACAGAACATCCAAAGGATAGCTGAGCAATATACTAAATTTTAAAGTCACTATTTTGTTTTAAACATCATACATTCATTACATTATCTCAGTGTGTAGTTTAAACTGTTAGAATTGATCAGTTAATGTCTGCATTTGATGATTAACGTCTATAGTGAAAGTATGTGTAGGAATTATTTGTCATGAGGAGAAGGCTTTTAAATTGAAGGATGACAGTGCAGGATAAGTAGTTGCACATTATTCATGGATAAATGTGAGCTGTAAATTAGAGGGGATTTCTAACCATTTTAGGACTGAAGATTTGGAGTGGCTTTCTGAATTGAGTAATGGAGCTGAGCGAGGAGTTTAAAGCAGAGCTCAATAATGTTAAATGAATTTTATGACAGTATTTGTGAGCATACAGATTTAAATTCAAAAATACTGGTCTTTGATTGTCAAGTCCATTACTTTGTTGGAGGTGAGGGAAAAATGACTTGCTGCTTTTTTTGCATGACATCTGATTGTGTTTCTCAGGGCTTTGTCTAAGCTATATGTAAGGGTCAGGTAGTGAAGTTCTTTTTTTTACCCTCACATTCAAATATCTTGCTTATGCTCTAATTATGATCAGCTCTGCTTGAGCACAGAGGGTGTGAGAAACTGTTCCTCCATCAGACTGTCATAGTCTACTGGAGAATTGTTTCGTTGTATTTGGTATTGCAGTTGAGGCCTGCTACAGAACATGAAAATGAGAACATCCTTCTGAAAGTTTTATATTATTTGCTGGTGTGGAGGCTTAAGACTATTGGTGCCCTTGTCCTCTGCTGTTCTGGTGCCACTGTCCTGTGTGCTCTGTTACAATTTTTTTCTTTGTCTCTTTTACACTAGAAGTTTGTTAGAAGGTGTTGGGGGAAGTGTTCAACTATTTGTAGTGTGAAAATGAATGTGTGCAGTGCATTGACCCAAGCCAGCACCGAAGGACCTGTATAGCTACTTCCTTGCTCCTTTTCCCCCACCCTCTGCAGGTCAGAGGAGAAAATAGGCTGATCCAAAGTGAGAAAACGTATGGGTTGATTTGCAGACAGTTTAACAAATAAAAAGGTAAGTTACAAAGAAATGGAAGACAATTACAACTTCTCACAAGCAGTGCTGCTCACACTGCTTTAGTCCCAAATCCAAAACATAGAACCATATGAACAGCTAAGAAGAAAGCTAGCTGTATTCCAACTAGACTCAGTACAGTGGAATAACTATATATAGGTCCATTTAAACTAAGTCTACTCTTTATATTGTGGCCCACAAGACCAACTCAAATGGCTTGATGGGACATTTCTGCTGAACTCTGCAGAGAGCAAGGAATCCCATAAAAGCTATTAGTTAGCAGCTGCATGGATTTGAGGGTGGAGCACACAGCTCTAAATTTTTGAGCTCTGTTGCTCAAATTAAACAACTCCCACACTTTTTGGATAAATGTACTAGTCTACTGTTTGTTTTAAATATCATGTAAGAAGATAAAATTATTTTGGACTGCTAAGTTGCCTTTTATGTTTTGTGGGATTATTTCAGATGCATACCTATCAAAGGCTGAAATTTACAGAAAACAGGGTGATAATACAATGGCAATCATTAATTACAGCTCTGCAATTCAATGTGACTCTACAAATGATGACATTTATTTCAGAAGAGCTGAGTTGTATTTTGAGGAAAATCAATTGTTATTGGCTATGGATGATTATGCCAAGGTAAGCTGAGTTTTCTGTATTGTTACAATAATGTTGTAGTTCTGTTTAACTTTGAAAGTAAACTGTTTCTATATCTGGAAGGTAGCTTCAAGCACAGATATCCTTTCTAATAAATGTTGTTTAAGAAGAAATGAGTGTCATAAAAATTACTTATTTCTGTTATTCCTGTCTGGTAATTCAATAAATTAATGAATGTCTACAGATTCTCAGGCACTGCTAAGCTTGCATCACTGTTTCTATTCTCACTGTACAATTAATAAAAATGACAGCAGATAAGAAAATTAAAAAAAATAATAATATAATTTTATAACACTTTTATAGCATTACATAATTCTTTTTTTAAATTACAGTGTTTTCAATATAACCCAAAAAGAACAGATGCACTTATGAAACATGGAATATATTTCTTTGATCATTCAATTTTGACTACAGCTATTCAGGATTTTACAGCTGTGATTAGAGAAGACCCTAGCAATGCTCAGGCAAGGTATATTATAGAGTGTGACATAAGTATTTGAATTTTAATTGGATTATTAAGGTATTAATATGTAAAAGACTAAATATGCATTAAATAGTAATAAAGCAATTGTGTTTTCAAAGAGATATATAACAGAAATAGAGTAAGACTATTAGGCCATGATATTCATTGGGGAATCTTTGTATTACTTTAGTAACTTTGGATAGGTACCTAAACTTTAATTTACCGAAACACAGAACCATGTACTCAGATTCATCTGAAGTACTGCAAATATAGAGTAGGTTGGATTGTGCTTTGCTGTGAAGAACTGGATTTAAATAAATGCTTAAAGTGAAGAATATCCTGTATTGTATAGTTCTATGCTTAATTTCAATTGGTTTTCTTGTCCCTTAACATTATACTTAGTTAATGCGTCCTGTGGGGAAAAAAACAAATATATGGATGAGAATAATCATTATTTTCGAATTACAACAGTGTTTTTTGATTTTTGACTTTAAAAGGTTGATTTTTTCCTAGCTTTTCCACTGGAGAATTTGACTAGTTTTTATTAATATTCCTACAAAGATTTACATTATTTTTATTCTGTAATCTGTGAAATAATTAAAATATGCAATACCATATTATGGCACTCAAATTTAGATGCAAGACTACTTTTTCCTCGGGGTGTAGAATTTTGAATTTCATTGAGGAGTATTATAATAGGTAACTGCGAACTTGACTGCTTTAAGGAAATATTAAAGAATAGAATGGATGCTTCCAGAAAGCTTTAATATAGTGACAAGACTTCCTCAAATCTTAGGTAAACAAGAAATAAAAGTGAACTAGCATTTTCTGTACTCAAATTGCTGCACTAATATACTGTGGAAGAGTCTGTTAGACTAATAGACTGTTGGAGAGTCTCCCATTCAACTAATCTCTATGCTGACAGTGCTATGTTATACTGAGCTTGAATTATGGAAGTAAATGATCTGCCTATGTGGTATAGGTTGTAGGACCTTGTTCCTTCAGACCTGCTTTAATACACTGAGAAATAAAACTAAATGCTAATTCTGTTCTTCAACATTTTTCCTCCTAAATAATTGCTTCAAATTTGCATGGCATAAACAAAGGATGAATGCTTGGTATTAAGTTGACTTGGGTTGTTTCTTCTTCATTAGGCTATATCGAGGAAGAGCATATGCTAAACAGCAGCAGTATACAAATGCAATACAAGACTTAACAGCAGCAATTCATCTAGACCCCTCTTGTTGGTTAGCATTCTACTATAGAGGTTGTATCGTGCGGGAGATTGACCCAAAAAGAGCTCTGCAGGACTTCAGTGTTTCTGGTATTGTTACCATTAAAAGTACATGCGTTTGTTTAAAAAGAGAATTACCCTCAGCCAGTGATTACTATACTACAATACAGGAAAATTGTTTATTGTTCAGGTATTGAAAAATATCATTGTTTTTAAGTATTTGCTAATAATTTGTTCCTTAAGTTCACTACATAAACTTTTGCTGCTGTTGCTACTCCCCAGGTATTTTCACTCTGCTTCCTAAGCGTTTTCAGCTTCACTTCTTCCAATTTGAATGGATTTAACTGGGAATCATATACATCTTGAAGAAATTTGAAGCAACATTAAACCACTTGTGTTGTAATCTAATAAGTTATGTTGCTGTTAATCAATTATATTTTATAAAACTCTAGGAAAGCTAGGGTGAACTGCAGAGAAGTTGAGTGGAGTGACAGAAATACATGACAATATTTGAACTATTTGATTTTTTTTCATTCCTTCATACTTGCAGTACTCATCAATGACACTCAGGAAAATTTTTCTTCTTTTCTCCATCGTGGGATCATTTACTCAAAGCAACATCAATGGTCAATTGCAATCCGTGACTTTGAAAGCGTCATAGCTTTGAACAGGTAACTGGACTTGAGAATTTTAAAGTTTTGTTTATGTTCTTATTACCTGAAACATAAAAGAACTAAAAAAAGTACAAGTGCTAAGCAAGGAGTCACTACTTACTCAGAAAATAGATTGGATTTAAAACACTCTGAAATATAATGTTGTCTTCTCACTTTCCTCACTTACCTTAGTACAAATATAATAAAAATATTTATTTATTTCAAATTTAAATTTTATTTTACCTTATATGGCAACTTGGCAAACAAATTGCCATTTGGCAGATACAAGGTGAAACTGAAATCCTACTTAGAGGTTTCCTTTCTGAAAGGAAATTTGCCTGCAATGCAGGTGAAATCACTTTTTTTTTTTTGCCAAAAAGACTATGCCACAGTATTTTGCAGTAAATGGTGTCTATGAAATAAATTAAAACGATAAGTCCTCATAACACAATAAAACAAAACTGCTTGTAATCTATTACAGTTGGTGACTGAAGCTCATGCTGTTTTCGTGAATCAGATTTCTTTCTACCACTTAATACTTTATGAACAGAGTGTTTGCATAGTAGGACTGCTACGGACAGCCTCTCAAAATGGAAAAAAACTTCCTATTCCAGTTATTTATATTAATTATAAATTCTTCTAAGATAGAGTTCTTTCAACCTCAGTGGCCTTGTCTTGAGCAAAGGTATTCCATTCCAATCTGTGGCAGATATATAGCCCCCTCAGCTCTCCCCTTTTTCGTGGCTCTTTTGTAGGAAATCTAGAACTTGCCTAGTAACTTTCTATATGAGATGACTGCACAAGATATTGCAAATCCTGCAAACTGATCTCTCTCACTATTAGCCAAATAAGTAAAGGAGGTGGGCTGTATGGGAGATGTGTGTTTTGTTGGAATCTTTTGTAAGCAACTGTGCTTTCCAGTTGGAGAATTCAGTGTTTCTTGATACATTCAGTACATGTGGATTACCATCTAGATCTATCACTACTCAATTCTACGCATCAAAGTTATCTCCTCAGCTGGAAACTACTATTATTTTGCTCAGCCTGATTACAAAATATGTAAATCTCATAAAAGTAAATTAAGTCTGTTGCAGAGTTCATAAACTCATATTTAATGCAGTAATAAAATAAAATCTTTTTTAGCTCTATCATCTTTGCTTACTTAAGTATTGGTTTGATACTGCTGTTGCATCTGGATCAATACTATGAAGCTATTCGACAGTTTTCTAATGCTATTAAAATTGATCCTCTCAATGTTCGAGCCTACTTATATAGAGCACAAGCATATCATAAGGTAATACCTTCCTTTGTTTTTTTTTGTCACTTATACAGCTTTATATTTAGAGTTGTTACGAGTATTTTAATGTCCATGCCTTCATATTACATTGTTAGAACCTGTTTATAGCTATTCACTTCAAGTGGTCCTCATCACTGTAATAAAGTTACATACTTTTCAAATATTATAATAACAAAACTGGCATGTGATGCAACAACAAGATATTTCAGGCTTAATTTGATTTTTTTCTATATCACTATCCATCTAGTCTGGGGCTTAATAAAATATACTTGAAATGTATTTCAGTGTTTTGTAACTTTTTTTCTGGACATAATGTTTCTGAGAATTTTCATTTTTCAGGAAACTTTTTTCCACTACAAATGGCAGGGAGCTGTTCTAGAAGTTATAATTTACCATTAAAATATTCTGCATCTATGTAGGATCTGATAATAGTTTCTGTTAGCAGATGTTTTTTGAGAACTTCTCAGGAGTATGAGGAATGTATTCTTCAGTATGACTTAACTTCTGTAGATGGGCATTGGAAAAACGGAAACAATCATTTCTCACAGTGCTTAATTTGTTTACTAAGTGTTCTGAGTAATTATTTACCACTTCATTTTCTTTGAAGTAAACTACTTTTAACTTGTCAATTCACTTAGATGAACTCATATCTTTAAGGTCTTTTTTTTAATGATACTGACTCTAAAAAGTTGTCTGATAGTTCACATTGGAATTCATCCACTAATGCTCAGGTTGCTTCTGTAGTTTGTTTGAATATATAACTAAAATATGTAGAGTAGCTAAACTAAGATTAGTATGTGCACAGTCTATCAATATTCTTTGACAGTTCCAGTTGGCAGCTAACCATCCAAATGGATTAGTTCTTGGGATCTTCAATTCAATGATTCCTGCCATTTCTCCTCTCCAACTGAAAAAAGCGAATGGGACTGCAAACACAAACTTTTAAATGAAATATTACAGCAGTGATTTTTAAATTAATCAGGACATATGTGCATGTGGAATTCATTACCTACTCTTCTTCCCAGTAGTCCAGAGTCTTATTTGGATTTTAGAAAAGTAAAGAAAATGTTTGCTGTTCAAATCTTCCCTGTGGGAGGGCATGGAAATCTGTAGGTGTTGTGGTTCAGACCTTTCAATTGAAAAGTGTTGAGCTCTTGTTTAGAGAGCATGTGCCTCATGAGTTACTATGTAAGTGTTATTTCCTGTATGACCACATTTCCAGAAATAATTGTCTCCAAATGTGTTTATTATAACAACTAAATAGTGGTTCTTTGTTTGCTTTAAATTACAGATTCATAACTTATCAAATGCTGTGAAAGATATAAATCGGGCCATTCATCTTTATCCAGATAAGGCAGAGCTACGGATACTAAGGTAGGAAAGTGTCTAGTGAAGTCTTTGCATGTATGTTACTCTTAACAGCATTTCCCACCAGAAATATTTTGGTGGATGCTTCACATGCTTTGAACTCTGCTCTCAGTAGGTTAAGAAATGTATTCTTCTTATAAAACCTTAGGAATTTTATATCTGTAAAATTGTACTAATATAATCTCAAAGGAAATGTGGTTTTGTAATTCCTACAATTTACAAAGAAGTAAGCATATTTTTTTTCTTGGGTCTTTTATGTTAGAGAAAAATTTTTAAATTGGATATTCTGGTGGACATAAAAATGAGGAGCAATTCCAGTGTTTTTATTGGAATGCATTATTTTTCATTTTTTCCTTTTATACAAAAGAAAATAAATTGCAGCAGCATTTGTATTTTGGCAGAAATACCTGGGAAGAGCTTTACTAACTGTACCGAAATAATATTTCCTTACAGAGGACAGTATTTAATGTTGTTGAAGAAATATGAGCTGGCAAGCTTTTGTATTCACCAACTTGCGAAAATGAATGAAGGGAATGAAGGTAATGTCAATTTGCCTGTGTTGTTGTGCAATCTCTAATCAAGGAATTGAGTTTATATAAAAAAAATAATAAAAAGTCAAGCACTCCAGTAGGTTAGTTACCATGAACCAGCTAAAATATAGCATAATGTTTAAAGGTGGTAAGTGTGCATTAATGGCTGATTACCACTTGTGATTTCATATTAGTTTTTTTTTCTGTGTTTTTTTCTTCATTTCGATTTTGGTAACTTACGCTTTAAAGAAATATTTAGTAAGGATTCTGTACTGTACTTGGTACAGTCCTTCCTAAAATACTAAATAGCTCCAGGTCTGAACCTTTGCAACACATTTGAACAGCAAAAATGTTGCAGTATAGAAGTTCCTTGTTATGTGATGAGCATAAAATGGCAGTATTCAGTGCATCCTTAAGGTATTCATGAATACATATGAATACCTATTCTGTGCAAGATGAGTTATCTGTCTCTGGTAGGGATGAAGAGTGGGTGCACAGAGTATAAGAATATAAAAACAATGCAAGCATATGGTGATACTTCATAGTATAAAAGATGTCTTAGATGTGGAGTGAGGAGGGTTTGTGGATGTTTAGCCATTAAGCTACCCTCACTGATAATTAATTGTTCAACTTGAGATTTTTATGTGGAGTTTTTGTTTGGATTTTTTGAAACAAGATATTTTAACAGTATTTTGAAATTTGCAAACAATTTGAAGAGATCTTATACTGGAAAAGACATGTTGAAGTGAAAGATTATCACTTTCTGTGGTGGTTTTCTTCCAGAGTTCTTTAAGGCTCAGCCTGTTCAGCAAGCACTCATTCAGTCATTTTGTCAAAATCACAGTAAAGCCATAGAGTGCTTACGTGAAGCTGCTACAAGTCACCCTGAGCCTTCAATGTTTGTCCTCTTAGGAAAAATACAAATGAAAGCTGGGAAAACAGAGGTTAGAAACATTTACCTTATGCATCTATGTCAAGCAAGACAATGTTTTCTCTTAATTCTTTTAGTATTCTATGATATCTCTTAGTATGCAAGTAAATCTCACTGCTTAAAATTTAAGATGACCTGCGTAAGGCTTTTCAACAATAGCAAAACTGCAATTCTGCATAATTTAGGAAATTTGAATCTTAACACATTTTTTGTTGGGAAAAAGTCATTAAAAATATAACTGACCTCAGTCTGTAACTGTATGTAGCAATTTTTCTTTCTGCAAAATATCTAGTATTCTTTTTCTAATTATATACTGTATAAATATTTCATTAATGTACATGAAGTGAATATATATCACTGCAAGTATTTTCTCAACTTTTTGAGTACTTATGTCATATGACTTAACTAATACTGTCACTTTTCTGGCTCGTGCAGTTATATAATGCATGAGGCCTGCAGAATTGTTGAAATCGGTGGTACAGATATATGATTTCTTTTTCTACAGCCCTATTTATTTATGCAAAATGTACAGAGTCTTGTTTCCTTAACAGCAGCAAGCAACAGGTAAATCAAGAATAACTTCAATCTACCTATGTATTCTCTATTTGATGTATGTGGTCCTTCTGCTTCATCTTAGATTTGCTTTTGTGCATTTTTAAAATGAATGTCAGGTATGTACTGTGCCAAAACCATACTCCTGCTCCCTGGGCTTTTATCAATTGAAACGTCTTGACATGTTCAAATTTTATTGTTAAGCTTGTGTGCTCTGTTAATCTCAGATCATAATGGGACAATATTATTTCCACTGTCTTTTGAAAGAATGAAGTGAAAGATGGCAATTGTTAGTACCATCTGATCCAACCCATTTCAGTTGTCACAGTTAAGAGGATGTGTGTTAGTGTCCTGCCCTGATTTCTCAGAGTACTGGTCCCAGGGAGGGGGACTGCCTTACTGCTGGACAGGAATTAGGCAACTCTTCTAATATGAGTAAATGACCAGACATCAGGCAATTCTTCAGCAACATCAAGGAACTCAATAGTTGTCATTTTTACATTTGCTTCAAAAACTAGAACAAAAAGAATGGAAAATGACTAACAAGTCTTGCAAATGTCATGTAAGTATTTTAAAATTCTAAATATTCCCTGTATTGCAGGATGCTGTGGGAAGTTTTAAACAAGCAGTAAATCTCCTGATGACCTCAGAGAAAATCCTGCCTCCTACATTTGAGGCTGCAGAAATGTATTATCTTATGGGCCTGTGTTACATGGAGCAAATAAATTTATTAGAGGTTGGTATTCATTATAGATAATGCGTTAGCCTTTGACTCTAGTGCCTGCAAACAGAAATGATAACCAAATGAATAACTTCAGTATTTTCAACAGCCTTCACTGCCTTAACAGTTTTTTAACTTAGGATGTACGGATGTACATCAGATTGTCTTGCAAGTTTGTGAATAATTTTTTTCAGTGTTAATGTCTGATTTTTTTAACGTATGAAAATAATTCATATTCTGATATCATAAGAAGTGACACTAATTTCTTACCTTCTTATCAATACTTTCACAGGTTTTATAGACAAATAGTCCTGTAGCAATCAGTGGCTTAGTCAATTTGTAATAAACATAGTCAAAGGAAATCTTATTGTATTAATTATGGAGTTTGTTGTATTTTGTTAACTGCTTTTTGTATTACCATAGCTCAAAATACCCCCTAGATGGTTCTGTTTGTCAGTTAACTTATATATATGACCCTTAAAAAAAAAAAAAGTAATAATCAACTTTTTTCAATAAAATCAGTACCTCAGATTAGAGGTATTGAAAAAAATAGTCCTTCTGGAAAAAAAAAAAATAAATGTTGAAGTATTAAAGTCTACCTGTTGTCTTTGCAGCAGGCCTAGATTGGGCTCTTGCAAATGTTTTCTATGTTGATATTTTAGTAAGTGTGACAGTTGCTGATTCACTAAAGGCTCAAGACTATAACTAGAAACATTTGTAATATTGTTCCCTGTGGAAATTTTATATCTTTTCATGTCTGCCTCTTATCTGAAATGTCGGTGATATTCTTTTGGAAGAAGACTTTCAAAATTGTCATGTATTACCACATTAGACAATTCAATATATTGATGAAGTTATCTTTGTGTCATTGCATATCTGATATTATAGCTGTACATCCTGTGGAAGCCCATGACTATGCAATGAATGATGTGGAAGAAAAAAATGCCTGAATGGATTTTGAAGAAGTTTCATGCCAAGCACTGTAATAAATAACTGCGCAGTTTCAGCTTTTACAGACAGGAAACACGTGCTTTAGTTTTGCTAAGGATCATTAAATGAGTTAGGCTGTACCTCCCTGTGGTTATGGTTGTACTGTTAGGGCATTTTAAGTCACAGTGGACGAAAACAATAAAAAATGTGGATACATGTTATATTCAAAATGCATAAATAAGTTATATCTACCTGTACAAATGAATCAGTTGATTGTCAGCCTATGGTTTCAGCTGTATAAACTGTTTAACCTAGATGATACATCATTATTTTAGGCCTATGATGCTTTTAGTATGGCTATCAGATTACATGCATGTTACCCTGATGCTTTTTATCAACGAGGACTGTGTCAAATGCAACTCAAACAAACGAAGTGCATCCGAGACTTCAATCGTGCACTTGTCCTTTGTCCATCACATTTCCAGGTAATATAAAGACTCCTTATTTGTGTCTTTGAGGCATTTTAGGATGAGTTCAAAGTATGACTGGTTTTGTATTTATGGGTATGCTGCCTTGTAGTCTGCCAGCAAGCACAGTGATGTATAATTTTATAAAGCTTGTTATTTATTTCTTTTATGTAGCTCTTGCCTTCAATGAGCAGCTTTTCTTTTAGTGAAGTTACACTGTCATCGTTTCTTCAACTTTATAGGCTTATATGGGTCGCGCTGCTTACTATGAAAGTAAAGGCAGATACTCTAAGGCAATTATGAATTGCAATGAGGCAATCAAAATTAATCCTAACAGTGTAAGAGCTTATTTTTATCGAGGAACACTTAAGTATCAAAATAAGGTGAGTATCTGTTGTTACTGTACTACTGCTTTCTCCCTTAGCACTTAGTATATGAGGGCTGCTCCAAAAGTAATACTACTTTATTATGGTGGCTCACAACATCAAAGACAGATGTTGGTGGTATGGCAGTAGAGGTTGAACCTTCCACCAATATTCTGTTACATGTTGTTTGCATGTGACAGATGGCAGCAAAGGGGCAATCTGACAGAATTGTGTCTGACGTGGAGATGTGTATGAAGCAAGGGTGTGGAACTGCATACCTCCGTGTGGAGGAAATTGCATCCATTGACATTTGTCAGTGCTTGCTGATGAGACCAAACAGTGGATATGAGCATGGAGGGGTGGTGGGTGGTGCATTTCAGTAGTGGCAATATCTGTATGAAAGACAATCCATGTTCAAGATAGGCAGGCAGGTTTTTGTGAGCATGGCATGCATGCTCTTGCACATTGCTGGCAAAAATGCACAGCTAATGGTGGTGATCTATGTTGGGAAAAGAAAAAAGTTTAACTGAGAACTTAATCTATCAAATAAAATAGTGTTATAGTGCTCTTTGTAGCTGTTGTAGTTTCCAGGGAAATAAATAGGAGGCATTAATTTTGGAGCCCCTGGTATCTTATTTGTCACTTTATAATAATAAAACAATGGTAAAAACTTCGAAAAGCAGTGTTTCTGATTAATAATCAAGAGGAAATTTTCTTGGTTTTACTTTGTTTTTCCATTTGAAGCCACTCTGATCTGTGTAGTTTTAATGATGAATTGAACAAGCTATTGGGCATCTAGTTGCATATTCTCCTCTTAAGTTCCATGGGATAGATTCTGGCTCAGTAATAGCTATAAGTGTATTTTGTGGAGTTTTAATAATTATAAGGTTAGTGTAAGAAACAAAAGTTAAGCTGGAAAGATTAAAGGTTGTTTGTGTATTGCAACATATGGATATTTTCTAATCAAACAGTAAAAATATTTGGTTGTCCTGACTACCCAAAGAAAGCTTTTGAAGAAGCACCCCTTCTGGAGTAACTAGTCTCTAGTGAAATTCCACCTTTCCATAGTGATGAAGAAATAAGAATGGAAAACTATGAAATCAAATTTTACAGAAGGTTATTATTTGAAAAGGAGTATGTGATGCTGTGAATCATGATTTGTATATAATGTTTTTTCATTTCCAGACATTTAGAGCTGCAATTGAAGATCTCTCAAAAACGATTGACCTTGACAATACTTGCATTTTGGCATATTATAACAGAGCAATTTGTTATCATCAAATAAAGAACTTCAGAAAGGTACAATACACACTTTTACAATATCGCATGATCTTCACAAAATTTAAAGCAAAATTCAGTTAATACAAGTAGTGCTTAGTCTTTTCAGTAACAGTGAAATGTACTTGAAAAAACTTGCTTTAATAATAGATCTAAAATAATGCATTTATAATATCATTAAAAATAAGAATATGGACAAAAATTTTAGTAGTAAGAGCAGTTATGAATTTTGGTCAGTAAAAACAATTTGAAATAACAAAACTAGTTTTAGTGAAGTCTGTTTACTGTAATTGTATTATCTTTGATTTTGTACTCTGGGGTTGCATGTCAACATAATTATGGAAGGCTTCAAATGCACTTAAGTTCAGTCTGTAAACAGTGGAATATTGGAGTAACCACAATGAAGTCAATGCATGTGTCTCTGTCTGAATAAATGGCTGTGTAAAACACCTTTTTTTTTTAATAGGCTTTGAAAGATTATGGAATTTCTCTTCTACATCAGTTGAGTAAAGAAATAGTTTTAAAAGTGTTCATCAATCGTGGACTACTCTACATGGAACTTGGTGATTATGCTAATGCCTGTGAGGTAAAAAAAAAAAAGTCTTTCTTTGTGTAGACCAAATCTAGTGTGTTTTTTCTTAATGGTAAGCCATTGCTTACACAGAAACAAATTTACCAGGTTATTATTTCTAAAATATGTAAGGTTCCCTTCTAATTTGCTCAACTTCTAATACCAAACTGGGCAATGAATGTAAATAAAAGGCTGCTCTAGTTGTTTTACAATTATATACAGCTGCAGTTAATTCTTATGAAATTCATTAAATGAGAAACTGACTTGTTGTTTAAAACAAAACTTTATTTTGGATCTAAATGAGTACGGATTCATTGCAGAATCCTGAGTAGGTGGTGAGGGATCTGACTGAGTGAGCTTCTTTTCCTCTGTATACGTGTAAATGACTCTTTTATTGAAAGAGAGGAAGAGTCAGATCTCAGTCATTTGCACGGTGTCAGACATTTATTTCTCTCATTCTGTAGAATTCCTCCTGGTTTTGAAGTAGTAGGCTTTAAAAGCTAAGTATTAAACATTACTCTTTCAAATAGGTGAAGTTTTTAATTTTGAATTCTAAATAGTTTGCAAGTTTTAGAAAACTTTATTTTGTGTGCCTTAAAAGTAATATAGATATATTTTTTTCAGCTCTAGTTGGTGATTGATTCCATTGTGGACTGTTAACTTTTATCTTTGTCATATGATAGCAACAATGTCAACATAAGCATTCTAAAAATTGAGTAATGAGTAATATTTCTTATTCTTTCTTTAATTTCTGTTTGCAAGTATGAATCCCATTCCAATAACCCATAAATGTCCTGCAGGAAGTGCGTACCAGAAGTTCTTCACAGTTGGTAGACCTTAAACCTTATGTAGAAACAAGTAGAGATGTTGCATGATTGGTCTCATTCTTCGGGATGAAATTGGTTGGTATAGTTCAGAAAAGATAATTAGAGTAAAAGGACACTGGGAAATGGATCAGAGCCAGCAGGATGAGCAAAAAAAAAATATTTTATATAGAGAATGAAAATTTAAAAATGGCAATTGAGAAACAGACTCAAAATTGTAGTAGCTAATTTAAGAAAAGAATCAGTGATTATAAATGTGCTAGAGCTGTATCTTGTATCAGTTCTGTTATTTTGTTGTAGGTATATCTGTATACACGTATAACACTTGGTGAATTAAGATGTAATTATTTTACCACTACTCAAAGTGAATGTATTTCTGAATTGTGTGCACAGGACGAAAGATGCAAAGTTACAATTCAGCTTATATAAGATCTGAATTCCTGCATAGGGATGTTTGCCTTTTCTATTTGATTCTATGGAGTGTGTGGTGATATTTGAGGGTAGGACTTCTGATTTAAGTAAAGAAAACCTAGTGCTTAGAATGATCTGCATTTGCTGTGTTCCATGCATACAGCAGAGTGTATAGTTGAAACTGCACACGTGATTCTTCATGTTAGCTTTGTTGGGAATTCATTGAGAGGGTTTGGTTGTAACATTGTTGCTCAATAGTGTTTTCTTGTATGTTTTTATCATATCATTTTATGATAGCATGCTTACTGAAAGGCTTTATTTTAATGAGGTACTGGTGTGTGTATATATATATATATTTGTATTTGCTTATTATCATCAAAGTACTTTGTTGCTTTTGTAATTCTAACAGTACTGAAATCTTCCATGTTATTTTGTTTTTAAATTATTGTGAGCAGAAAATGCTTTCTGGCTTGAAATTCACTGGATACATCAGTTAAGCTGCTCCTAGTGCCTGCTGATTTCTTTCCTGTGAAATGCCGTAAACTGCTTCCTTATATCATAACTGAAATGATTGCATTTAGTTTTTTAAATCACTTGTACAATTTTTACAACTGAACCACATAACTCCAAGCTAAGTGGTGAGTGTTAAGGAACATGGCTTAGCAGGCAATATTGGTGGTAGGTGGATAAGACTAGATGATCTTAGAGGGTTTTTCCAATGTTAATGATTCCATTAGTCTATAAAAATTGCAAGCATTTTGACAATGCTGTGATTGTTAGTAAAAAAAGAAAAGTTAAAAGCACTGAAACAGTGATTTATAATAAAAATCTTAGGATGTCCTTCACTAGAACGTTTTGAATAATATTCTAATGCAAATTTGAATTTGGTTTATGGTATTTTAAAAAATAGTAGTTTTGTTAATAGAGTTTTGATAAAATTGCAAAACATACTTTCAATATATATGTATTTAACAATAGTCATTGTTTCTATTAAAACAATACCCCTCTGGGAACTTTACTTCTTTTTCCTGGAAACATTACTTTCAGCTTTGTTAGAAATACTGTGATATCACATAATTTTAGAGATTTTGTTCTATCAGGCTATGGATCATAGAAGTTATCAGTATTTCTGATATGCAGCAACATCAGAAGTTATCTCCTTTTTCCTGTGGAGGTATAAAACTGGGAGGTATAAAACTGTTTAGCTGAAACCTCAGTTCTAAGTGAAGTGAAACAGTGTAAATGTTCATTTAGTGCCTGCTCATTTCAGGACTTCAAGGAGGCAGCACTGCTTAGTCCAGGTGAAAGCCAGATCTTTCAAGCTATTGGAACATGCCATTATCGGTAAGACAGTACAGAGTTGAAAACGAAATAATTCCTAGAATCTACTTTTCCATGTACTTTTTCATATTGAGGGCACTGAGAATGGAGAGAGGGAAAAGTGGTAGAAAGAATTGCTTATCACTGTGACATGTGGAGTCAGTCATTCCCATTTCACACAAGTGTCAACTAGGATAAAAAGGGAATTGTAATGGCTCTCTGCCCATTAGTCCATTTTGTTTTCTAGGGTTAGTCTGTCAACTGTCACTCTATAACCTTATTTCTGCTGAGATGGGGTTGAAGTGAAGATGTTCAGGATTGTAGCATCAAAGCTTCTTGTATTTCTGTGCTTGTGGTTAAAGCAAAGCTGGCTACATCTTTCAGAGTCTGAATGATACTGAATTAACACAGTAATGCTGAGTCCTGCTTCTAACAAATTTTGTTTGTGTTTATATGTAACTGTCAAAAGAATTCACTGGTAACTTATCTACTACAACCTTTTAAGATGCATTTGGGATCCTTTCAAAAAGGGTTGGGATGGATCATGGATTTGTTTTGCAACAAGTGTTATACTTGGAAAAAAAGACTTGGTCTGTATCCCTTTGTTTGTTATCTTTGTTTATCTTCCCTTCTTTGTCAGGCTGTTCTTCAGATAGATTTAAAACTGGTAGCTTATAATCAAGGGACTTCTTATCTTTCAGTATTGGTGAAATGTTTCTTTATTTTGACACACAGAAATTTTTACTTTGTATGTAAATACACCTATTAGCATTCATTGACATGTCAGGTATTTCTGGAATTCTGTTTCTACTCAGAATACTCCAGATGCATCAAATGTTATTTAAGGATGGAATTGCACATTTGGCCTACTCCCAAAACTAGAATTGACTGTTGCCAATAGCCTGAATATTGCCTCTTTTTACCCTGCCATTTTATCATAGTTGGGATAGGTTTAAGAATTGATACAAGGAAAACCAGAAAACCTTATATCAGATGTAGATTATGGCTGGAAAAGTTGTGCCTCAACAAAATACCAAAAATATATTTGGTCATGATATTTGGATATTATGAATGACTCAGATGAAGTCTGTATTAGACTCTGCTCAGTACAAATAGTGTAAAGGTGAAATCTTTGCCCAGCAAAAGTTAAATGAGTTTTGCTGCTTTCTTCTTCACATCAAGAAATTTAAACTGGTGTTTGACTAACTTCCTCTTATAAATACCATGAAGGTGTACATAAAGAAAGCAAACATAAGAAATAGAGTATCCCTTTCAGTCAGAGATGAACTACTTTTTGAAGGTATTATGGTAATCTTGTTTATAAATTTTCTAGGATTAAACAGAGTTAATATTAATCTCTATTTTTAGACTAAATGAGTTTGAAGAAGCTGTGAGGTCATTTGATCAGGTTCTCAGACTAGAACCCATTTCTGTGGAAGCCTATATTGGACGGGGAAATTCATACATGAAAAATGGAGATGAGACTAGTCTTGAACGAGCACGGAAAGATTTCTTGAAAGCGATTCACCTGAATCCTATGTGCATGAAAGCCAGAATTTGCTTAGGGTACAACTTGCAGGTAACACACCAAAATTCACTGTCAATATGATGTATAACCTAATGTAACAAAGTTAATATTTTGTGTATTTTTAAAGAATCATAAAATGGCTTATGTGGAAGGGGACCATAAATATTATCTAGTTCCAACCCCCTGCCATGGGCAGAGTTGCCAGCCACTGCACTGGCAGCCATGTCCATTCAAAATATAGAACAATCTGTGTACTTAAAAAGAAAACACTACAATCTGTCTTAGGTCAATAGATATACTGCTCTTTTTTCCCCACACTTGTAAGAAATGATCTACAAGAAGACTGGATACTTAATGAAATAGCAAGTAACCTTACCTTTGATTTGCATATTTGTTTATCTGATAAATGGACATTAATAACTTGTATATTCTGTGTATGAACTGTTTACAGATTTAAGAAGTGGCAAAAAAGATTGTTTTACACGGATCAGATAAAAAAAGAAAATCAAATTATTGTGTTAGCAGGTCTTCTAATATCTTGGAAAAGAGCTTATGTATGATGATCACTGAAAAATACTTAACTACATAGAAAATGTAATTCTATATTAGCAAGAGGGTATAAGATATGACTTTACAGTTTTCCTTCCTCCATGTCTAATTTCTACAGTTTACTTTTTTTTTTGTATCCACTTACCTGAAATGTCTTGAATGGCTGTGAATCTTGCTGGGAGTTATTTTTACCAGGGTTGCTGGGGGACTAATGTCAGTGGCTTGGGTCAGATCTTTTTGCACAGGTACCACAAATTCCTTTTACCTCACAGATTTACCAGTACAGTTGATGACTAACTAATGGTTTCACAGTACTCTGTGAAATACTGTGCAAGAAAAAACTTTGAGGGACTATATAGGTAGAAACTGGATATCTCAGATGCAGGAGGAAACCCAGGAAGTTCACGTAATGGCAGGTGCTTAATTTCAAAGAAGCCTAAATCTCATTAAATGCATTTTGTTTAGCCTGATCATACCTTTAGGACTTAAACATACAAGTGTGTGAGTATTTTGATATGGGGAACTAGATACTTAGCTTTCCGCCTTTACATAATTAGCCCATGTATATCCCTATGGGGAAAGGGAGATCTGAACGTATAATGGGGGATTTTTAACAATGTTTATGAATACATAATGGAGGAGCACAGAGGAAAAAGAAGCCAGGTTTTTCTTAAGGATGCCCAGTGATAGAACAAGAATCAAAAGGCAATAACTAAAATACAGTAAATTCATAGAAAAATTAGATTATCATCATTATTATTTTTACTGTGAGGGTGGTCAAAGACTGAGAGCAATTACACACAGAGGTTGTGAAATTTCCATCCTTGGAGTTGTTCAAAAACCAGCTGGATGTGATGCTGAGTGACCTGCTCTAGATCATCCTTCTTCCAGCAGAGAGTTGGAATAGGCAATTCTTAGAGATACCTTCCAACCTCAACTATTCTATTAATCTATGATTAAAAAAAAAAGAGGAAATACTTTCAGGTAAAACATTTGTGGCTTATACTGCATAGTTGAAAAGACAATGAGTTTTGCATAATTAACAAAATCTTTTAGTTCTTTTTTTTTCCTGTAATTTAGGTAACTGCATTTGTAAATATATGCATGTTTCCATATTCTACTGTTTTTTTCATATACTTGACTATTAGTAGGCTTTTTGATGGCTTTTTTTTTTTAGGTTTCTTATTGTAGGCATATTGCAATTCATTTTAGGCCCTTGGAAAGCTTCAGAGTGCTTGGAACCAATTAACAGTTGTCATTGCTATTGATTCAAAATGTGACACTGCATATGAAGGACGAGCTTCAGTCTCTCTTCATATGGGTGAAATGTTTTCTGCACTTCAAGACACAAATGCTGCATTAAAGGTGGGTCTTAGATTAAAGTGGTTTTACTAAGATTAACCTGCTTCTATGAAGCCAACCAATACTGTATATGGAAAATTGATCTTTTGGATTAGAAAATGCTGTTCTATTTTAAAGATGTGTATTTTTGAAAAATAAATTATTACACAAAGTGTAGATTTTCCCTGAATAAGAGTGCCTCTGCTATTTCCTTTTAGCTCACTACAACTGCTCCACTGCTAACAAATCGGGGTGTCATCAATCAGTTAATGGGATATTTATCCTGTGCCATGAAGGACTATCAACAAGCAATTTCTGTTGACCCCAAGTATGCATTAGCTTATTTCAGTGCAGCAAATATTTACTTCCATAACCATCAGTTTTCACAGGTAAGTCTTCAGAACTTTATGCCATCTTCAGAACACTTTTTTTTTTCTTTTACTCGTGAATAAATACTGTAGGTACAAAGATGTCTTCTAATATGCTTAACTTGAAATGTTTTTTTTGCATTATTTTTATGATCCTCTAACAGGAGACTAATTAAACTATAGTAATTAGTAGCATGGCAATTGCTTATCACTATATATTGTAGCATCAATATGAAATGAGATTCATGACGGTTAAGATGCTCATCACAAAAATTTGTAATGAAGCATAGTACCAAAATCTCACTGATGTTAAGTAAGCTCCCTCAAACCTAATTACTGTTAAATAACTTGCCCAGGTTCCCCATAGCACTGTTAGAAGGAAAATTAAAAGAATTTTCTGCTGATGGGCTTTGATCAAGAAGTCAGATCTTACATTTGTTACTACGGTAACTTTAGAACTTTAAATCACCTAATTCTGCTAAAATACAGTATGCATCTTCCAAATACAGAGGAAATATTTGCATACTTTCAAAAGAAATTTAAAACTTGAAGGCAAGAACAATTTCCTTTCTGTGAGGAGGGACCTATACTGATTTTTTTATTTTATTTTTACCCCTTTTGGTTTCCTGTCATGTTTTCTGTCATGTTTCATGGGCATAGTTAGGCTTTTGGTTAGAACTTTATGGTCCAGCAGCTGTGGGAAGGCAGAAACAGTAAAGATGCTTCAGTATCTTTGATCTACTTGCAATTCTAGTAGGGGATTAATTCATCTGTAAACAATTCAGCTTGCAATTCACATGTTGAGAAATTATCATGTATAGCACAGACTTGACGTGGTTTTAAACTGAGATTGTACTTCATACAGCACAAGAAATCAGTTATGTCAGAAAGCAATTTAATGTTCTTATTTCTTTCTCTGAGTTAGACTTCTTGCTCTTGAGAATTAGTTAGACTTGGGTCATAAATTCCTTAAGATTACAAGGCCAGTAGCCTGCATATGGCTTCTCCTGTGATCTTGTACTTATCTGTAACTGAAATCATTTGCCAAGACTGGGCTTGCAAAGGCTGTTCTTAATCTTTCCTATATTTCTGTGATTTCTTACTCTGTCACCCAGAAGATGTTTCTTTACAGAGAAAGTTCAAGAACAGCAGTTGGACTGTAAACTACTTTGTATGTTAATTCAAATGATCCCTAGAGTGTGGTTCATTTCTTCTGTGCTATTATTACAATTCAGCAAAGCCAACTGTGCCTTTTCCAAAAGTCTTTCTGGGTGGTTATTGACCCTGTATTGAATGTTGTGGGTTAACTCCGGTAGGCAGCTAAGCTCCACGTAGCCATTCACTTTGTCCCCACATGTGTGATGGGGAAGAGAATTGAAAGCGTAAAAGTGAGAAAACTTGTGAGTTAAAGACTGTTTAATACATAAAGCAAAGGCTGTGCATACAAACAAAGCAAAACAAGGAATTCATTCACAACTTCCCATCTGTGTGCAGATGTTTAACTTTTTTCAGGGAATCTGGCTTTCATTGTATATAACGGTTACTTGACAAGACAGATGCCATAAGGTGGGAGGGGATAAATTTAGACTTCTTTCTCCCAGGCTTTATTGCCGAGCTCAATCTCTTATAGAATTATTAAAGTTGGTAAAGACCACTAAGATGATCTAGTCCAACCATCAACCCATCACCGTTATGTCAACCATGGTGTGGAATATCACTTAGATCAGTTGGGGCCAGCTGTTCTGGCCATGTGGGTGCTGTGTGTGCCTCTCTTCTATGCACAGAGAATGCTAACAGAATACTAAGATTTGAGGAATGTTTACTCAGTCTTTTATCTCCAATTCATGTTTTTTATAGGCCCGTTGCTATTATTCAGAAGTATTAAAACTTGAACCAAGAAATGAATCTGCTATTATGAATCGTGCTGTTACAAATACAATATTAAAAAATTTTGAAGAGGCAAAAGAAGACTTTGAGAAGGCAGTTTGCCTCTGTCCATTCTCTGCAGCACTGTATTTTAACAGGGCAAATTTCTATAATGCATTAAAGCAATATGAACTCGCTGAGAAAGACATTTCAACAGGTAATCTTTTTTACCTACTGTGTGGTAGCATACTAAAAAGTATGATAAGCAATTAGTTTTATTTTAATAACTCAGCAACTGTGTGTATTTTTACTAACACTTTCTAACCAATTTGATCAGATATTATGATGTGACTGAAAAGAGGAAGACTGATTAATTTCAGTCTTTCTTCCATTCTCATAACTAAAATATGTAGATTAGATGGAAAAGATGCTTCATATTTTGTCATAGCAGCTGAACAGAACTCTGTTTGGAACACAATTGCTACAAGAAGTGCAGGAAAATACTGTACATACCAAGATTTTTGTATGCTGTATGAAATTTAGGTGGCATGAAAAAGGGTTTCATGTAGCATATTTCATGTATTAGCAAGAAAATTAGTGTGTGCTTATTCTAGAACAAGTTTTGAAATGTTGTTATTCTCCCCTGAGCTTTTGTGGGGGAATAGCATGGTTCATAGAGAAGAGGAGCAGAATCATGCTTTTATCAAGGTCCTGCACCTGTGTCAGGGCAATCTGAAGCACAGATACAGGTTGGGTGGAAAATAGTTTGAGAGCAGCCCTCAGAAGAAGGATTTAAGGGTGTTGGTTGATGAAAGATTCAATGTGAACTGTCAAAGTGTGCTTGCAGCCCAGAGGGCCAACTTCATCCTGGGTTACATCAAGAGAGACATGACCAGTAGGTCGAGGGAGGTGATTCTGCTCCTCTATTCTTTTCACATGGGACTCCACCTGGAGTACTGCATACAGTTCTGGGGCCCCCAGCACAAGAAGGACATGGTGCTGTTGGAGTGGATCCAGAGGAGGGCCATGAAACTTATCAGTGGGCTAGAGCACCTCCCCTACGAGGACAGGTTGAAAGCACTGGGGCTTTTCAACCTGGAGAAGCCTCTGGGGGGGCCTTACATTGGCCTTCCAGCACCTGAAGGGGACCTACAGGAAAGTGGGGAGGGGCATCTTTTAAGGGCATGTAGTGACAGGAGAAGGGGAAATGGTTTTAAACTGGAAGAGGTTAAGTTTAGACTAGATACTAGAAAAGAACCCTCACAGTGAAGAATTTCTTCCATGTAACATTAGTGTGGGTAATGTTTTCTCTTATGAAAACTTTCTTGAAGAGGAATTAAAACACAGACAAACCTTTAGACAACACTTTTTTTGCCTGCATTAACAGGGGATTTGGACTTGATTTCTTGAGTTCCCTACCAACCCCTGAAATTCTGTGGTTATCTTTACCTAACATTCTATTTCTGATTTTTACAGCATTGTCAATTCAGCCTAATGATGCCATGATGTACAGACTTAGAGCTGATATTCGGGCTAAATTGGGTTTCAGGAGAGAAGCTGTGGAAGACTACAAGCAAGCAATCAGCATACAGGAACAGACTGATTACATGTGAAAATATATTGGCTCTATTTACAGATTTCTCACAATTTAATTAAAAAAAGTCCAACATGCAAGAAATGTCTTTAATATATTTTATACACATATTTTCCTAAGTAATATAATTACTTTGTTTCAGCCCCGAACTAGCCAGAGTTATGAGATCAGAATGCCATATGTAGTTGTTATGAGTTATAAATTCTTCTTTATTTCTTAGTGTTGAAAAATGACTGATTGATTTAGTTGGTAAATGAAAGAGGTAGTAATTATAAACAAAAAGCTTGAAAGATACTTGTGACAGAAGGATAAGAAATGCATGCTACCAACCAGTATAAATGCCTGCAGCGATAATAGTTATATATTGCTTGGACCATCTGAGAAGTAATAGTTTTAAGATGGATGAGCATCAAATGCTGGTGACTGCTAAGACTTACTTTTTACCTTATTGTCCTTCTACACCTCTTCATAAGATTCTCTGGCAGCAGATATTGTGCAACGTTCGTTGTTGTGGTGCATGAAAACTACTCCAAGAACTTGAATCTGAGAAGATGTAATTCAACTTGAGAGTAAATGTTGAGTTCTTTTTCTTCCATGTAAATGTTTTATGCTGTTTCAGCTTTGAAGAGGCATGTGAAAAGCCTGAGTAATAGATTATGGTTTTTGTTCTAAATTTCTAAGAATCACCTCATCTAAACATGGAGATAGAAATATGAATCAGTTTGATTAAAAAGCTGTCAGGCTCTATGCGCATACTAAATTAAACCCTCAGTTTTAGCATACTATGGAGAAGACAGCAAAAGGATGAAGCAAGTGGTTGTCTTTGCCTCAAAAAAGAGAAAAATTGACCTTTTTTTTTTTAACTCTTAAAGTGATTTATTTAAGTTGTATTGTTGAGATGAAAGTAAAAAATGTTGTCATTGCTTTGTCTTTAAAAAATCACATTTTATTTTGAGTACTTTACAAAAGCATTGTGTTTAGTTCCTGTTCTTGCATACCTATGTGGTAATTGTTTAGCCAATATGATAGACAAGAAGTTTAGCTTTGTCCTGAAACTAAATTTTGCATTTATAATATCACATTGCATTGTATATATTTCTATGCTTGTCATGCTTATGATGTTTAGGCTGGAAAAAATAGTACCGGAAATTGAGTATCATAACTAAGACCTTAATTCAGAAAAGCATTTGATTCTATCCCTACTTTCCACGATTGCCTCTTATCTTGCTGTTTAATACCTACAATGATGAGACTTTGCACTTGAAAGATCTGTTACAATATGGTTGACTGGAATAGATGAATCATAATTAAAATGCATAAAATTTATAGAATATTTGGGGAAATTTTTATTTATTTTTTCTTTATTTTTGATTAGGCTTTGTTTAAAAGTGGATGTTTATAAATGAAATTAAAATAGCTCTGAATGTTGTATGATGATACATTAATACTTATTTGGTATTAGAACATGCGTTAGAGTGTTACTGGAAATCTGTTTGGAATGGCAGTTTTTCTTGAAATGAAATTCAAGTATGACCATAGGATGATCAGAATGCAATTCTGATTTTCTGTTCTGCAGTAGTTTGAAAAATGAATTGCTAGTAATAGCTTTTAAAAAATTATTTTGCCATGCTTAACTACAGTTACAAAAGAAGATACACTGCAACACAAAATGGAGAATTTTCTATGACTATGGCAGAATTTAAGAATCAGAATAATAGACAGCTTTTATTAGATCATTGTACCTACATGCATGTAACGTGTTGTAGTCCAGAGAGATATTTACTTTGTTTCTAATGTTGATTCTTCTGATGCTAAAACTAAGTTTGTGAAACTTAAGGTGATTAAGCAGTTGCTTACTGCCTTTTCCATCATCTTCTAGTTCCATCCTTTTTCCCCCTCATTTCTGGGGTATTGTGACCTACCCAAGCAGATCAAGTATAATGTGCACTGTTTACATTTACATGTAACTGTATTTCAGCCCATGCTTGTCATGGGTGTTGATGCAAACTGTGAAACTATTTACCCAATTTCCTATATGTGCACAAATCCAAAGTTTTCTTGCAAAATGGTGTCAAAAGGATCTTTTTTCCTCTTTCTCCTTCTCCACATTTCTCTTTCAGTGTTCTTTATTATCTAAAGAATTGTTTATTGATGAAATCGTTAAATTATGCATGATTCTATGGCCTTTTCCTTTCTTTGATCTCCTTATGAATTACCTGCTGATGGGTTGTGAGATAGCAATGCCCTCATCATGTATAGAACATCATCAAAGTTAAATCAGAATGAAGAGAGGTCAAACCTTTCCTTTAGATTCTTCTCTTGCAGTATTCAGTGTTGATTTTCTTTAGCTTAACCCCTCTTCAATGTCGAACATAAATGGACGTTTATAAGATTATCTTCACATTTAAAACCTGAAACCAAGGATAATCAGCTAAGTATCACTGTTGGCAGAATAACTTAAATGGTGTGGGCTATTTTCTCTCTTCTACTTGTAATTTTATGTTCTGGATGTTATTTTTTATTCTTAGAAAGGGAATTTTTTTTAATTCTCTTGTTGGGTGCATGGAGCATGGAGGTTTTTTTTTTTAAGAGTTTTTCATCTTTTGCACAATGCTTAGGAATGAGTGGTGGCCCACTGTATTTTTTTTAATTTTATAATTTAGCATCACACGTTCACAATTCAGGGAGCATGCTGGATGCTTTTGAAGAAACTGTTTACGGGCTGGTTTGGCTCGGTTCCATGACGATTGGTGCGGGGGACCCACGGACCCATGCCCCAGGAAAGGGGAAAGGAAAAAGGGAGATGGGCCTAAAAGCAAAACAAACGGCAATGATCTGAGGAGGAAAGCTAATTTACTAAATAAGATATCAGAAAGCAAAATAACACAATATAATACAATATAATTGGAATTGAAGCTAATAAATAAAATGAGCAAGAGAGTGTCCAATAAACTGAAGACCTTACGCTAAATGCTGAAAGCGAGATGGCAGTGGGCACCTGCTGCTGGGTCGATCCCAAAGGAGAGAGAGAGTGTCCCATGGCCGCAGACAGTTTTTATCTTCCCCTCTGAGCGTAAATACGTAAGAACGCAAAGCATTGTACAGTCCTCTGGAGAGTGTAGTTGTTCTCTTCTGAGACAGGTATACCCATAACTACTGATGATCCACAGAGCTGAAGCATTAACTCTTTTATTCTCAATGCACTATGTGATGTTATGATGTGGAATATCAATACCAAAAATCATAAAACCATGACAGTGGGATGTGGATGAAGAATATATTTATGCTATATAACAAGAAGAGTTCAAGTTGCATGATTAAAAACTTACTTTCTTTGAAAAAACATTACCATCTCTTTTTTTCTTCAAATATTTTTTCTAAATTTTCTTTATAACATAAAACAAAATTTCTAAAGCTTTCTAAAAGTCAGTGGAAACGTTTTGTATGATAGTACTTCCTTTTCTTTTAAAATAATGTTGCCAATAAGAGTACTAGTGATTCTAAGGAAGACTGTTCCACTAAAATACAATTGTATTTTGCAGGCTGAACAGTAACACTTGTACTTCCCTGTTGGAAGGTACTGTGATAAGAATGTTGCTGCCTAAAATTTGTCCAATTCAAAGTGGGATGGCTACTAAACTCTGAGATTTCTTCCATTGCTAATCCAGTGAATTTTAATACTTGCTACTACCGGAGCAATTTTGCTTAACAAACTCACTTTAAGAACTTTTGTCCCTTGTAATATAGTGGTAATAATTCTTTCTGTATTTAAAACCTTTTTCAATGGAGCTTAATTTTTTTTTGTCTATTCCCTTTTATTTTCTCTAAAACAAATTCATTTAACCATAGAATCCTTAGTTGGAAGGTACGCTTAAAGACTGTCTCATCCATCTTCCTGCTATCAACAGGTAGATCAGGTTGCTCAGCCTGACTGAGCCTGTCCTTGAATGTTTTAAGGGATGGGGCATCCACCACCTATTTGGGCATGCTGTTCCAGTCTCTCACCCACCCTCACTGTAAAAGATGTTGTTGTTTTTTTTTGTATCCAACATAAATCTCCTCTTTTTTTTTTGTTTGGAACTGTTTCTCCATGTCCTATCAACACAGAACTTGTTGCAGAGTCTGTTGCCTTTTATCTTGTAGCTCCCCTTTACATACTGAAAGGGAGACTTAATAGACTATAGTTATATAAAATGAACTTACTGAGGCACCTCAGCCACATTCATATTTGGAAATAACTGCTGTGAGAAGTCTTTTTATGTAAAGAACAGAGATCCATTCTACCTCAAGTGGGTTTTTTTTTATGAGATACAGCACTGAAATGATCGTGAGATGGATAATTTTTGAAATTGGAAATTATAATTGGAGAAATTGTGGTGTTTTTCCACAGTCTGATAGTTACAGAACAAGGGGAAATGGCTTTACATTAGGTGTTAAGAGAAAATTTTTCTCTAAGCGAGTGCTGAGGCCCTGGCGCAGCAGTCCTGAGAAGCTGTGGGTGCCCCATCCCTGGGGGCACTGAAGGCCAGGCTGGATGGCCCCTGGGCAGCCTGAGCTGGTGGGGGGAACCTCTGCACATGACATTGATTGGGGTTGGGTGGGCTTTAAGTTCGCCTCCAACCCAAGCCTTTCTGTGATTCTACGTGCTCTGAAAGAAATAGTGTGAAAAAGGCGATGTCTTATGCAACCTTTTTCAGTAGAAGAATTTAAGAGCACCAGCAGATGGCAGCCTGCAATCTCAAGTGGGGGAGCTTTGCTGCATGAGGACGTATCAGCTATACCGGCATTTGCTGCTCCTTGCTTTGAGGAAAAATTACTTTATTACTTTACGACTGATTGGTGTGTTCTAGGTCGGTTGCTTCATTGACAGTATTGTTCTCACAGTTCCTTTTTGATATTCTATATACAATTATTCTATTATAAAGTAACTACCTCACATGATTTTAAGTAATATTGCATGTTAAAGTTGTATATTAGGTATCATAACAATATAATAGAGTGTATGCATATATGTACATGTGTATGCTTTTTACACACACATACAGAGTAATGCAAGTAATAAGCAGCACAAGTCTTGAATAACAACTCAATTCATGTGCTGCTTTTTTTCTCTCCAATTTTGAGGTGCTTTCCTACAAAATGAGACCTTCAGAAAAGGAAGGCTAACTGGAGAAGCTTTTAACTACTTCCAGCGGTTATATTTTGCAGCATGTTACTTTGTATTGTATTTGCTGTACCAAGTCTGCAATTCAGTTTTTTTCCAAAGAGAAAAGTGACCTTCATGAGACCCTTTTGCTTCCTTCCAACAGTGGTACAAAGAGGGAGAAAGCTTTTAGAAAATTATTTTTCATGTTGATGTTACTCATTTTGAAAAGCTGTGTAGAAAGCAGTAAGCAGACTTGGTGTAGCTAATGTGGTTGTATTTTCCCATATCATATCAGCGATTGGCTTGTTCATTGTGAGATGAATTCTAATCCATTGTTTGCAAAATGAAACTTGTAATGTATTCCTCCAGTGTCCTTATTTCATAAAACTATGGCAGCAAATGTGGAATGTGAATTATACTGGCAGGAGTCTACATAGTCTTCACAGCCGGGTCTCTATCAGGACAGAGTCCAAAAAATTCAACTAAGACATTTTTACTTACTTAAAGTGTGGAATATTTGTGTCTTTAATAAGGTTTTTGCTTGGCCCTAGTTCACATGTTGAATCTGAGAAGTCTGTCCATGCAGTTAACGACTATAAGCTGGGTTTTAATGAGAAGTGCTTATGCTAGTCTTTAAATAACCAGTTGTCTTTGGGTAAGTAATTTCCACTTGTTTAGGCCTTTCAAATAGTGTTTTAACTCTGATTAGTGTTATTTAGAAACTGTGAAGAAAGAAAACCTGCATCACTGAGGATTAGCTTTTTAGATACTAAGCTGAGTATCAAATAGAACCAATGTGTTGAGGCAGTATCAATAGGGAGCTAATTAGTCCTAGAGCCATTAGCCTCTTTTTCTAATAATAGCATTATCTAATATGCTAGCCTTCCCTCCTGGTTGTTTTCATGAGCTCATGGGGAGAAAGTACATTTTATTTTCTACCAGTGCTGTAAACTCACTGCCTTGCTTAATCTCATTAACTAATAGAGTGTTTATTTCTGTATCAGGGGATGCTGCAATTTCTCAGGTTTTTAAACATACACGTGGAAACTTTTGGCATATGCATTTAAAAAACACCAAAAATCAGTAAACAGAATGTGAGTATAGAAAAGGGTAGGAGATAGAGAACTGGCTTTTTGGAGATATAAATCCCACAATAAATTAATTGCTCCAAGTAATGTGGGTATGACTGTGCTGTATTAATGCAATAAACCCTTTTTCATCTGTTGCTCTCAGTCACAGGTTGGGGTTCTGGCTTTGCAGCACTTTGTGCAAAAGGACTGGGTCAATGCAAAGGAAACCTAGCAGCCCTATTTCCGATCAGGATGGGCAATCTTTGGCTGCAGATGTAGAGGACAGCTGGTTCTATCTTCTAAAGGCTTTAATGGACTGCAAGTCCTGGTGTAGTGGTTGCAACCAGTCAGGGATGGAACTGTGCAGCCTTGCGGACATCCCCATGGCACTTCATGGCTTTTAGTGGTTACAGCCAGCTTTTAATGCCCAAGTTATAACTCACTATTTCTGGCAAACTGGTTTTTGCTCTCCTTGCTATTATTATGTGGGCTTTGGGAGTGTAAACACCTGCGATATTGAGCCATAACTGTGGAGGTGCATTCATTATGGAAGTGTAGTTTTTAGCACTTCTTTAGCATTCCTTCTCTATGAAATATTTTGCAGTGCATTCTAGAAGAACAGCTGTCCCTTGCTGGCCCATTTGCAGAAGTGCTTTAGTTCATGAGCTCAGTAAATGGAAGTCCTTCTGGCATAGCTCAGCAAGATACAGCAATTCAAAGATTTTGCCCCAAAAAGAAGAGAGGCACAGAGGACTTGTTCCTGTTGCTGGTGAGAGCATAGCTCTTACCTTCAGAAAGGCAAGTGAACGCCAAGGAAGGAACCAAATTGAAATGTCATTTTAAGGTGATAACATTGCTTTGATAAGATTGTGCAGGCTCTGTGCAGAAACGTTGGCTTAAAATGGTAGGTGTGAGTGTTAATAAGTGCACGAATGTGACTATCTGGAACAAGATTGCCTGCACTGTGAGGCTGGCAAACCAGCAGAATAAAAAGGAAGACAGTATTTAGTGCATTGAAGAGTATCCATGTATTGAGATATACAGGTCAGTGAGACAATCACGCCTGTTCAGCTAGATGTAGGTGGCTGATTCTTTGGGCAACTTGGTTGTAATGGATGTGCATGCATCTTCTTTCTTTCCCGTTTTGCTGCTCTGTGCTGACTTCTCTGATATTCATTATGCTACAGCAAAGGTTTTATGTAAGGTAGCATCCCATCTTCTTGAAGCATTCAGAAGTAATGAGGTCATCTCAGACTTTGCGGAAATGAGAGCTGGACTTGGATGGATGAACAGAGCTCACTGTTCTAGAAATGCTGGCAGTAACTTCCATCAGTTGCCAGGAATGAGGATGACCTGCAGAGCTGCCAGCTCAGGCTGGTTGGAGGGCTCGTGGCTACTACAGCTCTCAAGTTCCGGTTATTAGTTTGTCCTTTAACTTCTGGAAAATAACAGATGGATTACTTGTTTAGAACACACAAGGAAGCCAACAGTAGAGCAGAGCCAACTGTGCTGGTATCCTAATTGTTCCCTAATGATCCATTAGTCCTGCGACTGATGTGACTTTGTGTTGTCGAGCAAGAAATTACAAAATGCAGTCCAACATGAATGGTGGAGCTTTCCTGCCGTCTGTTCTGGAGCGCAATGGACAGGATTTCCCAAAACATTTTTTCTTTAAACAAATTATAATTACAAAATTGAACAGTTCAGTTTAAAATGAATATTTTCTGTATGTTCTCTCAGAGAGAAGTGTAATTCAAAATGTGATAATAAAACTAGATTGAAATCAATTTTTCAAAAATATCCAAATGAGTTAAAAGGTTATTTCTCATTTTCAAAAGTAATGTATGTATGTATTCAGGCACTGTAAAATATTCCAGTTAAGGGTTATCTTCATGTTTAGGTGCCCATATAAATCTGAAAGTCAGTGATGTAGCTGATTACTGTTTTAACATTTGTATGTCTAGTATTTTATGACAGAAGGTTTTTCTATCAAAACCCAGACATTTTTTGAAAGGATGTCCCTGTCTCAGAATTCTTGTTTAGACAGAAGCCCAATGAAATAAAATATTCTGTTGGTACTATTTTGATGTTTACAAAAGAAAGTGTTTTGAATTTCTCTTCAAAACAATGTTTTTTCTATTTTGAAAAACTTTATTTACTTAATTAGTAAAGATGAAAGGAAGATAAATGAGTTAATAGCATTTTAATTAGCCTAAAAGAAAATCTTAGTCTACCAAAAATGAGATTTTGACTGGAGCATGGGTTCCAGAGGGGTCTTAGATTCTCTGAACTGTGCAAAGATTTCAAATTCATTTTCCTTTTTATAAAACCAAGAAGTCTAGTTCTCAGTTAGTATCCTCTTGAAAATCTAAATGAAAACTGAGATTTTTCTTGTGCCATATTTCCAGTCAGTAAGATTCAGGTTTCCTGACTCTGTTTTCTGAATGTTTTTTTGTATGCTCTAGAATCTATTAGAAATGTTTAGAACAGCAAGTTTTTACCATTTTTGTTTTTCTTTGTGCATTTTGTTTTTCTGCAGCAGAACATAGCTATGTATAGGTGAGAGAAACTAAAGTAAGACCTTGTGTGAAGTTTCAGAAAGCTCGTAGTTTTTCCCTTTCATTCTCATGTTTTGGTTCTCTGGACTTGTGAGGCAAGTTTTTGTCTACAACTACAAGCATAAACTAAACAGTAAGCTAAAAAAGAAAAGTAATTGAAGTATGAAGTAAAAAAAAAACAGAAACAAAAAATTCCTTATTTGTTTTTTTGGAGGAAAAATAAGGCAAGACATAGTGACAGGAACAATTAAAACAGAATCTCACTTCATAGGGAGAAATATCCATTGAAGTATAAAAACAAACTAATTGAGTTGAGATAAACACATTATAATGAAAATATTTTTATTTATGAACATTAGAAAAATACTTTGGAATATAGCATGGCTATTTTCCTTAACTGAATTTAGCACGCATTATTTCTACTGCAGTTAGTATTAAGATCTGATTAGGATTCGGCAACAAGCAATTTAAAGTTTTTGCATTGCTACTGTTTCTTCAGTGGAAGTTATTTTTGCTTAAATTATTGAAAATCTAAGATCATCATATACATAATGATAGCAAAGACCACCATGCTATTGGATCCCATTGAAGTTTGATGTTTGCCCCTCATTTTTTTGTGCCGTAATTTAGTATGATTTCTAGTATGGAAATAATGTATTCCTATGGTTGTATAAGTTAGTAGGAGTCAATTGTCTATGGTGGCATAAAGGTGAATTCATGGGTATTTTAACTGAAGTGAAACCTGGCAAACAGTAAACAAAATGAAAGCAGGACACCAGATGTGGAAAACTAGACATACTGGTTACCACTTTCTTTGTTAAGACCTTGCACCAGGAACTGTGAAGGAGCAGCATGAAGAACCAGAAGCTTTGGAAACCACCATCTGGCAGATGATGTGGCTGGTTTTACAACTCCCAGCTGACCTTGGGCACCTGATGCCAACCTCCCACACTGTGCTTCCCAGCACTCCAAGAGCTCCGAGCATCAATCCGCACAGAGCTCCTGGGATCAGCTCTGGCTCTGCCACTAAATTGGACACAGACACTGTTAAGTAGTCCTTTAATCAAATAACAGTTTTGCAAATGATGTTATGCTACATGAGAGGACACATTTTAACCTTTCCTGTAGAATAAAACAAACCATTATCATTTTTATGTGCAGCTCTATGTATTTTATGCATTTTATATAACAGTTGTTCAGGATAAGGTTTTCAAAACCATTTAGGAGATGTGAATTTTATGAGTGTAGTTTTTGTTCTTGGTAACTGATCAAGGCTGGGAAATTCCTTTTGGATTCTGTAGGTTTTATGAGAGGCAAAAAGAACAATGCTTTGGTGATTGCCAGTGACGTGACTTCCTTCCATGAGCAGGGTGCGGATGTCAGGTACTGGAGTTTTTATTTGAATTATTAATTTGTTTCTGCAATTCTTCCTACTGTTTGCTTTTCACTTGCTTGTAGTTTATACAATATCACCATTTCTAGGTGGTCTCACTCTTCACAGCTACTAGCACAGAAGTTTATACCCAAGATAACCCTGCAGCACTTTATGTAAATGTTTTCATTTCCAAAGTGTTTTCTCAAGGAGCTACAAATTGTTCATAGGTAATTCAAAAAAAGACATGGAGCCGAAACAGTAACAGTTAATAAGTTTATTTTAGTCTGCTTGCAAAATAACTAGTCAAATAACGTGGCAATTGTCACTCAGATGTTTAACATAATTATTACAAATAATGTCAGCATTGAGTCTTCTTTCTGAAGTTTCTGAGAATATGTCCACCACTTCACTAAGAACTACTTAATATTCAATGCCTATATTACAGAAAAAAGCATGCTTTCAGTATTTTCATACCCATTATATCCTGTTTATGTGCACATGCACACCTCAATGTTAATTCTGCAAATGGCTTTCACAAAGGACTAAAACATATTTCTCTTACAATACCTAGTCAATTTTTAGAAATCTATAAAATTAATTTGTATGGTCTCTGACAATTCTACTAACATATGAGAGTGATTTTCAGTGGGAAGACAGAGTTACCACAGAATAGACTGGAAGATTCTTGCAAGTGTAAATTTGTCTGGATGACTCAAAAAGGGCAGGCGTGCAAAGCCTTGGCATGAGTCAGGACTAATTAATTTACCAAAACTTTTATCTACTTGTGCTCTTCCTTTCACAAGGTTTTCAGTCTTTTTTTGTATTCCTTGCACTCATGACATGAGATGTAGCTAAAATTCTTACTGAAGCTAATTTCTGTTTTTCATTAAGCTTGTTATAACCTGGCAGCTTCTTACATAATAGTGAGGATCTGGGGAAATCCACTAGTGCACTAATTAGGTGGAAATTGGCAGCCTCAGTGCTTAATACATCTGCCATAAACAGTGTTTAGGGCATTACTGATTCATAGCCTCTGTCTTTTATTTATATCTTTCCAGAGGAGAGTCACTACCTTTATAGAGAACAAAATGGGGAAGAACAATGTACAATTCAATAAATATTATTTATGTGCTGTGCAGTACAAGAGGAAATTTTGTCTTTGGAAGTTGAATGTGATATTCTTCTAAATCTTCCATGTTAGAATCATATAATCATGGAATTGCTTGAGTTGGAAGGGACCTTTAAATGTCATCTAGTCCAAATCCCCTGCAATGAGCAGGTGCATCCAGAGCTAGATCTGGTTGCTCAGAGCCTGGTCCAGCTTGGCTTTGTCTGTCTTCAGCAATGGGGCATCCACCACCTTTCTGGGAAGCCTGTTCTGTACTCTTTGCTAACCTTATTGTAAAAAATTTCTTCCATATATCCGGTCTAAATCTCCCCTCTTTTAGTTTAATACCATTTTTCCTTGAAATATGGATTTCCTTCTTTTAAAACTTCACTGAGTTATTATGTAGTTAAAGTTATATATTGCTAATCATTTCTTTATTTCTATTCTGTGAAAAATTTGGTTTGTATTTTAGCTTAAGGACAACCATCAGAATGATTAATCAAATTTCTGCAAGCTTTGAGAGGTTAAGAGATTTATTTCTTTATTTTCCTAGTCTTACATTTTCACTTCTTTTTCAGTCTAATAGTCATTGCAGTCATATTGAAATACTATGAGCAAATTACAGTTTGTTAGTGACTGGGAGACTCAATCTACCCAGCAGAAAAATAAAGCCAAACCAGACAGTGACAGTCACAGACCATTCTTTGTATCACACCTTGTTGTTAATTGAACCCAGAGGGTTACTTTGTGAAGTTCTGAGTCTCATTTGCATTTTCCTTCCCTCCATAAACACAGTCTTGTCAAGTCTCTTCCGACTCAAATCATTCTATGATTCTATGAAGTCTCTTGTAGTTTGTGTGAAACATGTGTGACCTGCTTCCCCACATCTCACTCATTCTCCCTGCTGCGTCTGTATGCAGGACTCCTGTTGCTCAAAGCACCTATGGTGGAGCAGAACTTGGGGAATTGTGCTTTTGGGAATGTGGAACCACAACCACAGTTTGACACTGCAGAGCCCCTCCAGAAGGCTCCTGGTCCAGCTGAAGCCAACAGTCTTAAGAACAGAATTAGGGTAAGTACTTAAAATAGAGTGAAGTTATCATTTTGGAGACTGTATAAGAACTTACAAAAGTGTGTGAGTTCCATTAGTCCATAAGCTTTTGGGACATAGCTTTTTATGTACAATTAATAGGGAGATATAGACAGAGCCTTTGCAAGTACTGCCTGTATGTAGAAGCTGCTGTAATGCCAACAGTAATTATAATACCTGCCTGCAGTAGAAGATTTGAGTGTGCACTCATAGCATGTGCTATAGGAAGTTACTGTTCTGTTTCAGTATGGAATTGCTCACTAGGTGTCCTCACAGGATCAAGACTCATGGAATATGAGTTCTATTTGCCCAATGCTAAAAGATTATGAGCAATAACGGGGTACAAATGAAGTGTGTCTGTCTCTGATTCAAATGGGAAATTGTGGCAGACAGGTGGAGATGGACAAATCTTTATCTATTGCTACGCTGTAGGTTTAAAACTGTTATGGATTATCCTGCAGATAATTATTGTGCAGAACCAGTACAGACTATTGAGCTAATATAAATAATAAGCTAGTATGTAAATAAAAGTTAATGTAATGATCTTTTTGAGGGAGGGAAAAGGGTGGAGTCATTAACAGGTGAGGAGCTAACCTAGAATTAGAAAGATATACTTTTCTCTATCTTCCTGTAGAGGATTGTGTAGAATGCAAGAATTATCCTAGTTTGAATTAAAAATTGTTAGTTCCCAGGAAAATATTTTATGTTCTGCAGAGGTAAGTGCAGAAGATTTACTTAGCATCAACTGAAAAATTATTTCTATGTGTCTGTCTCATCTTGTTCTTGAATCTTTGCCATCAGTATGACTGAAACGACTCCCACTGTAAGGCAGCTTTTTACTTGGTTTAATGTCATCAGTTATCCTTCTTGGGAAGCCAGTAACTGTCCTTTCTAGACTAGTTTAATATATAACAGGATTTTCAATTATAACACCAAAACTGACATGACATCAGTTAACGTCCTTTATGGACAACAGACCGTAAATGTTTAGTAAAAGTACAAATAAGCAATAATGGACTGTTACAACTGCACATTTTGAGCTGCTGCCTTTGAAAAGTTTCTACATATAGCAGCCGGTCAGAGACTAATTTGTTCTTTCATCCAGCTCTATGCTGAACTGTTCATTTTTCCACACACAAGACCAAGGGAAAAGGTTGCTATGGAGCAGCTAGAGTGGCACAGTACTATATGAGATTAACTTCTAAAACAGAGACATGAATTGTGCTGTGAAGAACCTCTTTTTATTTGCAATTAGCTATCCATAGTAGTGTGAGGAGTAGTGCAATAGAACTGCCTTTATTCATGTTCTTAATAGTTTTAGTAATGAAAATGGTATTTTGGCAGTTACCTCCTAGGAGTGTCATTAGTAAAATGTACTCCAAAAAGTCTTTCAGTGGAAATGCCCATTTGCTATCTCTCAATGCCTATCGTTGTGAGATAGCAGATCAACTGGGTCTTCAGTTAATGTAACTATACCAAAGTTGGTATAGAGAAAAAGAGGACATGAATTGACGGGAAAAAAGTAGGTATTTTGAAACTCAGTAGTAAGACTCAGCTCAGAATAGGGTAAAACTAGTACTTTACTGGGAGATAAACGTAGTCTGTAAAGCATTTTGAAGTGCAGACATTTGCATCAAATGTTTTGACCGTTTGTGACTTGAAGCACTCTGCTGTTCATTGCTGGTTAAATTGCTCACATGGATGTGCTGACCTCCCACAAAACATGAGTTCAAGTGCAGCCTAAAGTTGAAAAATCTTTATTTTTCTTTGCAGCTGCCCATTTCCTTATGCACTTTTCTTTGTCTGGAACTTTTAAAATGAAGCTTTGCCCTCAGATCCATAAGCTTTGCCTTCTGAGTGCATCCATCATCTTCGCGTGGTTTCACTCTTGGCTTTTCAGTTGACACATTTCCCACTTAGTACCATTCCCATTGTCTGTTGGGTCAGACTTGTGGGTGATGGCGTCCATCTCAGTGAGATCAACCAAATATGTTGCTATGAGGACTCCTCTGCAGGGCACATTGTTTCAGCTACTTTGCCAATTTTGATTTAGAATGGCTTTTTTTTTTTTTTTACAGTTGTTTGCAGCCTCTGGTGATGTTTTTCTACTTTACTTCTCATAGAACACAAAACCACAAAGTAAAAATCTGTACCATTAATACTACCATAAATTGTTTTCTCACATGAAATCCAGCAAGACCCATAAAAAGCAGATGGCAATAAGCATTTATGTGTAGAGTAAGTTCAGTAAGTGCAAATATTCCCTCTGTTTTCTTATGGCCATAAGCTAGAACTGAGCTAAGGCTCTGCAGCAGGATCTTGAGCTCCCTGAGTAAACATCGGACAAGCTGCCTCCAGGCAGCTCTGTGGTCTGTTTTATTAGTCATAGGATAAGAGGCAACAAAAAGAACTTTAAAATAATTTTGAGTGAACTACTGAAGATAGTATTGCATTAATAATGACTGCTTGAAGATGATGCTCTTAGGAAGTTATGGATAAAATTTGTACTTTGTGAAATGCTTAAAAACTTATGGTGGGTGAATGTTTTGAGACTGAGCTACAGGGAGATGTCCTGCACTGATCAGAGAACAAACCCACCTGTCTTCTTTTTGACATTCATAAATTTAATCATATTTAGTACCATGCAATGAGTATTTAGTCTACAAATGACAGAGCAAATAAAGTCTTCTAATTAAATACTTTGGCAAAAACCTAGATTCTCTTCTGATAAATCTGTGTTTATCTCTCAATCAATGCTTTTAAATACTTGGAAAGTATTGTTAAGCATTTGGGTACAAGGAATGAGGGTGGCATTTCATCTGTTGGACTCCTAAACATAGTTAAGAGGAGGGAAAGCTGTTATCTATGTAGAAGTGTTCAGCCAGTGTGTGGAATCTCTAAATTACTCTGGGAATGGGGTCAACAGAATCCTGGTCTAGAGAAAGGACAAAATATTATGTACATGGTTTGCCAGAACTGCTGTGTTTTCAAAGCAGAAATGAAAGCAAAAGTAGGCAGTAGATGCGCTCTGAGATAAGTTGTCTGAGAAATAAGCATGGAAGTTGTAGCAATCTGAAAAAGAAATTAGAACTCACTGTGGAAAAGCAGGGAAAACTATAAAAATGGATGCCTTCAAGTAGGTGCAGGCTGAAGAAGCATTGTTTGACTTGGCCAGGAAGGCTATGCATAAACTAACAAATTTATTAAGAAGACTGAAGGATTTCAAAAATTGCTGGAACTCAAAGTGCATATGTTGCTGAGTCAGTAAATGCAGGTAAGAGAATGGAACTGAGCAATTACCAGAGCAAATCAGAGAGCTTTAGCAGAATATTGCAGAAAGACAGATAAGATGTCAATTCTCTTATTTTCCGTATGACTCAGGGACTCCTCTAAGAAAGCAAGCACTGAAATCTCTTGCCGGTGCATATCTGTGCTACTCTGTTCATGTCAGTGTAGGTGGGTTTTTTTGTTTTTTATTTTTTACTTAAATTTGTTTGTGCCTTCAAGTAAATGAAAACAGAATTTTGCTTAGCTTTGCTGTCTTCAGTTGTGTTATGCAGAAACAACTGATGATCTCATGTACAGCATCTCTGCTGTCTGCTACAGTGACAGCATGACCCAGTCTCTGCTTTTTCAAACCAGAAACTAAACAACCAATTTACTTTCTGTGAATAGCAGTACTTGTGGGTAATTGCTTGAAGATCACAGAATTTTTTTCAATTGTATTTTTTTTTCATTATTTTTAATTTTGTCCGTGTTTTCTGAGCGAGCTACTCAGATCAGTTCTGCTTAGTTGAAATTCAGCCATGTGAAGGTAGGTTAAATCCAAGTGTGTTCATGATTTTCATGATTACTGATGCTACTACAGTGGCTTGGACTCCACAATAACTGGGAGTGTCTACATAGTTTATCTAAATCATATATAGCAGCATACCTATATTATAATATTATATTACAAATAAAACTTTCCAGAATGGACCATCTCTGTAATTTCCAATACCTCCAGCGTGAGAACTCCAGATAGATGGATACAGAATGAGCTGATTCCCTGATTATGAATACAAAGAGTATTGAAAAACTGTTATTAAACCTTTAATCTTTAGCCATCTTTTTATCTCATCAACATTCCAAGTCTGATGATATTTAATTGAAATACAGTTTTAATGACCCGTATTTTCCTTATCAGTGTGGTATGCCTGAGTTAGGATGTGGTTGATACCATGAAATTTTGTGTCAAAATCCAGAAAATATGAGTTATTCTTGGTCTATTTAGTACAAATCCTGTTATTTATCATGTGTATGATGAGATATCATTAATTCCTTGCACTGTCCAAGAATGGATCCTGTAGGCAAAAACTTCTGCAGGTAGAAGGCTTCTGGAAACTACAGTGAGCAGAAGCAGTTGCAATGAACTCATCTCTGAAAATGTAATAAAAAAATCGTTTGTTCAAGCTCGACTGTCCTTGTGTGGACTGGTGGTTTATTCCAACACTTCTTTCTTCTGCAGTTTCTTCACCTTAGCTTTGGAGCATACCTGGACAATACCCTAGTCTGCTCCTATTTAGTTCACAACGGCCTTAGGTAATACACAGATTTTGTCAAGCATGACATTTGTTTTCATCATATTGAGCTCCACCCTTATCTCTGTGTGCAGCCCATGTTTAGAGCAGGGCTGCAGCTGCCTGTAATTCTGTTAGTACAGTCTCCAGCATTGTGCAAGCAGGCAAGTTGTCAGCATGGAGAAACAGGCACAATAAATGCAATTATAGCAAATAACAGTGAAATATGAGAAACTACTTGCACATGAGTCTGTCAGTAAGGCAGAATTTTTCTTTTACGTACGTTTTTCTTTTCAAAATCATACCCTGACATTAAAGCAATAAATGGTACTTAATTTTAGCATTACATTTACATTATTTTTCATTTTCTCTCCGGTTGCTTCAGTTGGAAAGTACACCTCAGTTTGTGACCTTCGTTCCAGTCAGCAAGTTTGTTTGAACTTCAGAAGCTGGCAGTAAAACGAAACATAAAATCCTCAAATAGCTCTAAGTAAGAACTAGCATGAGAAATTACAATTTAATTTCAAAGCCATTTCTATGCTTATGCTTCTCTTTTTTGATATTTGAAAGGTCTACCATCACAATGGCCCTGAAGCCTGGACAGCCCAACCTTCGCAGTGTAGTCACTGGACATGGCTGTGGCTCCATAGTTGCTCCATAGGCAATGATAGCATGAGAAAATGAGATCATGTATGTGCTGCCTCAATAATATTTTTTTTACTGTGCATGCTTTTTTACTGTGTAGGAATTGAGTGTGGTGTAAGGGCATCAGCATGTGGCCTAGGTCCCACAGAACTTATAAACCACATTTAAATAATCTCAGGATAAGTGGTTAACCTTGGTTTTGTGTCTACTTGTAAATCTCTGTACATGAGCATGTGTGTTCATCTGTTTTATTTATATCCAAGTAAGACTAAGTGGAAGTTGTTCATCTAATGACAATGTATTTATTTATATTCTTTTTCCACATTAAAATATTCTTAGCAGAATATATTGTATTGCACACAATTCAAATACTGTTTCTAATGGTCGTATTAATGCTGTGTAAAATAGAATGATCTTTCCTCAAGGCCTCAGCATGATGTCTGCCATAACACTGATGCTTTGGCACATTACCTCATTTTGAGGTTTTCTTCTGTTAGTCATCATTGCTACTATTATCATCATTAATCCATCAGTTTTTCAGCCAATGCAATAGATCTTTTAACATCTACTATACAATCAGCACGAAAGCTGAGGCACTAAGATTACAGTTGTTTTCTAAAAGTAGAGGCATTTAGACTTGTAAATGTGTATCAGAGGTGTCAAAATGCAATGTCCATTAGACATCTAAAGTATTAATTTTATTGGAACTGTGAAATTTAATGCAAAGATATGCACAAATTAAGAAATACCACCCCACTTGAGTTGTCCAGATTTGTTCAGCATGTTTGTAGCTGAGCTGAAAGTGATTGTGAATCTCTCACATTTCATTTTTGTAGTTTTACTGTAACTCCTTTCTGTATTGACATTTTTTAAATAATCTTTTCCCAGTTGTTTTCAAAATCACATAATTGCACCCCCTCCTGCATTTTGCTAATTAGTCAGCATTTTCTCCCTCTGTCTCTTTCACTGACATTTTGATTGAGTCTGTTCATGTCATTGCAATCTTATCTGAGATGCATGTAGGACCACATTATAAGAATGGGCTTTGCTGTTCTGACATCACTTTTTTTTTTTTTCTGGTTGGTTTCCAAGCTGGTTATATTTAGAAAAAATATGGCTATTGCTAAAGTCAAAGCAACTGTTTTGGTATAACGGTCATAATAAAAAAGAAATGTGGAAAAAGATATTGGGCTCTCTCCAAAATGGATATTGTCCATTATTTTATTTTCAATGGAGCAAATTGATTTTTGAGCCTGAAAAAGAGAAGGCTGTGAGGAGACATCGTTGCAGCTCTCCAATATTTAAAGTTAGTTTATAAACAACTTTTTACATGGGTAGATAGTGATAGGACAAGGGGGAATGGTTTTAAACCAAAGGAAGGGAGATCTTGATTAGATGTCAGGGGGAACGTTTTTACTGAGAGATTGGTGAGGTGCTGGAACAGGTTGACTAGAGAGGCTGTGGATGCTGGGTCTCTGGAGATGTCTAAGGCTAGGCTGGATGCGGCCCTGGCAATCTGCTCCAATACTTGATCTAATGGTTGGCCACCCTGCTGCAGACAGGGAACTTGGTGATCCTTAAGGTCCCTTCCAACCTAAGCCATTCTATGATTGCTCCCTTAGTTTTTGGGTTTGACATTAAGCCCTTAAGGCACCAATATCTTTCTAATATCTTCCTAAAAGGACATTAATCTTTAAATGAATTTGAAAAACATTCTATTTTCAAATAACTGCATCCTATTAATTTCCCATTCTACCTAGTTGGTCTGAAATATAAATCCTTTCTCTTCGCTTATGATGCTTACAAGAACAGAATTATATAGGTGCAGTGAACAATAAATGTTACCGAGCTCTTTCTGTGTTCTCATGGGGAATAAATTAAGCAGTCTGAAGTGCTTTTGGCAGGTCTTTCATGTATGAAAAAATCAGGTCAGCTCGCTCAGCTTTTGTCTGGTTACTGTGACACTGGAAAAGTACAAACATAATGTACAATGGGCACTGGAAATCAGTAGATGTAGCATAACTGTACCATTTGACATGTAATCTATGGAACAAGGCACACTCTAGGCACAAGTACACTTAGAAATGGGTTATGCTTGTCATTGGAAGGAAGGTGGTACCAAGTACGTCATCAGCCTGCTATAAAGATTGCCAATGCCAAATGTCCAGTGTGGTGGAGTTTCCAAATAGCAGTTGACACCAGTGTTAGGCTGTTATATGACACAGATCCAATTCCTAAATGGTGAATAACTTTGAAGATAATTGTGATTGATACATTTTTTTTTTGTAAAGTTTATTCCAGTATTTCTGTTCAAATGATGGAATGATCTTATTTTGGGAGTAATATGTCCAGATCAGATTTCAGTATTTTGTCATAGCAAATTTTCAGCATCGTTGTCACTTTGTTTGGTCACAGTTCACTGGTTATCCTCTGGTTTCTCTTACTATTACTTCATTATTGTTTTAGAATGCTTTTATTTCCTCTTGACCCTGAAATGTCTGATGAAACTGTAATCCCCTATTCCTCAGCTCAGCTGCAAATAATCTGAGAGAGAAGGAAAAACACTTCTCCGATACACCTTTGAACTTGTTTTGCTGTAGGCTGTGCTTTTTCCCAGAATTCACTGGATGTTTTAAAGTGTCATGTCTTCCTAGTGAGACTAAAGGACTCTGGTATTTTTTTGCAGACCAAGACATATCTACATCCTGTGATGCTAACAAATCGATTGAATTGGTTCTGTACTTAGAAAAGAAAATCCTTCCTTCCTTCCTTTTTAGCTTAGGTAGTAATTGTTCTTGGTTTGCCCTCCGATGGATGAATTGTTCCTGGTTTACAGTGTAACACATCTGTTCTCATATGTTCTACATGTCTTTCTGAAGCTCTGTGACAACTTCAATACATGTAACTCTGAGGGAACAGAGTTAATTCATCCACACTTTGAACTAATGTTCAATGACAGTAGTTTGATGTTTCATCATTGTGTACAACAGTCAATTGTGTAGTGTATTGAGAAACTTTGATCAAAACAGTTTACTTACCTTTCCTTTACGGTAAGTATTTTTTTTTTCACAAAACAATATTTAATTTTATGCAAGAACAGTGATGTCTACCCACTTGTGATCACATAAGCAATTCAAGTGATTTTTTTTTTTTTAACTTCTAAGAACGAGAGTAAAGCTAAAAATCAAATGCAAAGCCCTCAGAGTTTATAGGAATAGAATAAAAGGATCTAGTTTTAGTTGGTGTGATGCATTGTTAAGACCCAGTATAGATGATTTTGCAATAGTCTGTTCTACTTTCAGGTGGGTCAGAAATTTCTTCAATGTGACTGGTATGAAGCTATGTTTTGGTTCCAGGAGAAAGGCAATGCTGATAACATACTGGTACTGATACTTGCATACTAAGCAGCGTTGTACAGAGCCAAGACCATTTGCAGATAAGTGCCCAAGGATCTGGGAGGGAACAGAATTAGGACAACTGACTTAAACTGCAAAAGGGGTATTCCAAAGAAAGACTAGTGAAGGACTTGGAGAATATGCCCTATGAGGAGCAACTAAAGGAACTCAGGCTCTTTAGTCTGCAGAAGAGGAGTCTGAGAGGAGACCTTATTGCTCTCTTCAAATACCTGAAAGGTGGTTACAGTGAGAGTGGAGTTGGCCTCTTCTCACTGGTGTCAGAACAGGAAATGACCTCAAGTTGTTTCAGGGGAGGTTTGGGCTAGATATCAGGAAAAAATTCTTTACAGTGAGGGCACTGGTATAGACTCCCTAGGGAGGTGGTTGAGACACCATCCCTGAATGATTAAAATCCATTTGGATGTGGTGCTTTGGGGCATGATTTAGCTGTGGGTTGTTAGAGTTAGTGCAGTATTGTTTGGTTGTGTTTGACTTGATGGTCTTTAAGGTCTTTTCCAATCTGAGTGATTCTTTGATTCCATACCGTATGACATCATGTGGGAAGAGTTTTGATGGGTTGGGAGTTCATCTTTCTCTTTTGCTGCTCAGGGACTGGCTGAGCATCAGTCAGAGGGTGATGAGTAATTGCTTGTGCATCATTTGTGATATACAGTTACACGTATCATCTATCTAAAATCATAACTATTATCCTTTTCCTTTTCTCTGTCTTAGTAAATAGTTTTATCTCAACCCAGAAGTTCTACTTCTTTCCCGATACTCTGCCCAATCCCATCCCATCCCATCGGGAAGAGAAACAGTGAGTGAAGAACTTCGTGCTGTTGAGTCACTTGTTGCGTTAAACCACACAACATAGTCACATTGGGGTGTTACTCTTTCTTGTTGCAGGAGGAACATCCTACTTAAATACATTACTTTAATTTCTTAGCATTAGTATAATTCCTAGCACTGTACTAAGAAGTTTTAGTGGAAAGATCTGCGTACATCTGAAATACAGTTCTGGGTAACATTCTTGATCTTTTATATTTCCAGTTCATTGAATTACATAGTTGGGAGTACAGTAAAGCTTTGCTGATCATAGAATGGGTGTATTAATGTGTATTTTTTGATACATTTTTCTTCCATAAAGAATTTTCTTTTACACGTCTTTTTTCTACGTTACAGTCAAAGAAATATATAATTTATTTTCTCTTTATAACACATTTGCTGCGGTCTTGGAAAAATGAATCACTGAATTACTCCAGGAATACTTATCAAAATTTGGAGTAGACATGGATACCTGGTGAGGAAAGAGGGGTTAGCTGCTACACAGCTACAAGTGTACAGGGGAAGTCCTGCATGGAAAGAGTAATCTCTTGAGCTAACAATTCTTTCTTGAAAGTGCAGGAAACCTATTTGCTGACTTAAAGATTGAACTGATTCATATTTGATGGGTTGATGTTTCCTGACAGTAGGGTTTCCTGATTGGCTTAGTTGATGTTTGTTTGGAGGTCAAGCATGGGGATATTGCCTTCAAAACAACAAACAGGAAGCAGATGAGGGCAAGAAAAAAACAAGTCTGTTATTTGGGAAGATCTGGCATGAGTAAATTTCTGATAATTTCTGATATTTACTGTTTTTGTAACTTGTGAATCATCTGCGTAAATTTTATTTGTAAATACAAGGTAGATAATTTTTAATGAGTGGCTGTTGATTGATCCCTCTAATTATCCCAGACAAGCCCCAAAGACATTAGAGTCTGTGGCTGGCAAAATAATAGACAGTGATTACTTAAAATTCTATTTAGAAATTAGTTTTATGTGGTACGCTGTCTAGCTCTACTTACTGACTGTCCAGACGATGTATTTTACATCTTCTGTACCCCAATGAATCACAGCATGTTATTTAAAAATTGGCTCTTATCATGTCTCATACTCTAATCACTTTGTGCTATGCAGCAGAACTGATGTTTCCAACAGGTTTAAGTAGTTAATATGTTGCTCTTACACCCTCTTTTTTAATGTAAAGTAATTAGGAAACACAGGGAGAGGCATCATTGTGTGTTTTGCCTGCAGCAAAAAATAGGGGAGAGGAGACCAGAATCCTGACATGACAAGAGCTGATGGTGGAGGCACTGTTCTACCTATTTCAGTGTCTGTTTTTCTTATGGTATTGTCATGGGACTTTTGGAACCTTTGACAAGTATTAAGAGGAAAAAGAAGGAAATTACTCAGTATAGTTAAGGCTTGTGAAGCACATAAAAAAAATTATCCAGGTACACAGATGAGTCAGTTGAAGAAAGATGAGGAAAATGAATGTATGGACATGTATGTACAATATATATAGAAGAATATGTTCGCATACATAAAAAGGATGCATAAATGTGAATGCAATGCTGTAATGCCAATGATCTTAGAGATGACTCTTTAAGAATAGTAAGAGAGGGAATATTTAGTTAAGTTTGTACAGATGGTATACAAATGGTACAAAAAGAAGGATGGCTCTCCTTTGGATGGGGAAGGCTCGCTGTATACTCCACACAGGAGGGATCTCCAAGAAGAGATCCTTTCCTGGTGGCGGTCAGCCCTTAAATGGGGCTTGGGGAGAGGTGGAGCCAGGCTCCCCCCCTTCCAATCACACAGGTATTATTACCTCCACCTGTGCCCCCATGGCTGACTCAATGCTCACCTCAGGTGACTAATCAGTGGTTCAGGCTGTGATTCAGCAGTTCCCCTACAAATGCTTATCTATTTTCAGTAAGGGATAAAGAGGATCAGATCCCACACTCTGCATTTACAAAAAATTTATCAGGTTAAATGTTTCTCAGGTTTTCAACATTTTTCTAAGGGAGGAAGCTGTGTAGATCAGTACATTTGGATTAGGTAGTGACATACAGATCTTTTCATCTGTGGGATTAGCAAGTAAAAGTCATGAGCACAAAGGAGCTCTCACTCTCAGGGAAACTTTAATCTTGTGCCTAATTCCCAGTGAAGTTGATGAGATTTATCTGCTAATGCGGCTTCTGAATATGTTACAGTACAGAAAAGGTATAGTGAAAATCAAATTTAAATGTATCAGAGATACCAATGAATGTTCAGTAAATCTATAACTAATGGAAAGCTATTTATTTGATAACTTTTTCAGAATCCTTAATGCACTCTGTAGAAAAAAAAGAAAATCTAACATTTTTTTCAGTGTTTTCTTCAAAATAAATAATATTAACCCGGTGGAACATTGTCAAAAGATGGAGAGCACATTAACCTGGGTATATTTATGTGGACACAGAGATCCATTAACTGAAAACAGACAGATGCTTTGTGCAGCCCAAACTGTGACAATGTACAACTTCACTGTTTAGTACTACAATAGATGTTTGGAAAGTATATATTCTTTTTTTTTCTGGAGAATTCCACTGAAATGGTATCCACAGCTTGAAAATTGCCCTTCTACCATAGCTCTGTATATGTTTTTTACATCTCAGTGACTATGTCTCTATATTGGAATCTCCGAAGTGGAACTGGGTGAATATGGATTGGTAAATTCTAAAGCACTTCAAGCTTTAGAGTTGAGAAGAGACATATCTCGATTCCTCAAGGGAATCAATGGGAATTTTCACTTTCTCTTTTGTGCTTTTTTTTTTTTTGTTTTGTTTTGTCTGCTTTTGAAATAGGAAAATTGGAAGTGACACATCAATCAGTTAGAAAAGTAACAAATCTATGTAAGAACTGAACTTGTAAAACTAATCTGGGATTATTTTACATGCATTAAATTTAACAAGACCAGCTGAAGTTAGAGGTGAATTTTAAAACCTCTTACTTATTTGATTTTTTCTGATTTTATTTTCTTATGAACAATTCTGTAGATGAACTCTGTGGGCCTGTTCCACTTTACAGAAGACAATGATTTATACGAGTAATCATCTCTCTGACACTGTCCCTGCATGTTCCTTAGAAAGTTACTGTTATATGTGACAGGAAGATGGCGTAAGAAAATATTTATTTTCCAATATGAATGTCCTTCATCTAATTTTCCATTGGATGGAGGAAGTTTCAAAAATTAGCCTTTCACTTCTTCCTGATGTTGGTGGCTTAGGGTTTCTTTAGAGTGTTAACTCCAATATCATGCTCTAGATCATTTGGAATCTACAGATAATGATCTGCAGCATACAAAAAGCAGTAGGAATTGTTTCCACTGCCTCATGTGGATGTTTACTGGGATTAAAATGAATTTTAAGAGACAGTTGCTCAAAATTTACTCCTTAAATCAATGCCTACTGATGTAATGAAGTATTAGAACTTTATTTTGCTTAGTGAAGTTTAAAAGGGAACATTACTTGAGAGAGAAATGCATAGAGACCAGTTATTTTTCCCACTAGAAAACACTTTTACTTACTAGCATATTGCTATATTTTCTACAATAAAACAGAATATTCAGTGTTCTGCACATTACTGTGATTATACTAATGCTGACTAGCTCATTATCCTGTAATTTTCCTTAAATAATTTGATTTTACAGTTGGCTGGTTTGCCTGAGAAAATTAAGTGCTAAGAATGGAGATGGGGAAATATACTGCTGTCTACACAAAAAACAAAAATAACTGATGTTCTGAGGTAAATTGTAATTATAGCACTCCCTTTTAAAGATGTTTTCTGAGTTTGGTGAATATGAAACAGATTTTCACAAAGATAGGTTGGAAGACCTTGAAAATACAGGTGAAAATGCACCACAGGCTGTTTTATGGACATTCATGCAGACTGTAGTTATGTAGGTGGTCACTCTGTTAAATGTATGCGAAAGGCACAGATTGGGAAAAGGCAAATAAAAGAAGTAAAGAGAGGAAAAGGAGATTAAGAGAATATGGCTTTTTGATTTTCATTGGAAGCCAAGTTGCAAAGGGTTTTCTTTACTCGCCACTCATGCGTTGTTACAAAAGATATGTTGATGTTTTTGGCAGCATGCTAGAAGCTTTTTTTTTCTTTCCATTTCTGTTTTCAGTAACTGGTTTGCTTTTAAATGAGGTTCACAGCCCTCAGAATAGCCTGACATAAACAGTCACATTTCTCACTTTCAATGCACTCCATCAGAGGAAGTATAGTGTGCCATGATGGTGTCTCTCTACAACCATCATTTAATCAAAAGTGCTATAATCCATCACCTCAGCACAGGCAAGGATCATTGCCCAATCAGAGCATTACTAGTGAGACGAATATTTTTTATATCCTCCTATTTGATTTATGGGATGAAAGTAAAATAGTGAAAAGCTGATAAATATCATTTCAGACCACGGTGCAGAAACGGTGCTGTTAGCTGTAGGGAGCACTTAGGGAGATTCATCTGATAAAGGAATTGAGATATCATATCAAGAGAAAAACATACAGGTGCTAAGTTACTGGTTAGAAGCTAATTAAATTCAAAACTGTGGCCAAATGATGGCTGTGTGGTAGACGTGGAGGTGAGCTGGCTGTGTCTATTCCATTCATAAACAGTCATAGAATATTAAGGTTGGAAAAATACCTCGAGATCATGTAGTCCCATCAGCAGCATGTCCCCACCGTTCCCACTAACCATGTCCCTAAGTACTACATCTACAAATTTCTTTAACTTCTCCACGAACCATGACTCCACTACATCCCAGGCCAACCTGTTCCATTGCATTACCACATTTCTGAGAAGAAATGTTTCCTAATACCCAATTTGAGCCTCTCTGGTGCAACTTGATACCATTCCCTCTTGTCCTATCACCTGTTAATGTCCCCCTTACAAAAACAGCCTCACCTGATTCTTTTCTGAAAGGTTTATGTTTGTTTGCTCTTCCTTGAAGGAAAAAAACATACAAGAGAGAAAGATAATGTAGCTTCTTTGAGGCTACAGCCTTAGGCAGCATCTTTTTCTGGGAGCTTTATGCCTGTCAGGCAGGACCAGGATCTTACAGCACCGTTCCCTTTCCTGCTGACCGACAGGAGATTTATGTTTCTACTGTGGACATATTCAGACTGAAGCTGTAACTGAAACAGATGAAGCAGCCCTCAGACTGACACATCCAGGTCACTGCTCCTGCTATCTGCCAGTGCTTTTCTAGCCTCAGAAGAGAACAATCTGACCAGGAAATTTGAGCATTGATGTCTTCTGCATATTGTTATTTATTTGTGGCAGAAAAGATATTTCCTCCAGATTCTTCCTCCGTGTGTTTGTGACCAAAGTCAGTTTTAAAGTGGTGCATTCCTTAAATATTCTTGGAATAGGAAAGGGCTATGCCCAAGGCAAAGAAGGGAGAAATCTGTTCCTTAAGTACAGAAAGCAGCTTATGTTTCCTCTCTGATATGTATGGTGCTCTTGCAAGGGAGTGAGATATTAAATACAAAATCCTACTTAGACAAGATTTCAAGGACTTCAGTGTCCTGAAAATGGCTTTCATTCATTCTCCTATAAAATAAACAAATTTTTACATTAGTTATATCTTGTTTCTAGAAAACAGACTAAAGGCTGTGTTTGTGCAGATAGCTATTTTTCTGTTTTCCTGTATCTGCTATTTTTCTAAACAGAGGCCTGTTTGAAATAATGGGTGAATATTTTAAAATCTGTGGTAGGCATATAGTCGAAGTTTTATTGTCAACAACGCTTGTGACATCAAGTTTTACTATGTTGGTGAGCAATAGAGGGTACTGTCAACAGTATGGGGAGCAGTTTTCCTGTGAAACTCTCTTCTATATCATGTCATTGGGCTTGATTTTCTACCCTTTTAGGATATAAAGGAGTACAGTGATTTTCATATTATTGTCATTATTGAAGTTACAATGTTATTTCTCTCATTGGTGAAACAGGATATTTAGAAATCTTACTTTTAACTGTGGGAATAAGAAAACATGCTTCATTGAAAGGAAAGTTTAGACTGAACATATCATGATCGAGATAAAATTTAAAGCAATTGAGAAGTTTTGGAACACAACAGCTGAAACATACAGTTTCCTGCAGAGAAGGGTTTATGAAATCCTGCAGGGGGCAGGGAAGGATGCATTACAATATGGCATTTCCCACAGAGAAGGATTTTACAGAAATCTAACCTAAAATTGCCTCTCTTCTATAGGCATCTGAAATGAAACACGCTTCATTTACATGCAGAAGTGTCTGGACTCTGCTTTTCCCCAGAGAAACTACACAGAAAACCTAAATGAGTGCCTGGATACTTTATATGTGACTGGCTACTTCCAGAGCTGCTAAATTAAGCTGAGACATTCTTATAAAAATCCTATCCACTGCTTTATATTTCAGTTGGTGTTTTCTGACTTTGCCAGTATTTGATTCCCCTGTGACTGCTGAATCATATAGGAAGATTCTGTGACCGTAGCATTAACTTTTCCTAAAACAGCAGAGGAAGCAGTGCTCTTTTCTCTCTTGAGTAAAGCAGAACTGCAGAAGCATTGAAATGCCAAGAGATTGCTAGTCTTTTAGGTCAACAGTGTCTTCTTCACTTACATCTATATTATTTTAAAAAGAGCATTTGAAGAAAGAAAAAAAAAAAAGGCTTGTATGTAGGGTGATTAATGACCTGTTTCAGATATATATAATAGATTGCTCCTGTGGTTTCCAGAAATATTGTTGCTGTATTAAGGGCTTCTCATCATTCCTGGTACCGCATCTATGCTGAAAGTCCTCGCTGTGGTTTCAGCCCAGTTGTAAGCCTTAAATTTTGTCTCTTATGTGAATTGACATGCAGCAGTTGTGTTTGTAGTGGAGCCTGTGCAGCACATATCCAGATGAAATACTGTATGTCTTGGGTCTGCTTAGTTCTTTGTTTCTGGGCTCTGGTGTTAAATGAGCATAAGTAGCTGGTGGGCTAGTTGTTACATGTCTTCATGCATCAATTATTGCTTAATGTGTGCTGAGGACTGTCATGGAAATGAACTGCTTCACTGTGCACTATGCATTGGATTTATACAATATAAAATCTATAAAATGGAATGAAAGAAAAAGGGCAAAGAGAGAGTTGATTCCCGTGCCAGTAGCACCCATGTTACTTGTGAATGAGAACCTACTATACAACTCTCAGAATTTGTGAAGGCAAGACTGTGAGAGCAGCAGCAAGAGTACATTGGGCTGAGAACAGTAAGGAAAAAATATTGATTCTGGCTCTGGAAATTCTGCTTCAATGGCTTAGGTGAAAGTTTATAGAGTCATGCATAGTTCTTGGCATTACCAAGGCTAAGGCACCTGAGTCACAGTGAGACAAGACAGATTTGGCTTTTATTACGTCTGCATCCTTGAAAGAAAATGGATGCACATGGGAGGTAGGTACTGGGAATCTAAGGACATCTGTCAAGGCTCAGGCTCAGCAAAGCTTGTAAGTGCAGAGGTGTTCCTGTGAATATACTTGGCTTTTCAGGCTCTGTGAGGATGCACTGTGTACGTGAGAAGAAAGAGAGCAATCAGTATGCTTTTTGGTTTCTATCATAAATCTGTTGGTGGTGTTTTCCTCTCATCAGCAAGCAGCAGTGTTTGGAAGGGATCCCTCTTTAGTGGATACATACCAACAAAATGGAGTTGTGAAATGGCATGTATAATTATGATAGGAAGAGATAAACTTTCATGATGCTTCCTTTACAGGTATGTTGGCCATAAGCAGCTGGGATGCTACAAGTACATTTTTCTGGAGATTACAGAGACATCACAGAGAAAAAGCGCAAAACTATGGATGTGATGAGTTCACTAACTCTGTGCTTCTTGGATGCCTGATATTCTTGTCACTGTACCAGTGCTCAGACATTGGGTAGCACAGAAGTGCCAGTACCTCCAAGACCAACTTATCCTGGTCATCATGTGGAGTGGAGTAGAAATGCTACAACAGATGAAGGAAGGACATGAGCTGCTAAGGCCTGGTGCTAGATTAAAAAAGATGTTAGCATGCTACCAGCTGGTACTTTCAGTTTTAGAGCAAATGGCTCTGATTCAGCTAGACCCAGGTCTGACCCTGCATTAGGCATGCAGAAAAACACAGGGAATTCATCCCCATTATTAATCATCATGAGTGGTGTTTTGCTTTGGGTAACTCCTCTCATGCCTCTGACCTTGAGGTACTATAGTGACCTTTAAGAGTGTGTGAGAACTGCCACAACTCTTTTTTGAAATTAAGAGAAAAAAACTATATTTTTTGTGTTTAGACTCATGATTTTTTCATAAGGTGAGGTGAGATATATTTCCTTTCTTTATGAGTGCTAAGAAATTCTCTTTTGTAATTTTCACAGCATCACTAACAATGAATGAGTTTTTCTAGCAGCAAAACATTTTTTTTTTCCAATTTAGCCATAGATGCTTAGTAATAACCTACACTATGTCTGTTCTGCCTTTCCCCACCATGAATGCTGCTGGATAGCTGTGATGTTTCGCAGCCAGAGCTGCCTGTTCTGCGTGTGGAGATGAGGAGGGCAGCAGCTCTCTGTGGGGATGTGGCAGCACACCAGCTGTCCCGCTCTGCATGTTGCCTCATTTGCACACAAAGATTCCAGCCTGCACAATACAGAAGGTGGGGAAGGTGATGGATCTGAATGTGCAAGTACCTCACTCCTGTAGACTCTGAAGGCCTCTGAGGATGTACAATTCTAAAAAAAAATGTGATTTTGTCTGATTAATTTTTATTCCCTGTATTACATTCCTTGCAATAGTGTTGCTCTAATGTACAGTGGGGAATGGACAGTATTTGTTTTTTGGTTTTTATTTTTTTGTGCTTTGTCCAGTAGGTACTGCCCATGGTTTTATGGGATCCTCTGTGGATAAAGGGCTCTGGAAAGCCATTCTGATGCTATGCAAAGTTACTCTGAATGTCAGGATACACATCCCCACATCCACATGTACGTAGATATAGGAAGATATAGATCCACAAAGATCTAGAAACCTCACAAGTGTACTGAATACATTCAGGGCTGAGGTTTCTCTTTGGTGAGTCCTCCTGGGTGCAGAATGCTGGAAGACTTGTGGACTCAGGTGGCTGTTAAAGCTGGGTGAAGTTGGAGCTGCACTTTTTGGACTACCTCACTGCAAAGACCAGTATATTGCCCTATTGGACTGCCCAGCAATTCCTAAAGCCCACAGAACTCAACACCCATTTCTCACTCCTGAATTAATGAAAATGTAAGTATATTTGGCTTTTTCGATGGCAACTGTATTACAGCTAGAGGGAAACTGGCCAGATTTAAGTTTGTGTTTATTGGATCAGACTAAGAGCATAAGATTTCTACTTTCCTTTAGAAGTCTGAGGTGTTTCTAGTCAACATGCTTTAGAGAAGCACACTGAACTATTTATTTTACCAAATGTATACTTACAAGTATAAAAAATAAATAACCATCTTGCTTTTTGCAAAAGTAGCAGTTCCTTATTTAATTTAAGGCATTTAATATCTCACATTTTATTTTAGTGCAAAAGAGACTCATTCCATAAGCTCAGTGTTCCCACCCACAAACTGAACATAAGGCAAAAACCTTGCAGAACCATTCTAAGTATGTAAAGAAGTTAAATTCATAATCCCGATATAAAATTATCAAAGTATTACACCCTTTGGCAAAAGTTACTGAAATGAAGCTGTCTTTCACTTAGGTAGATCCACCTTAACAGAAGTCTTATGAGCCTTGTGATAATGTCCATCTGTTTAAGGAAATGTTAATTGGTATAAAGCAAAAACACTGTCCAGCAAATTATGTAAAGGAGCTAGTAATTAACCAGAGCATGTTTTAGAGTGAAAGGTAATTGGAAATTATTCTAAGAACTATTCTTCCAGGTATGAAATAGAGCAAAGTTTTATTAAAGTTCAGAGAAAGAGATCAATCAATAAATTACATCCCAGTAGCTCTGCAGCTGAGGGGAAAGCAAAATGTTCTCATGTTTGTTCAAAGCATGCAGCACCATCTTAAGCTTTTAAATAAAGAGTTGTCTTATTTTCAGCTTGACCTAAAGTTACATTTTTAGATAACCAAGGAGCTGCACAAAGAGTAATACTAAAAATACATACCTGGGTCAGGGGTTGCAAGAAGGGTATGATGATTAGAAAGAGTCAATAAAAAAAACAAACACCAAAAACTATGAAACAAGAAAAAAATAAAAAAAGCAACCAACAAAGCCCTTCCAAGTCCTTCATACTTAACTAGTTTGCTTTAAAAGCTGGATTTAAAAGTCAGCTAATTAAAGAATCAGCCAGAATGCCAGAATATTAGTGACATAAAGAGGCTAGTCAGGTTTTTAACAGGGAATATTTCTTGCATAGAATGCAGAGGAATAGAAAGGTGTCAAAAAGTCGTTAAGGCATGCCATTCTGTCTTTGCTTCCGTGATTTTTCTTGTGGAAAATTAATACCACAGGAGAGGTTAAGACAGGGATAAGAGGAGGACTCAAATCAGACTTTTCTGCTAATTTATGTTTCATCTGCCTGATCACCTGCAGAGAAAACTTCATACTACTTTTTGACGTATCATTAGCATAGACCGCAGGTTCCCAGCTACTAACTGTGTCTGTTTTATTTCTGCTGTCAAACTTGTTCACAATGTGTGCAATCTCTTTTGCAACTTCAAGGATACCTGGGAAGCTTTTTATTGTCCCTGCAGAGTTCACTATTGGCTCCTGTTCAGAGCTTATATTCTAGCAACAGTACACAAACAAATCAGAATAAAGACATCTAGAAGTTGTAAACAGCACAAGAAAATCCCTTTTTCTCTGAATCTTCTCCAGATTCAATGAATGAAATCTGCTCCAAGCAAATGATAGAAGATGTAAAAAAAAGAAACAAGAAACTTCTGTTTTTCTCTTCCTTTCAAGCAAATTTTGTTGATGCTCCTCTGGAATAGGCTTATTTACCACACATATCCATTCTGAGAAATATGTGAGGTATAGCAGATACTTTTGCTGTACCCAAAAAGAAAAAATTCATATAAATTTTCAACTATGAATGTTGCTTCTGAGCTAAGGGCTTCAGAAAATTGCTCCAGCATTCACTTAACTCTTCAATTTCTTTTCAGATTTATTAAGCAGATAAGTGGATTTGTTTCCAAACGGGCAAGCCAAGAGCCTGCAATAGTGCAGAGCTGTATGGGTTGTAAAAAGGTTTTCAGTGTACTTGTTTACTGTATGAAGCAGTAGAGATTGAGCATCTGTTTTTCATTGCTCCTGGTGTATTTCCATAACTGCAGCATAGGTTCATAATGGAATACTTCTGAGGCAAGTGAATACAGAGATTTCTCAAAATGTGCTCTCAAATAAGGTTTGATTGACTGCATGACGCTCAGTCTGCTACATGCCTTGTGGCAAAAAAAAAATCTTTCTGATTCCAGATGTTAAAACCATAAAGAATTTCTTGGAAATAGATTCACTATAGATGAACAGTCTTTTTTGGGAAGAGGGGATTGTTTTTCTTTTTAATCTTTCATTTTTGGAAGAACTTGAAAGGTGAAGTAATAATGAGAGGATCTCACCTGTTGCACACTGTAGGACTGACACCACGAACTTGAAAACCGTGAAGACTGGTTTTACTGAGGATATGATACAGCAGTCTGCTCTTCATCAAGCATAATATCTTTTGCTCATTTTGGAAAGAAATCTTTCTGTAGCAAACCATCCAAATTCTACTGTTCCTCATGAAAAGGCTGCAAAATTTTTGTTTGAAGGTGTAAGTCCCCTGCAGGGTTAGACTAGTAGTTCATGCAGCTTTTTATTCTGTCTTTTGACAGAGACAGAATATCCATGGCAAGGGCTTGCCCTTCTCAAGGGGAGTGCTCCTTTTGCAGGGTTTGTCTGCCTAGAAAATTGCAGTTTGCACAGAAAGGGACCACTGGCCATGCTGTTCACAGCAGTATCTGAATATCCCTTTGTTTGTCTTCTTTGTCAGCTCACCACTATATGTGCAAATGTTGCTTTTACAAAACTTTGGTTGTCATGAAAATGTCAGGGTAGACATTCCCCAAGGTATTTTTAAAAGTTAATTGCTTTATTCTATGTTCCATTGTCTTCTACAGGATGTATAAGTAAAATAATTGTTTCACCATAATGTGATAGCTGTAGGAGTGAAAAGGTTTATTCCTTTCAAGTCCTCCACTATTGTAGCTAAGATCAAATTAATATTTTCATATATATATATTATAATATCTAGATCTAGTGCTGTCTTTGTTCTCACAGCTCATACCAACAGTCTCTTCCAGAACCAGCAAGAATCAATCTCTATTTTCAGCTTGTTTATTCATAAACAATTTTAACTTATTGGTGCTTGAGATGATGTTTTTTGGATTCAAAACCAAATCCTTCCCATATATTCTCATGATTATTTATGAATCCACTTCAAGTCTCATTCATTTTGAAGACTAGTGGAAATACTTCACTTGATGCACTTCATAATTGTATTTCTCTTTTATTCCACAGCAACATTGTATTGTCAGCTTCTGGACATCCTATAACCAAGAAAAACACACCGTTTTTCTCTCTGTCATTCCAAATCAATAAGCCTCTGGGTTAATTGCAGAATTTCTTGCTGTTAAGTCCAGAATACCTGCTGTAAAACAAGAGGATAATGTCCAGTTCTGTATGGTCCCATTAAAAAGTGCTTCTAGCAACCTGAATAGCTCTCTCCAGGAAACAGAAAAGAGGAGCATGCAATATAAAAGTAGTTCCTCATGTTCCACATTAATCTGGGTATATCTATTTGCAACAGCAACGTGTGGATTATTACTGCATGTCAGAGGTGTTATCCGTAACTAGGGACAGTACGGCAAGCAATTGGCATACAGATAAATGTTACGCATAATCAATTGGACAGCTTCAAGGAGTACATTTAAGCCCTGCTAGCTTACATAGTAACAACTTTGTTCTGTAACTGTTGTGACCTTTTTTGCTGCTACTTTCATATCTCACCCAGAAAGGTTTTAGGCATCCTCCGTAGTCATAAAAAGCACCAAAATTTCTCAATTGCTTATATTACTTAACATGTGTTCCCTAGATTCTTTAGCTTCCTACTGGAATTTGTGATTTCCACAGTGCTGAAGGGGATCGTAGACACAATCAACAATTAATACTTGTGGTATTAATTGGCTTGAAATCTATCCTTGCAATTTTAATGGTTCTTGCAATTTTATAATCAGAAGGGTTGTACATAATGTTTTTCACTTTACTGTGTGAAAGCTAAAGCAGAATTGATTGCTGAAATGTGTTTCAGAGTCATATCAATTCCAGTAGAATGATTTTGGGGACACAGAAAAAGATTTGGCAAGGTCCTTCATCAATTGCAAAAGAATAGGTGTATCCTAGTCACTGCATTAATGCAGGGTTCTCCTTCAAGTTCTCTGATTTCTTTTCTAGGGTCCCAGGAAGCCAGCCAGGAAAGGAGTGTTTGGTTAGAAGGTTTGCTCAGCCTGAGATGTCTGTGGGGCTGGGTTGGTAGGTATATGCATTTCAGAAATTATATTTTTTTACCAACAGAAATTGGTAATAGGAGGACTTTGTGAATGACTGCAACTTGGGGTTGTATCTGCCCCAAAATATTACTCCTTGGTACTACTGCAACTGTTTCTTGCTACTGAAAATGTGTTAGTAGTTCCAGAGAAGAAGCTAATTCCTCCTCTTCCTCTCATCTACTCAGATTTCCAGAGCACCCTGAGGAAAACCTGCCCTGAGCCTTCAGGACTACAGAAAATGTGACTCTGACTATTCCCTGGTCTGCGAAGGCTTAAAGTACCTTACCTCCTCCACCACCCAGCTCTGCCAGAAGATTTGAAGCATCTCACATGCACCTTCCAGGAGGTATAAGGGACCACATGACTAGTGGGTTTTGTCTTGAGTAAAGTGTACAAGAGAGCTCTTACTACAGCCAGTCCTCATCTCTGAAAAATGGTTTTGTTTATGAAAAGGTATTTGCCATTTCTGTTGACTTGAGAACATAAAACTACTGGTCTTTTGACTGTCTAGTTAGTTACACAGGTACAGAAAGGAGTCTAATTTCAAAAAAATACGCATAACAAGTGGGGAGCAACTGCAGCCCATAATATGGGACACCTGCAGAATGGGTTCTGATAGGTAGCAATGCATTTATTAATGGCTGGTCAAACTTGGACAGCCATCTGTACAGACTTGTTGCTGTTATTACTGAAACTGTTTTCCACTCTGCTCTGGAAAAAAAATCAGAGCTGGTAAAGTGGTCCAGAAAGTATTTAGAACAAGCTAAAACTTGTCTTTACTTCCACACCAGAGCACCACGGGTGCAGGGAAGCTTTTTGCAAGGCATTTCAAATTTTGTGACTAATTCTCACACAGACATTCTCATGAAATTACTTTTCCTTTTCTATAAGGCTAAGATTGAACAGCAAACCTGAACATACTGAGAAATGTGCTCAATCTTTGCTGACATACTGAGTTCAAGATGCTTGGAGAGAGTTGATGGAAGGACCAAGTCTTGGTGACTCACAGAGTCTGTGAGTAAGATTAGTGTTTCCCAACTATTTAATTTTGATAGTCACTGATTGTCTTGCTTTGCAAGACCATAACAGCTAAAAATTAAGTCTACAAAAAAGTTTGTTTCCATGTAAGATTTTGAAATTCTTAACTAACAAAAGCAACAAAAAAAAAAAGAGCAGATCTGAGATTAGGTAGGCAAGATACAGACTCTAGTACTCTTGGGAATTGAGACAAAACCCTGTGTTAGGTAAAGGCACATCTTTCTTATCTCATATCTCGGAAGGAAGAAAGCAATCATAAAACTGGGTTGAATATTTTAAACTATATTTTAGCAGAATTATAAATAAAAGCCATTTATGCAGAAATATCTATCTTTTCAAAAGCTCAGCTCTGGTGACTGATTAGTTCATAACTGATTTGAAATTGTTAGCAAAAAAAGTTACTGTGAGGGTTTATAGGACTTGAAGATCTTACTAAATGTATTTCTATTTCAGCTGTTTCCACTGCTGAAACACACCACCCACTGACTCACTGTGCTCATGTCTACTGGTTGGTCTCCACAAAATATTCAGGAAGTGTTGATGAATGACAGTGGGTGCCATTTTTTTTTTAATGGACGAATTCAGTGAGATGCTTTTTCTTCATCCATACTTCAGAAATATCAGACATCATTTTTTCAGACTGCTCTTGTGCTGCCATCTGTCACACAGCAATGATATGTAACCAAGTACTGATGGGAAGGTTCAGCCTCTACTGGCATACTTCCAACATCCACTTCTGACATTGTGGGGCAACATAATAAAATAGGAGACATTACTTTTAGAGCAGTCATCATATATGTGTAGGGCACTACATATATTTTCTGAAGATACCATAGTGTTAGTCAGGGTCCTAACTACATGCTAAATTTTCAGCACTACCCCACCTTCCCATGACTCTGAAGTTGCTTCTCTGCTCTGACAGCATTTAAAGTTGCACTCCATAAGTCAGAGCTTTCTGTGTTCCCAGATACCAGCATGAGCTATGAGTGCAAAAATATCCAGATTTTTTTTTTTTTTAGATGTCTAATGAGAACATCTTAAATTTTCTTGTGAATTCTTTCCCACTTTCCTTTTTATGTTCAGAGAAGACAGGTAGAAATGGGGTTCCTTGGGTTCCCATTTAAAATTTCAGAGTAGATACCTGAGCTTTTCTTACAATTTCCTTTCAGTGTTTTCCTGTGACAATACTTTGGCAGTTACAAACGTATCTTTCTTAATCATGTAAATCATTAAGGCAATGCCCTTTCCTGCTATGCAGGTACAATGGTCATTCACCTGAGTTTCTCTCCCAATTACATGCCTCACTGGGCCCTTCTTGATTTACATATTCTCTCATTTTTCCTTCGTTCTAAGCTATTAGTGTTGCTTCTCAATAAAGCTGAGTCAGGAATCATAGTATCAGTTCCCACAAGATGATGTGCTTTTTGAAATGCTGAGGATCAATTGCTTTTGTAACGGGCAGGTATGATGGAAGGTTTTCTTGTGATTCTCACATCTCTGTAGTTCTTGAATACTAATGCTCTCTGATTTTTTTGTAGCTGTAAGTGTAGGTACTCAGCAGTGCAGCCTGAGACTTACTCTTCTCTTTTTTTCCCATGTTTATTTCTCACAATCACAACAGAAGGTTTTTTTACTGGGTACTGTGCAAATAAATTCCATGCACCACAGACATTCACATTCTGCAGGTGAACAGACTGACAAGCAAGGGTTGAAAAATATCAATTGTGAAACTGAATTGCTCATTTGTAAATTGGTGAAGTTCACCTCAATGTCAAGTGATCAAAAAGCGTAGGATATGTTTGGACAGTCCACACTTCAGTGGAAATTTTTCATATAGAATTATGAGCCCATCAGCTCACAGAGGAGTAGCTGTTGACTCTTAAGAAGCTTCTCTTTCTGGTGTGGCAATGCATCCCTTCTGTCAGCATTGCGGGCTGTCTGAAAAACAGGTTTCAACTGAAAAATTACAACAGAAGTAAAGGTGAGCATCCTGAGAATAATCCCTCATTCTAGAAGCCCTCTGAAACCTAGTTGAAGTAAATCCTCATGATTCCTGGGAATACTAGTTCGGTGCTGGTTTTTGTCATTTCTGAAGGTTGTGCCCATTGCTTAACTGCTTTTGAAATGTGGCGCATGTGAAGGGCAGGGCACCTCCACCACCAGTGGACTTCAGGGTTGTTAATCTGTCCTCTGCAATGAATCACTCAGGCTCTTTCTGAGGAGGATGGGTCACTGCTGTGTGATTGGTGGCATGCTATAAAACGTAGCATGGTTCTATTGAGAACAGTCCTTCAGGGCATATCATGATTTTTTTTTTAAACACATTTGCATGTCAGTTGTGTCCCACTGCAGAGTGACCCTCTGGGCTACATGACACCAGAAAGAGGGCTCTATCCCAGACTTGCCTGCAGGATAGGGTGGAAGGGCTAACTCCCAGGTACCAGCATTGGGTCATCTGTTGGTAATTACTGTCCCAGACTGGTCTGTGTGGCATTTAGATATTAGTGCTGTTGTATGCACCTCCAAGGCTCTATTTTAATCAATTGTGTGCTATGTCATGTGTTATGAAGCCCCTGAATGTGAGAGATGCATCCTATTTGATGATATTGCATAGCTTATCCTATTGCTTTCGTGCCCCATCCTCTTCTGGCCAACAAAAATGCTTTGATTTATTGTGATGTCGGGAGATTCAAAATCAAATCTGCACTCTTTTTCTTCGGGTCTGAAGAGAAAACTTCAGAAGTTTTCTTCACCTAAGGTGAAAGGTGTAATTGAATTGTCCTACCCTGCAAGGCTGTTCTTTCTTTCATTCTTTTCTTAAGAGTGGAACAAGGTCATCCCTTTGCATGCAGTTCAAAATTTGATGCTCACAACTTGACTAGTGAACTTTATTATGGAGATGGAAGCCTGCCAGCATGAAGTCAGGGTTAGCCAATATTAGTTTGTGTGAAGTATTAGAGTCACCTTCACAGCTGTTGGGATCTATGTTTTGGGCACTAAGAAGACTGTGCTTCTTTCTTGAAGGAGAACAGTAAGGGCTTTACACAGAGTCAGCTAATTATGCAGTTTGCTCAAAGATGAGCCAATCATTCATTTTAATGAAGAGAATTTGAACTTAGGTACATAAGTGTGTCCTTGACATTTTTAGTAGTGGTGACATTAACTGAGCAGCTTGTTCTAAGAGGAATACCAGACAAGCACAAAGTATGCCTGCCTCTACAGGGAAAAACACTAAGCAAAGTGACCTGCTTAGTAAAACCAGCAACAACTAATTATATATTGCTGGAATTCAGTTGCCCTCTGCTCTATTAAATTTGTGTAGAGTGTTTGAGACAAAAAAGCTGCAACAGATGACTACAAAATTCAGAAAACAGCTTTAAGAATTGATGCTAAACTGATCAAAAATAGTAGTTAGTAAGCATTTTTTTCTTAAAACTAATAGCCAGAGTCCTGCCAATCATTTGCTGTATAAAGAACCTCTGAAAATGGACATGTACCAGAATTCTCTTCAGCAGTGTAGGAAGTATAGGAAGTCTTTGAAATTTATGATGTCAGTTGATAGAATCATAGAATTAGAGAATCACTTATATTGGAAGAGACTAAGATCCTCCAGTCTTACCCTCAGCCCATCACCACCATGGCAATTAAACCACGTCCCTCAGTGCCACATCTCTGTAGTTCTTGAATACCTCCAGGAATGGTAAGTCTACCACTCCCTGGGCAGCCTGTTCCAGGGCCAATCCACTCTTTTGAAGAAGAAGCTTTTCCTAACATTCAACCTGAACCTCTCTTGGTGCAACTTGAGGCCATTGCCTTTCACCCTATTGCTGTTATCTGGGAGAAGAAGCTGAACCCCTCCTCACCACAACCTCCATTCAGGAAGTTGTAGAGAGTGACCAGGTCTCCCCTGAGCTTCCTCCAGAATAAACAATCCTAGCTCCCTCAGCCACTCCTCATAGAACTTTTGCTCCAGACTCAGTGGTCTTCACAGCTTCAGTGCTCTTATCTGGAGATATGCCAGGGCCAGTAGTGAGGTACCCAGAACCTAACATAGTACTCAAGGTGATAACACTAGCTCTCTTCTGAGAGGAATAAAAGCATGATCTTTTCACCTCACTGGAATATTCTTCTAATGTGTAGATTGTTTTAATTTTAAAAAGGAAAAGGTATTTTTGTTGGACCCCGAACTATTTATCCATTATAAAGCAGGTATCTTAGCAAACTTAATTTCAGGGTACTAGTGGCTATAAAAGCTGTGAAAGTATAGGCCACGTGTTTAGATGTATTTTGACATTTAACTCAGACTGAACAGAACAGAAAGTAGATACCTAAAATGTATCTTCAACTAGACAAGGCATGTGAAAATGTTAAGTGTGCAGAAAGAAAGATTCACTAACTAAATTTCACTGATAAGGATTAGAGACACGAATCTCAAGGTAATGTGGCATATTTTGAAGATATTTCAAAGACTTAGATGCATACCTGATGGGTGATGGCATGTCAGAATGACTTTCCCAGCAGGAAATCACACCTCCTCACTCCCCTCATTTTTTTGGAGACCCAAGGGCTTTGGCTGTAGCTACATTGGGATCTTGATTTGTGAAGTTCCTTAATGCCACAAACAACTAACTTTTCTCATAAATATGTATAGTACTTCATCTTGAGAAGAGCAGTTTTCTTATATTTCCTGTACTGAATGAAATTAGCATTGCACATTTTCCTCTAATTTACAGCTTTCATTTATTTGGAACAATCTGTATTTATTCACTCTAATTTCAGTGCTGGTTTATTTTTGCTAGTTCAATAGCTGTTCTCTCTGTGTTGTTTAAACATTGAGGTATTTACGGCTTTTAATTATAGTTACTCTGTCTTTCCTGGTTATGATGTAGAATTTTTACATCCTCTGATCATTCCATTTGTGAAAATTTACTAAGTACAAAATTTACTAATACAAATAACTAAAAAAAGTAACAGTCAGATTTTTATATTTAAAATTAGCACTTGTGAATAGTGAAAGCCTTTATCTTGTACTGTTATTGCACTGAAATGGCTTCTCTACAGTTCTTGCTAGTGAAATAAAATTTTTCCTAAACTTGACCCATTGCACAAATCAAGAACTGTTTTTCATTATTATATTTGTGTTTATTTTCATTTTTTTCCCAGCTCTGTGGATGATTGTATCTTCTATTAAGTACCCTGATGGTTTTCTAGTTCTGTTTCATGCAGATGTTGGTATCCGTGGCATACACAATTCATTCAGTTGTTGTCAGGTAGGAAGTAGAATTGCATTTTCCCTGTCATATGATGTGTATTTCATGATCTCAATATTTTGGTTTCCCGTGGCCTTTAACAATACAGGTAATAATTTGTGCCCTTGAAAACTTCCAAATACAAAGTTGATGTTAAATGTCTTTAACTTGGTTTGTTAATGACAACTTTTTTTTCCATTCTTATTACTTTTTTATCTAAATTTGCTGCCAAGACATGGAATAGAAGGACAGAGCTAATTTTTATTACTACGTGTAAGTTTTTCAGAGTTTTTAATACAGTGAAGACCACAGACTATTTCTCCTGTGCAACATCTTTTCCCTTGATGTTCACCTGACACATGACAGACCAAATTGTGTTCTCTCTTCCTCTGAAAACTCTGATAGGCTTCATATGTTTCCTTTAAAGTTTTCCACAGCAGAAACCAAACTTACCACAGTGTATTTTTTGAGTTTGACCTACGTAATTCCTCTAATGACTTCTCCAGTGGTAAGTGTGGAGCGAATGAATGACCTTACAAAGCTAAGAGACTATGCTTCTCAAGTATGTTCTTCATTTTAGAGTTGTGTCACGTCGCGGGTCACTGAATCCTCAGAGACTCACTAGTCTCTGAGAGTGTGAGAATGGAAAATGGAGACATATATGGGAAGGTTATGGCAATGTCACTACTACAGGAAAGCAAGCAACTTCTAAACTAAGAGCGAACTAAACATTGACAGACTCAGCAGAGACATTTGTGAAGCTAAAAATTCTATTTGCTGCATATTTAAATTATTTCTTTCTCAAAGCAGGTGCAAATAGTCGTAGCACCAAGGGAATCCTAGACTCTCTTTCACTCTGTCATACAGCCCACACTTTTGTAGGATGATTTGAAAAGGAATCTTGGTATTTTCTGTCCAGTTTTGCCTGTGGAGTAGCAAGCCTGGTCTGTTTCTAACTCCAAGATAAGCTAAATGATTTTTTGGAAACAAAAGGTTGTTGGTTTAGCTCTGGGTTGGAGACTCATCATCCTTACGCAAATGACTTTCAGAGAACACAGTAGCCCAGCCTTGGTTAGCAAAGTTTCCAAGGTTTCCTATTCCTCAGAAAACTTTCCCGGATTGCATCGAAGATGACAGCGATGAAAGACATGGGTAAAAAATATCAGTTCAGGCTCATACATTCTCTGTTTTCCTGTGAAGACCATCATAAAATGTCAGCGTTACAAGCAAGTGTACTAGCTTTGACTGAACATCTCTTAGTGCATCATAGACACCAAGCCTGAAATATATACTGCAGCTTTAACTCTATCATGACAGTTAATATTCCTATACAGGACTCTTAGTTTGCTCTAATTTGAGAGTTAAAGAAAGGAGATAAGCTAAGCTAGTACAAATTTGAAAGACTTGACCACTTCTCTGAAGTTGTAGTTGAAGTTTGTAGTGCCATCAAACAAACAGAATGACATACTGTAGAAGTTAAAAGTAATTTATCTGAAAGCTGCTGGTAGAAAACCATGACATGACAATAAAACCCTTAGCTATCATCTCCTTTCTCTGCTTCAAAACAACCCAAGAAGTTTTCTTAAGCATCTACCAACATCCAAAGTAATTTACAGGAGAATTGCGAGTGCATATATTTCTTGGAAAAATTTACTATTTTATATAAAATGCACTATTTACTACTTCTAAATTACTAACTACACTTTACGTTTGGTCACCGAAAACATATTGAATTGTATTTACCTCTAAATTCACGTCTTCTGAGTGAGATGGTAAGTCCATTAAAATATGTAATCATAGAAATGCATATTTGTATGCATTTAACATACTTCTGGTTTGGCTGGGTTTTGTGTGTGTGTGCTGTTTTTGCCTTTTTTTCTCAAATGTGCCCTCATGAAAAAAATGTTATTCTTATGAAAGCTCCCCTCATGTGTGTGAAAATTATTCAGGAACACCTTCGGACATAGTTCTAAAAATGGTTTTATGCAATATTGTCATTTCCATGCCAAAGTAAGTTTCAAGGTGGATTAACACACAGTACCTGAGCTTTCATACCCTTTCATTCTCCATTTGAATTTATTGGCCATGGAATTTCAGACTGGGAATATCTCTAACCTTTTAATTAGTTCTTCACTGTGGGGAACAGAACAAGCTGGAAGACTACAATCACAATTATCAAAAGCAAATACAGACAGCAATACACATCCCAGATTCTGATGAAAAAGGATAATGAGAAAAATTATTTGATTCACTACACATACATGAGAAAACATGGATCAGCAAATCATGCCTGCTTCTTGTGTTCTAAACCATTCCTTTTTTCTCTAATTTTAACTTCAGTTTCTTTTTCAGAAGAGTAAACTCGTGAACACTCACACTTTAATCATCTGGAAAGGGCTTCTAATAGCCATTCAATAATTTAAAATTAAAACATCCCTCTGCTATCTTTTCCAGGTATAATGCAAGGCAGGTGGTTTTTTTTTGTTTTTTTTTTTGCAGAAAGAGGCTTTTTGAGACCTTAAATGACCAACATGTGGTCTGCCATTAGTTTCTGTGACTGGAGTAGTGTGGCACAGGTACCTATGTGAAGGCTGGGGAGGATGTTACGAGGGTTTCAGACATTTATCTAAGGCTACCAATAGATAAATATAATCATTACACACACCTTCAGTAGTCAGCAGAGAGAGAAGCCTTCCCAGCTGCTCAGCCAACTACTCTGCTATGCATCCCTTTGTTCCCTGCATTTTGCTCCAGAGCAATCCAGTGCCCTCACTGTTTGCTGACTGTGAATTCCACTTTTATTCAAAAAGTATATTTGCCTTGGAATCAGCTGATATCCTACAGAAGCCCTGCAATGTTGCAGGCGGTAGGCACTGTGAGCAGATGCAGTTGCCATGTAGAGACTAACCAGATGAGTGTTTCAGATGGCACTGCTGGGATTTGTTACTGCTCTCTGATGACCAAACAATGCAGAAACTATTATGAGAGTGAAATTTGCTCAGTGCTGTGCTACCACAGTACAACTGCTGTTTCTTTTCATCAACATCAGAACATGAAAATAGACCAAAGAATCATGCACAAGCTGCAGTGAAGCCCATATTGAAGATCTTCATATTTTTTACAGCTAATAATGAAACATTGTTCTTCATACAAATGCCTCATTAACTCATTATCCAAGGCAAGGTGCAAGTTCATTCAAGTCACAAATTATGTTATTTCAATAATAGCTGTGGGAGCTAGAATGGAAACACTTTAATCTTGCAGAGGCAAATGTCATGACAAGAATCAGTAATGCTGTCTTCAGTACATTAAGCCAAAAGCTGTGTTGGAAAATGAATATGCTCCATATGCTGCTAGGCACACCTGGAGCCACAAGCAGCAATTGTTTTTTATAAAACAGGACTTGAGAGTGACATATATACCAACCTTTTCCATTATATCAAAATTTTCTTCAAAAGCCTCCAACATATTTTGCTTCTACTTGAGGGCTTTTCATTTCTTACTTTTTCTTTTTTTTTTTTAACACAAAGCTGGGGACCTCTGGGCTATTATTTTTTATTTTACAAGTTTATAATCCTGCATGGCTTCTGTTTATTTTTCCATAGTTCTCATGCAATAATCTGCAAACACAAAAAGCAATTATAAAGAAGAAAATCTGAAATGTTTTGACTTGGATTTTACTGCCTAGGACCCAGTCACGTTCTCCTATTCTCACTTACACCATTATTAACTTTTCTGTTATATTTGTTTATATTTCTTTTACAAAAAAAGTATGGTTTTTTGCATTTTATTTTCAGAATACAGGGATATGCAGATAGTTCAACAGTATTCCATGGCTTAAACTGGACTGTGGTTTCATTACAAAGTGAAGATTTCTCAACTGATTGTTGTTAATGTGGCCAATCTAGGACAAAATTTTGCTTTCCCATCAACCCATTTCATTCCTGATGGATAGAGGTCTGGAATTCTGCATGCACACTTGGGCATAACAAAATCCATCTGGATTTTACTATCTTCTCTCCAGGTTGGTTATTCTAATGTTAATTCAAAGCTTCATAACTTGTGGCAGCAATGAATAACAGAAAGGTACCAGGTTGGGCATTTCTTGACTCAAGAAAAAGAAATTTGAAGAGATTGAGATAGTAAAATCTGTTGATCCTGCTGCTAAGAGGTGAAATGATGGGAAAATGGTTGCTGCTGATTAGAGGGGCCACCCTTCTGTCAACTGCACTCAAAAAATGCAGCAGTCTGGGAGAAGTTTTCAAGACTCTTACGTAGAAACACATAGTTATTTTCCTGCCCCAGCCATTTGTTTCCTTTAACAGCCACATGTATTACTTATCCTATGCTGGACTGTGTATTTAATTGCACACAGGTATGTAACATATCTCTGTATATAGATGTTCATATATATGTATATATATATACATGCACACACTTAATGTTCTCTAGTATTTCAGAACCTCTTTTTGACAAATAATAGATATTAGAATTCATTGCAAACAACAGAGAATTTTCTTAATTATGTGTGCTTTTATTTTTATTTTTTTGCAGTTAACTGGAAACCATGCGGGCTACGGTGTTCTTATTTAAACGGTTTCCTACTATTTGCTATCATATTTAGCACAGCACCAAATGAAGAATCCCTGAACCCAGCTGAAACATATTTTTTAGATGCAGAAATCTGTCCAGAAAAAGTCTGCAATGGTGATTTGCAAGAGCCAGAAGCCTTACACTGCAACTCTAGGTTCATCCTAGTTCTAGAGAGACATAACCAGCCCTGAGCAATTAATATCCTTTTCTCCACACCTAGCTTCAGCCAGGAGTTATCTTTCTTTCCTGGAAAATGTCTCCATCCAATTTGAAACAGTTAAAGTAAAACATCTTGGTAAGTAAACAGGAATTTGCTGCACTGCATGAATATTTATTTTTTCTGTCCAAACACAGCGATCAAAACCAAACATTTTAACCTCTGGAGATTTCTGAATGTGCAAATCAGATGCTAAATGGTAGTTTTAGGAAACTATTAATATAAACCTAGTTTGTTCTGCTAGTAAAAAGACAGATTTCTTTTCTCAAATTTAAAGTATGACCCAAGTAGATACATTTATCACTGCAGTTTTTGTCTAAATACATCAGTTGATAGCAGGAGGACTGAAGTCAGAAGCAGACACATTCTCTGTGTGCAGTAGAAGGTATAGAGCAGTGTGCCTGAACCTGCATCATGCCACCTAGAGCCAACACTTGAGTGGAAGGAAAGGTGAGTATTTTGTACCTGGAAGAAATATGGAGTTTGAGACAGTTCCAAAAAAGTACAGTATTTAGTAAAGAAAACCTGTGGTAGAACTAACCAAGGCACTGCAGCCCTGAATAGCTTTTACAAGCCCTTCCAACAGGACAAGCTATGCTGAACTACAATATGGAGGTGTTGAGGCTGAGTTGCTGTGACCTAGGGGTGGATGTGGGAGCTCACATTTCACAGAATGACTCAAGTGCAAGCACTGCTTTGTTCCCAGTGCTATGGGAACAATGGCATGGCATATTTGTGCCTCTGCATAAGAGCAGCTATAGCCATGCAGTTAGGAATGTACTAGCTTACGACCCGAGGGGAGATCTTTTAGGATTTGCTGTAGGTCTGATGACTGAAACTGACATCTGGATCTCAGGATCTAGGCAAACCTTCCTATTGCTGGTGGGAACCAAGGTGTAAAAGGAATGACTTCTTCATTCTCTTTCTCAGTGTGGTGACACCCACCTAAAATACTTGAAAGAAGGATTTAAACAAAGTGAGAAGCTATTTGTTCTTGTCTTAACTATTACTTTTAAACACGACAGGTTAATCTCTTTGATTGGGAAGCTTTAGGATTCTCTTCCTAGGGAGCTCCCAATGGCAACCAGTAGAAAAGTAAAAACAACAACTAAATCGTATCATCTGAAAGCTGATGTGAAGGAAAGGTGTGCTCGGCAGTCTGGACTACAAGCCACTGTATAAAAGAGTGAACAAGGTAAACAGTCATGATCTGTACCACTATTTTTTATTTTTTTTTTTACAAAAGATTGAGTCTGAGTATAAAATCAAAAGCAGAATCTGTCTTAACAAAACTAATGAAATTTGAACAAAACGTTCATTTGCATCAAGAAAGTCAACCTTATGACACCAGGAATAGATCCTTCTTATGTCTCAGTCAAATCCAAAATACATTTCTTAGAATGTTCTTAAAATGACGGTTTGGAGGAAAAATCGTGGCTGTACATTGAATGAATCTCAGTCTATATTGCAGACATCTCTAAGCACTAATACAGTAAGTCATGGAAGGATAAGTTTCCATGGTAGTCTTGGTGCTACATAATGCATTCATGCTTCAAATATCCCGTGTGCTTATTTCATAACATTGGACACCGGCTGTTGAGATTTCAAGTCAATATGTAAAAAAAAGAGTTGTTTCTGTCTCTTCATTGAGTTTTTCTTCTTTCTACTTTGCATCTTCAATATGAAATAATTATTTTCAGCTTGATTGCCCTTTTTCTGAGAGCTTCAAACGATACGAGTGCAGGGTTTTCTGCTTAAACCTTGAATGCAAAATATTACGAGCATTGAGATTCTATTTCCAAATTGTTGAGTAAATATTATGATAAGGTAGCAAATTATTAAATATAACTTAACTAGATTAAATACTGAAAGTGATTTAGAGACTCATTTAACTTTATTTTTCTTTATTTTTTCTGTGAATTTTCAGCTAGGGTCATTTTGAAAGTCCTCTATAGCTGCTATAAACCCATATATTTGACTTCCATTTTTTGTATCCACCATGGAGGTACTTCTAAAATATTTATAGTGATAGCATTGTGGTTACATCAAGTAATTTGACAACTTTGAATGGAAATATTTGTAAAGGAAACTACAGCATCTAAAAAGAGAGCTTAGTTGTTGGAGACAAACTCCTTTGAGCAATGTAATTTTTAACAGCTGGTGAAGTGTTGATTTTTTTCAGCCACGTAGGTGTTGTGCAGACACGAGATGTTAGTAATTGTGTACCAGGAACCATACATTTTCTCTATGTACACAGAACAAGAGTGTTTCCTCTTTCAATCTCTGCTACCACTTATCTCTGTGGGTCATTTTAAAGAACAGATGGAGTCATTCTTGCTGCTGATGAGAGGAAATATAGTGGTGACAAATACATATCCAATGACTTTCTGTTGCTGTTCTGGAGTGGAGACAAATTCAATGAGAATCTAAATGTGTGGTAACAAGGCACTGAGAAAATAAATGTAACTAGCGTGTCACCCACACGAATTGTGGCATGCTTAATAGACTGGATTGGTTTTCAGCATCCTGTGGCAGATTACTTAGGAATTGTAGTGAGTTCTTTCCTAGATATCTGGGTTACTTGGATGACATAATGCACATAAAGATGTGTTGGAAAGTAATGCCAGGCACTCAGATATGTGCAAATCCGGCAGCATAGGCAGATTTCACATTTATTTTATCTGAAATATGTAACTGCGGGGAGACTCATCCTTTTGGGAAGATATTTTCATATTTTAAGGTATATGGGACATCTTTCACTCATTTTGAGCAACATTTTGTTAATTATATTAATTATGGTGTACAGTTAACAAAATACTGTCTTTGCCATATGCTATCACATTGTCTTAAAGCAAAAAAGAACATGAGTTTAACAGAACTGAATATACTGAAACATGCTTGTATGCACTCTTAGTGTCTCTTTCACACACTACACCTGATTTTAAAGCTGCAAAGTCTATTTGAAACAGAAATGCATGGTTTTTTTCCTCACTTATTAGGAAAGATTCAGGTAATAAGCAACAAATTAAGACCTGACAGTGAATTCAACAAATGTACAAATTAAACAGATGCATGACAACTAAGTGGGAATCACTACATTTACATTCATTTTTTATGAATTAAGTTCTATAGCACCCAAATGTTAGTAATACATAGACAGTAAGAAGAAATAGAAACTGAAGAATCAAAGAGAAGCATTTGACCATCTTGATAATTGAAGGTTAATTGTATGGAAAACTTAGGGTCTATGGATTCCCTCCTGGGTTTCGGTTTTATTTGAGACTTTTCTCCTTCTAACCTTTCCATAGACTTGGCCTATGTCCAGGGGTCATGTTCTCCTTCTCACTGCTTTCTCCTCAGTGGTTGGAGCACATTTTGAATTCTTATGCCTTTCTTTTGCAGTTGGGATGTTAAGAAATGTGCACTTTTCTGGACTGAGATGACAGCTGAAGCTAGCTGTATGTCAAAAGTACTAAGTATTGGGATTTGGGTAACTGAGGACAGAAGCAAGAGGATAGTAGGAAAGGAGAAAGTGAGTGTTGTAGAGTCCAAGAAAACAAGATGTGAAAGATAAGAAGAAAATAGTACTGAGGGGATGGTGTTTCCTTTAATTTCATAATTCAAAACACAAGGTGACTTATTTGGCTTTGGAGGGAAAAAAGGCTGATTTCTATAGCAATTAAGAAAAATAAATGTATTTTTCTTATTATTTTCATAGCAAGCACATTTAGCTTCCCTTTCCAGGATCTTGAAAGTCACATGGAGGTGAGGAGATAATTTACAGTTATGCATGCACACACATGCACAACACCTATCAAACCTCCCTGCTGTGTGTGTTAATATAGTGCTGGTTTCTGTGTTTGCCAGTTGTCATTAATGGTCTAAATGTATGTACTATCTTGAGAAATACTTTGATCCCTCTATATTTTTGTTAAACTTCTGCTTCTTTTTCAGCCCTATGAGATAAGTAATGCAAGTAGTTCAGGGACAGGTTTGTTTCCCAATCCTCAAAAAGGTCATTGGATTTTTCATTTGCATGAGAAACTGTTATTTTAGAAGCTAATTGGAAAGAAATTGTTTTTAAAAACAATCCAACAAAACAGACAGTCTGCACTTATAAATCTCATTAGAAGTGCTTCAGGCTGCATCAAGACAGCCTAGAAATCACTGATATGCAGCTGTAACTCTAGATGAGGAGAAAATAATATAAAGATTATATTTTTTTTGGCTTTACATAAGAATATAAAAGAGTACAACCTAGTTGTCTGTTTTTTAAATGCAGGTTTTTTTTAGTCTATGTCAGATGGAGCTAACAACAAAGTAACTGCAATTTCTTTTCAATCATTAGCAATTACTATCACTTATTTTCTGCTCTATTTTGGATCACCTTACACAACCTGTACAGCTTTCAAAAGTCATGAATGATACTTAATGAATAAATAACAGTTCAGCAGCAGGGGTTTGAAGTTAGGGGGTTTGCTGATGAAAGCATTGCAAGCCCTAGATCTGAAAGTAGAACCTTGGATACCCAACATTCTGTTTAAATCTGTGCAAAACTGAAGTGCTATTTTCAAGAACAGATATGATAGCCACATTCGGTGGTGTTCTGATGTTATCTTTAAATGCAGTTTTTTACTGTGTTGTTGTTATGACTCACATTAGGTAGTGTTCAGTAGCATTGGCCATGTCAAAATCCATACCTAGTCCAAATTGATTGTCCAAGACCCCTACCTATTCAGTGAACAGGAAAGGTTGTTTTCAGGAAGTGGCTCCTCACAAACCAAGATAAATGTCTCTGCTATTGTACTGGCTTCATCTGTGGTGTGCCTTTCCCTCCTGAATGCAGTACTGAAGACCAAAGTCATGAGGTTACTTGAGGGTACTACTGTCAGAACAAGAATTTGTCACAGTTTTCATTTCAGGTAATTTCTAACACCCTGTATTCTCCACAGAGGCAGGTTGCTGTTCATCACTTAAGAAGAAAGATACTAGATTACAAACAATTCAAAATATTCCAAGAATTAAACATTGTGAGCTGTGTTTGACTAATTCTTAAAATTAATTTCACTATGTTATGGATAAAAGCCTGCACAGCAGAAAGGAATCCCTCCAAAGGAAGTCTAAGGTAAGTACCCAATGATTAAGTGGGAAAATAACTTTCACAATGTTAATGACATTCCAGCTAGGAAAGTCTTCCGGCTGCCTGCAGCGTGGTTGGCTGCAGTTGTATCCTAGACATCACTGTGGAGCAAGGTAAGTACACAGCAGATTATGGTTATGTGAGGATTTTGCTTGGAGGGGCATTCTGATTACAGGAAAATGTTCTGAAGGTTTATGAGGGCATACATTACCTGTGGTATGTTAGCCTTTTTAGCAATGACACTATTAGCCTTCCTATCAGTGACACCCATTTAACTGCTCTTTCATAGGAATGCTTGAGTTGTAAGGGACCTTAAAACTCACCCAGTCCCTTGAGTACCTCTAGGGATGGGACACCCATAGCTTCTCTGGGCAGCCTGTGCCACTACCTTACCACCTTCCAATTTCCCCCTAACATCTTACCTAAATCTCCCCTTACTTTACCATTATCTCTTAAACAGGTCGATTCTCCATATACTACCACGGCCTTTCAGATTTATGCTTGCAACATCAAGCTTATCATTTAAACTTACGTGTTTCTTTACCTTTTAATGTAAGCTTAGGCGGTTTGGAATCTTAAGAATTAATCTTAAAGAAAAGCTCTCAAGTGGGAGATCAGGGTCATGTTCCCTATCTTGCTTTGAAGCTTTGCTCTTAAATGTGGATCTTGACAGATCCATGACCTACACAAATACGTACATCTAATCTCCTTTGAAACCACTGGACATGAGGCATTTTAGTATCTTCTGAGGACCTGTAGTATGAAATAACACTTGCTGCCTGCTTGCTGAATGCAAACCAACCTTTTTCTTGTAATTTTCTGTGGCTCGATATGCCGTTAATACAACTGCTTTCACAGTTTGCTGTGCTTCACTTTCTATTAAGTTTGCAGAAAATATGTTTGATTATGGATGCAGAGATGGCATTTGTTCTAGTGAGAATGTTTGTTGCTTTCTAGACAGACAGAAGTAATAGCAGCTGATATTGGGTCTTGCTGAAGTAGAAAAGTATCAAAGAGGGGAAGAATGCCGCTACAAACTTAGGCAATCTACATTTTTATTTGAAATAGTGTAGTGCTGGAGGTTAGCCTGCATGCTATACCCAGCTGGATGGCATCTGTAGGAACCATCTCATTTCACAACAAATCTGAAAAGCTATTTCTTTTTAACTCGCATCACTAAATTACCTTATTTCTGAACAAAATACCCTTGAGGTCTGATGGTTTGAAATTATATTTGCTTAGAGAATTCTCATTTAATTGCAACTTTCACATACAAACACAATAAAGTCTGACAATGTTGCTTTTGACTTAATTTTAGTTACTACTAAAACAGCCTTCCTCAGCACTATGATGCAAAAACCTGTGTTTGACTGTGTAAGCAGGTATCAGCTGACTGGAGTGAGTATTCAAGGCAGGTGGTGGTGTGACTTCTAATCCTGATGGAGATATCTTATGTTGGTTGGGGCAAGGGTAACCCTATAAGGTGCCTCAGGAGAGGTCTTTCTTTTAGAAGAGGTTTCAATCATCACAGGTGTCACCATCCATCTCCCAGAGTCCTTCAGCGTGATTATATCCATCGTAGTCTGAGTGCAGCTTTGTCTTTCTCTGCCTACTCACCTGACTCTCCCTCTCCTTTTCTTCTTTAGCAATGGCTTAGAAACTTTCTGAATGTAAGAGACCGGGTCCAGTTCCATGGAGTGCTGTGAAATAACAAAGAAACTCCTCTGCATCTAATTTAGCCTAATGGGATTTGTGCTGCTTTGTTCAGGAATAGCTGTAAGTGAGCACTGTAGCTTTGAGTTCTGTTATAGGAAGTTTTACCCCATAACCCTAGCCACACCTTCTCCTTTTTGCACAAGCATGGTATTTCACTTTCTTAGATTATTCCAAAACTGTATACCAAAAATAGTGACTCAAGCACTTGAAAATGCATTGTTTTGTTATTACCACTTACATATTAAAGTTGTGATTTGTGATCATCATCTTCTTAAGTAGTACCAGCTCATAATAGAAAAGCTGTGTTCTGGTACTTACTGTTTATAATTCATTTTTGTTCTTTGAGTGTACTCCTACGTATACAACATTTATTTTCTGCTTTATGATTCTTAGACTGCACAAATTGTTTTCACTGTCATTTCTTCTGACACGTTTCCTGAGACAACAGAGACTTGATAGCGCCTTATATCTTTATGATATGTCAGCTACCTATAAATCATTAACTAATTAATGGAAGTAAATCTTTACCACAGAACAGTAGAAAGTTTCTCAGTCCTGATATAAACATTGTCTTTATATTTATTTGTCAAAAATGTCAAATTGTGGCACACTTGAACTGTTGTAACTTTTAGCCTTAATACCAATATATGTGCTTTCCAAAAAAAAAAAAAAAAACCAAACCCAACAAACAAACAAAAGCAAAAAACAAACAAAAAAACAAACAAAAAAACCCCACACAAACAAGCAAAAACCCTTTATCATTTAAATTGTCTTCATTCTTAATTTTAACTGGTTATTTAAGGTAATATTTTACAATATTCTAAATTTCTCTTACTTGAAATCTTTTATTACTAATCTCATTTTTCTTGTCTACACTGTACTTTCTTGCTCGCTGCTTCTCCTTTCTGCACCCTTTCTTCTCAGTCAATGCTTCTTCACATTCTAAGTATTTCCGCTCATATTTTGAAGTCATAATGGTGTTTTGGTGTAGCTTATCTATATGAAAAAATTAATATATTTGCTTTACAAAAAGAGTCTAAGCATAAAATTAATAGTTGTAATTTTACAAAGCATCGCTCTTGGAACAATTTATTCTTGACCAATCTGAGCCCTTTCAGATTGTCATTTAATAGAAAAATATCACAGACTGTGTCCACATTGGCAGATAACATTCTGACTCACTGCCCATGAAGTTTCATATGCAATACAGTAACACATGAATACATTAATTATACTGTTCCCCTGAGTGTTGTTGTTGTTTTAATTTACTTGTAGTGCTGAATTCAGAGCAAAATAAAAAATAATGAGGTCAGAGGAACTAATAGCCTAGTTATTTTTAATGTGGGCTGTCAAACTGTTTTTCTTTCAGATTTTCCTAACAGACTTTTCCTCTAAATTATCTAGTTTCTGTGCTACAATCTTGTCAGTGTCTTTTTCAGAAAATATGTATGAGTAAAAGGATTACAAACTTTAAAATTTGGATCAGTCAGAAAAATGACAGGAGGAATTATACTTGCTTTCAGGTTAATTTTCCAAATTTACTCTCATATCAAATAAGCATTTGTTTTATAATAGTCTTCGGCGTTTGTCTTATAATAGGTCTTTAATGTCCATTCCTACCCAAAATATTCTGTGATTCTTTCATTATCTCTTCTAGAAGAATACACATTTAATTCAATACTGTTAATAACAGTTTTACACAACCTCAAATTTCATACTTAATTTACAGACTTCTATCTTTGGCTACAGAAGGTGTAACAGGAGTAAATACATTCAGAAAAGGTAGTGATTTTTTGCAGGGAGTGAATACAATGTTCTGAGGAATAGCACAGATATGATCTATACATGTTGACTTTCTGTGCGCACCAGGGAGGTAGAAGCATCCAAAAATTTATTACAGAAAAGATGAGTGCTCAGAAGCTGGGGAAGGTACTCTTCTCCTGAGGAAAAATGCTGAGTTAAGTAATAATGTAGCTTCACTTACCCAGCACTGCACTGCAAGGCCTCTTGACCTTTTCTCCTTCATGTTCCAGACTTGCCTCCATCTCCTAATTAAGCAGGAGGGAGAGGCCATCTTTCATTGTAAAATAAAAAAGAAGATGAATTGCAGATTTGCATAGAACTCTCTCTCTTTGGTCCTTGTCTTCTCTTTCTCTGTCTTTAAACTGCAAGCAGTGTCCAAAATAAATAAATGTATTTATTTAAGTAAAACTTCCCTATCAAAGTACTTAGCAGCTGAGCAGCCACTTACTTAATGCTGTACGTTCATCAAACATAGCAGGTTACTAGCTACCCTTAAATAACACATATCTATCAAATGGACAACACCACAAATACATGGAAGTGAATGGAGGAAAAAGGATTTTTCTGAGGGTCAGAGGCTTCTTTATAAATTTTTATACTAGTACGTCACTCACAGTTAAAAACTGTTAAACATGACCGTACTAAGTTGAGAGGACTGCAACATTTTTAGCAAGTTTGTGATTTTGTAGTAGAGGTAACAGAATCCATTGCGTGTACCTCTCCCTACACAGGACTTACCTGCAGACCTCCTTCAAGTTGTCAAGACGTTATTGTATAACACTGGCATAGTCTTTTCTAGCTGTTTTTCTCTGCATAGCCTCTCCTACCATGTTTATTACCACACTATTTGAGTACCATTCATCAGTGCATTAAGCATCTTAAGTGCCATCTGTTTGTCTTCTGATGCTCCCTGTAGGGAGTGTAATGGGCTCAGTAAGGTGCTTTGTTTTGATAGGGTTTTTGGGGGGGTAGATATTCACATGTCTATAAAAAATAGAAGGATATCTGCCTTGACCTTAGAGGAGAAGGCGAAATTTTCAGTGGTGTTCTAGATTCCTTGTTTGTGGGGTAAACACTCCCATGAACAGGGACCAGCCCTAGAAAAGTTATGTTTTCCTGGGAGGACCCCCTGCACTTCCAGAAGGTACTGCTAGGCCTTTCCAGATCTCAGGAGTTGTTTTAATTATCCTGGGCCCATACCATAAATCACTTCAATGAAAAGACTCATGACCTTAGATTTGTTTTGGGTGATTTTGAGTTCACCCAGCAAGGTGAGGCAGAAGACGACAGTGTTGCAGTATTCCACTAGGTTCTGTTTCTGAAGAGGCAGATAATTCTTAATTGTGTGCTTTCTATCTCTGATGGGTACTACAGCTGAGTTCACCAATTTATCACAACACTTTAACACTGCCTCTACAATAAAGGCATTATCTCTGTCTGCAGGCTCTCACCCAGGCCTTTCTGGGAAAAAAAATCATACACTGCCTTCTTTCCTTCCCAGAAACATTCTCAACTTTCAAAAAATTCTCAGGTCTTTCCTAACTTGCTGTTAGCCATCTCTGATTCCCAAAAAGCTTTCATTAATCACTTCATTTTTGTTTAGAGGCGAACTTCAGAAATACATCAATTTGGAAGAAATGGATTGTAAAGGTAAACAGTTCTCAGACATAAACCTGTTTGTGAAATTTAGAGCGTGTTTCTATATAAGCTATGTTTTGTTTCTCTGTACATTATGTTTCTGTTGCTTGTTTGTATCATAGACAGATAAACAGACAGCTGAAGTCATTAGTCTCCAGATTCTGTGTTTATAATCAAGAATTTCTAAGAACTGCAAACACCAAATAGTATGTGACCTTGCACAAGATCATGGTTAAGGAATATTTTCGTGGCTAAACTGAGAGTAGTGCTGTTTCCTGTAGTAGCTTAAACTAAAGCACCTGCTATAACAAATATCTCTGCAGTGGTGCAATTGATTTTGATGTGAAGAAATTATGGGTAAATGAATTTGGTAAAAGTGTTTGTTCAGAGGTGAGGTAAAGCATAGAGTTTAAAAACCTATAAACAAGTTGCAAGACTTGCTCTAAAACTCAAGATGCAAGACTGGAAGACAAGTGCAGCACATTTTGTTACTGTTTTCAAAAACGCAGAAGAATCTAGAAATATTAATGTGGGGGCTGTTGTTACACCAAAATTAGTTCTGACTCTCTACTGGGCTATCAGTAATGCAGCACTAAGTTCTAGCCTTATCTCTGCTCTCTTGTGCAGGTCTTTCAATGCATGTGATACGTAAATTTATTTAGAGAAACCTGGCAATACAGCCAGGGTGATTTTGGCCTCAGTTTTTAATTAAACTTTTAAATCATGGAATATAGATAAGGTCTTTATTGCAGTCGGTGGTGCATCATTTCTACACCCAGGCTGATCCCTGTTTCATGACAAGCCTATTGCTAACTTTAATTATTTTGGTCATTTTTCCCCTTATATAAACAAAGACAGATAGTAAAATCGTGGCAGAGCTGTAATGTTCAGAAATCCTACTCTAACCTTTTATCTCTATTAGCTCTTGCTCACCTTTTTTACAGTTTAATTTTACTGTAGCTGATGTACCAGTGCAGAACTATGTGAAAAGGATTTTTTTTTTTTAAGTGCCCAATAAAATCTCCTTTTCAGATAATGCAGAAGTTTCCAGGCTTTCACTGAGAGATCATATCTAATCATTTCCTTGGGACACAGTGCCTCACAGGTGCTAATGGGAAGAGCTGTAGCTCTTAAGGTTTGATTCTGTAAAGACACTAGTCCACAAAGCATGGTCAGAGCCTTGCTGAAATTATATAAAGCAGCAGTAGATGTAAAGGTCCACCCTGAGCAGAGGCTGGCGGGGTAGCATCCAGAGGTCTTTTGCAACTGAAATTATTCTATGTGCAAAAATATGGAAATGTAAGAGTAATGTTGGGTGGGATGATTGATCAGGGCAAATCTTGCTCTGCTGATGGTAAAGACTGGAACAAAAGCTATGAGGTACAGCACCGATAATGAAAGTGTGGGAGCTGCAAAAGAGAAGAAAAGGGAAGTTCAGATTATTTTTCTGCCTTTATGAGCAACAGAGGAGGAAAAATCTTGAAGATGAGAGGTTGTACAGCTGACTGGAGTGAAAGAGAAGGTTTTGATTTTATGGAGCATTGAACTTTGTGACAGTTTACTAGGAATTGGTGTCATTTGTCCAGAACAGGTTGTATCTTATCAGCAGGGAGCTAATTTTCTCAGCTAGAGACTAGCTTGGATAAGCAGGAAGGTAAGTAGCAACATGAAACAGGGGTGTAAAAATAGTCAAGGTAGTAACCACTTAAATTCAAAAACAGTGTGATCTGATATAGGAAGGAAAGCGAAGGTAAGACATTTTTCACTAAATATTTACTCAGGCTAGAAGACTGACTAATAAGCTCAGGGAACTGGTAATTTTAATTGATGAGAGAAGATTTGATTTAACGGGTGGTATTGAAGCCTAGTGGGAAGATCTGTATGAGGAGAATATTAAAATCTCTATCTGTAACCTGTTCGGGAAATACAGAGTAAGAAAATTAAATTATATATTGAAGATAGAATTGATAACTCAGAACTACAACATCTTGAATGCATATGAATCAATCTACTTACTCAAATGTTCAGGAGGTTGTAGATCTGCACCAAAAGACTGTCTGAGTGCCTGTGTGCATGCTTACTTCAGTAATGTATGGAAGGAACAACTGTACCCTAGAGGGCTTTAGCCTGGGAGGAGTAGACTGACAGGGAAAGGCACTCTTGTAAAATATTGTATTTCCAAAAACTAAAGAAGATTTTTATTTCATTTTTATAAAAAGGTAAAGCTCAACTTGTTTGAAAATACTACTTTATGATCTTTGCTGATACAGAAACTTCAGTATTTTGATAAAGCATTATTTTGTGACATCACCAAATATTTTCAAAGGCACAACACCTATTTTCCTTGGAATTAAAGCAAAGCAGGAAAAAGAAATAGAAATCTGTGTTTTGGCTGCTTCAAATGTAATGCCTCCTGTTTTATTATGTTGGTTCACAAGGTTGGAGTTGGCTTTGGTGATGTGGCAGTAGGTGTTGACCCTTCCCACCAATTTATCATTCCACGTTGTTTTTGTGTGACAGGTGGCAGCAGAGAGGCAGTCTGACAAAGCGACATCTAACATGGGACTGCAGATGAAGCAAAGGGGTGTAAATGAATTCATCAGTGTGGAAAAAAATAGCACCCACTGACATTCACTGACACTTGCTGAATGTTTATGGAGACCAAACAGTGAATGTGAGTGCAGTGAGGGGTGGGTGGTGCATTGCACCAGTGGTAACAGTGACAGTGGACTATTTCCCCTGGTACAGATGCTTATGAGAGTAGAGTGCAGACTCTTATCCATGGCTGGAAAAAATGGATAGCTAATAGTGGTGGACATTTTGAATAAAATATGTTTTGTAGCTGAGAATTTGCTCAATCAATGTTATTGTGCTTTTCATATCTGTTGTAGTTTTAATGTAAATAAATAGGAGGAAAAGAACTTTCGGAAAGAATTATGTATATATATTTTTCAGAGATACTCATCACTGCACTCCACATCCTAGTCTGTGCAAAGCAATACCATACAGCTAAAATCAGGATCCAATCCAATGTTCTCTGTTAGCTAAGGTATAAAAAATAAAGCAAACAAACACGAAGCACCCTTTGAGGCTGAATCAGGTAGATTCACAAGGCAGCTTGTTTCAGTGTGAGAAAGAACAGTTTTGAAAGTGTTTTTGTTCTATCTTTATCTCTATTTTTCACTCCTCTTGTTATCAGCTTGTTAAAATATTGCCAGGCTAAGCGAGAACACTCAGGACATATGTTAGTAGAGAGGAAGGGGATAATAACTTCACAGTTTTTTTTAAGGAGAGAATCCTTTCATTTTTAGTGAAACCACTAACTGCAGTTTAAACAAGTCTCTTGTCTGTCTTCATTTTTCCTATGGTATCTTGTCCAGAATTTAAAGAGTGTACATTTTAATGCTTACAGAAAACATGAGATTGTGGAATAACAAATCTGTAAATCTAATGGCTCCCGTTGGAGGTCGGTAGCAACCCGGGATGTTTAGCCTCCTCCAGGATCAGTCCTGATATGAATTCCATCAGTTTTTTGTAACAACGTTAATTCTTTCTGTCAGACCTGAACAAATGGCTTTTCAGTCACAGGACAAAGTGACAGCAATAGATGAATGTCACACATAGGAATGGGTAGATTTTGCATATTGTCACCCAGTGCAGTCAGACTGAGCAAATGAAAGAAACAGCTTCTCAACCTCCCCTGCTTTCTGCAAATGCTAACAAAGCTACGTGATTTGACTGCTGCTGACATATTGGTCCCAAGCTTGAAAAGAAACCTAAGGTCGAAGGGCTGCTGTCACAAAACTGTTACATGTTTATTGGATTTGGCTAAAACATTTCCACTTCGAAGTTTTTCCATCATAAAACCATGGCCATTTAGACTTCATCTATAATGCTGAGAAGCTAATTTATAGTGTTGAGAAGCCATAAAGTACTGAGGATGTCCTAACACTCTAGTGACTTACAGACACTCTCCTTTCATCTGCACTTCCCTGAATTCTGTTTAGGTGAACATATGTTTTGGGAGAGTTGAAGTATCAGGATTTCTGAATTCTGCTTTAAGATGGAGGTAGAGATATAAAGATTATTAATCTAGGAATTTATTGCCAGAATTATTGTTATTGCTTGAGAGTAGAGTTCCACCTTGCTCCAAATAACACCCATTCTTATTTTCTTTCAGTGCCTGAAAGTGTGTGTTAAATTCTTTGTGAAATATATCACTTGTATTGACTTTTACATCTTCCAGAAACTGCAGATTTCAAAGCACACGAGCCTGCTCAGGTTCCACTGTTTATTGTTTCACAGCTTTGCCCATGGAATTATCTCCCTTTATTTGATCAAGAAAAAAGGGTTCTTCCTGGCCTTATCTTTACAGGAGCTTCACCCATCTAAAAGAAACCAATTTCCAGGCAGAGAAAAACTGGAAAAGATGGTAAGAGTATCCTGAAAAAAAAACACGAAGTGAAAGACAGAGGAAAAGCAAACCAGATATGAGTGACTGTGTTATACAGACCTCCATTTTGAAAGTGCATCATAACCAGAGAGGCTCTGAACACCTGTAATTTTTTTTACTTGGTGATTTGTCTTTTTCACAATATTGGGATGTATTTAAAATGAATTGAATCCTGAAAATCCTGCAAAATTCCTACAAAGTCCTGCAAAAATTTTCAGATCCTTCTCACTAGTTTTCTAGAACAAAACTATTTGGAATCCAGCACCTTTGTTTTGGCGTTGTTCTCACTGTATGTGTTCTAGTTTTACAGTAACGAATATAGTAAGATTAGTAATGCACCAAACATAAAGGAATGTAGAGTGTGAGAGGCTGTATTGGTGCAAAATAAGACCTCTTCTATGATCTAAGAATTCAAAGCCAGGGGAAACCTGACAGCAGGTTAATGGAAACATCACTGTGCTCATGTGCCCACTCACATGAGGCATCTGTCACAGAGACTGGAGATCTAATCAAAGCTGTGTATAAGGACAGTTCCTCAGTACCATGGCTAATCTCTATTTTTTCTGTGGTATAATTCCTGCCTCAGTGTAACACATTGCATTTACTTTCTCATGATTAATTTGAACATAAGAAAGGTTTCTTTTCCCTGACTGATTGATCACCAGAAGTTATACCTTTCATATAATATCCCATGTTATTGAACACATTATGTTCAAATGCAAATTTGAACAGCTCTGTCTTTACAATTGAGTCTTGTACTTGTCACATTCTGGCAAAAATTACTGATTTATTGAAGACAGTAAAGGAGGATGGAAACTATTAACAGCAGCACTCATCAATAACCCATCTGAACTCACAGCACAAAAAAAGATATAACAGAAATGGTTTCTTTATGGTACTGCTCAAACTGCTTGCTAGCATGGGAGTTTGTTACAGAGAATTTGAACTGAGATTTCATTTGCAGTTATTTCACACCCATGATTATACTGAGGCCAATCCAAGAACTAATGGAGATAGAAATCTGTCTTTATTAACTATAGCAGAGTGAAAGAAAATGGCTTTCATGAATAAGTTAAGAGCGATCAGCATAAATCTCATGCTTATTAAAATTAATAAATAAGACTAAGTGAAAAGTTCTCTATGTCCAGCTTGATTTGTCTTATGTAATTTTATGTGATTTCTGCTTTTGCAGAGTGGACTGGGAAGCATTAAAAGGGACAGTGCATTGCTCTCTAAAGGTAGGAAAGGCAAGAGACACAGTTGATACTCAGTATTTTGTGGGGCAACATGGGTGATCTTTATGATTATGTACAGAAAAGCATACATATGTTTATCAGTGTTTATTTGACTATTCCAGTTAAGTCATACAAGCTCTCTCTTAGCCATTTTCCTGGAGATGTCGGCCAAAATGCCAGATGGTCACCAAAAAAACACAAAAATGAACAGTCTTCACGGATCAAGTCTAAGCAAGAGATTAGAGAAGACATCCCCCCTGAATGCTCACAAACTCATCTTTCCTACTCTGGTTCCTCCTGAAGAGGAGATTTCTACTCGGACAAACTACCCAAAGACTCCCTGAAATCCAAGGTGAGAAAATTCAAAGACTTTCTCTTTATGAATTATAGGTTTGATCATGTCAGTTGATCATGTCAAAAAATGCTTTGGGTGCTAACATTATTTATAAGCAGGAGAGGTCCAACTCTGAGTGTCCATAGTGCTCTCAGGCTTCAGAGCATGGGCTTCTACTTGGACTGACACGATGTCCACTGTTAAAGTGTACTGGTGTTCTATGGTTATGCCTATACCAATATGGGAGCAAATGTAAAGGCAGAGAATTGACTGTTGCTGACATCAGAACTCCTAGTAAACAATCTTTTAATACATCTCTTAGTATTTCTCACAACTAACTTCAAGCTTGTTCCTATCAACTTGCTCTTGAAGGGTAGTTAAACTTTTTGTGATACTATCCCACTCACTTCTGTGTTGATCCAGCACTTAAATATTCAGGAAGCTTCATCAACCCTTTTGCTCCATCATTTTTATACGAATACTAGTCTTTACACTTATTCCTCTTCCTCTTTATTTTTTTTTTGCTAATGATTTTCTGAGTTAAACGAATATCTGACTTCATTTTAAGTTATCACACTTATCCAATCCAGAATATTATAATCTGTTATAAAAGGAAGAATCTAAAAGTACTCTGGTTTCCTGACACCTCCTTAAATTGTTTTTCCATGATCTATGAGCTGAGATGGTGGCATAAAGATTATTTATACTGTAACTCCTGATCCCTTTATTGGTCAATGTTCTCCATAGTTATGCCATTAAATATATACTATCTATTAGCTTTATTGACCTCAGACTTAATATTAGTCATTTATTTTCATTACATTACATTTTCCATTTCAATGTCAAATTATATATGAGATCAAAATATTTCTAACTCTGACCACAATATGCCTGAATAGTAGTTGCACCTTGGAATTATTACAATTGAATTTGATTTATTCTTCAGATAGTTGCATGAAAATAGTTAAATATTTTTCAAATTAGACAGGTTCTCAAAGTAACCTCTGAAAGCTGTGGTTGATAGTAATATAAAACTCTTACACCTTTTCAGCTCAGTAAGTTACTCACTGTTACATTTCAAGTACTTTTTTTTTAAAGGGTATCTTAGCCCTCATGTAATTTTATCATTCTTATTATCATACCTTTTTTTTTTTCCCAGTGAATGCTAAGCTCAAGGCAAAATTTATGCTTTGAGATCCAAAGTGAATCTCACTAAATAAGCTGGAATATATTTTCTGGGCTAGATGTACAAAAATGTCTTCCTTCAGTACAGTAGACAATGGAATTCAGGACGTAGAGATCTAAATTCTGGGTGCCTTTACAGTTTTTGGTTCATTTGTTGAACTGAAAAAGCAGTTATGAGCACAGTCTTAATTACTTTTCAGTGCTCTGATGCTTGTACCATTTATGTATCATGGGCACCTGTAGAAAGTTACTTGTCCCTTTACAGATTAGATGCAGTTTCTCTTGAAAAATATAATTGAGTTTCCAGATTCTGCAGCAGGATAAAGACAAAAGTGTACCGTTTTATTAAGGGACAAATCCAAGCACTTTCACTGTCTTCATGATTTTGAGAAGGCTTTCAGAAATGGACCTATGCTGACTTCTCTAGTTCTCTTGGATTTTCTCACTACCAGGTCTACATGGCAAGTGCAAGTGGAAAAGCAGAATGAAAATTATAGTTCTACCCATTCTGTGGCTTCTGTGGAAAATGGACAACATAGGGCCATGGTGGAGTAAAGACACTGCCAGTTAAATACCACAATTCCTGAGTCATATCTGAGTCCTTGAAGTTAATCAGCAAGTTGGCACTGAGTTAGAGTGTTTGTTTTCCATCAATAAATGATTACCTCGCAACATCCTAGACTTTGAATTTATTTAACCAAGAACACAACTGTGTAACTGTTTCATAGGATCATATGAGGTTTTGGATTTTAGTAAATGTAATTTTGTAGTGTAAAATAGCATAAGAAAAGAGAAATAGTGTTAGAAGCACAATACTCCCCACATTTGAAAGCTAGCTTGGTAGAACAGGTTAGAAAATGGGGGAGAATTGACAAATCTAATCATAATTCCAGAGGAATAAATCAGCACTCACTATGAAATAAGAATGGGATAGTAAACAAATACTTTTAATTCTGTGATACTTAGAGACTCTTTTGGGGAACTACAAATAGGAAAATAAATTGCAATAAGGCTTTCACAGGCTGAGTTCTTGCAGACATAAGCTTAAACCTGACATTTTCTGCTTGTGAAGGGTTTGGCTAATAGCATGCTGTTCTACACGTACAGACAGCAACATTTTCAATAAGGAGTAGGTGACTGACTGCTGCCTACTTTCCTACTTCTACTCTCAGCTTTTTGATTTCCCTAATTTACCTGCTTTCTAAAGCAGTCAGGAAGATTTTTAAATGTTTCATACTGAAGTTGCTCTTTGAATGTCATGCAGACAGGTAAATCTGTGTAGTTGGGCAAGAGTGAAAAGGGGTTCATGAGAAAACTTATCACCAATGACAAATTCCTCAAAATCTAAGCCTAACTCTGTGAGGATTTTCCCATTCATGTCTTCCTGCTACTGCCAAAGACCCCGCGACAAATTGGTAGAGCTTTCTATTTGACTCTTACATGAGCACTTTGCTTAGAGAGAATGCAGAAGACAGTTCAGCTGATTTGCTGCCTTCTTCCACTCAGTGTGATTTTGCTTTGTGTTTGTTTTGTGGTTTCCTTTTCCTCCTATTCTCAAATGCGAACTGTATGAAGGGAAAGTACCCCTACCGTGGACCTTTCCTCCTTCCTATACTTAGGTCTCAGTGAAGGGAATGAAAGGAAACAGGGTCAAAAAAGCCAAACTGGACGTGAGGGTACAAAGACAAGACTAATCTGGCAAGATTGAAGTGGGATGCTAGTTGACAGATACACACATAAAATTAAGGCAGATGCCTTTCTTCTCTGTACTGAAGCTTACATACTCCCTCCTGCATTTTCAGTTCTTGTTCAGAAACAAAATTGCAAACGTAGCTCACATAGTACAGGTCTGCCACTCATCTTCTGCAGCTGTAAATCTGGTTCACAGAATTTTTTCCCTTACTCTCTCTATCCCTACCTTCCTGCCATTTGAAGCAGTTTTTTCTTCTCTTTACCCATGCTATACTTCACTATTCCTTCAGTATTGCTTGTTAAAATATTTATAAACATTTTCTTTCCCTTTCCATGCAACTGTTTCCTGAGTCTCCTGTAATATTTTCATGACCAACCGGAGCCACTAACTAGTTCACAGTAAACATGTTTTTGTGTGTATTTTTTATTGCAACCTGTCATTGCATCGAGTGCAATGATAGGAAGTGGTGTAAATTATATAGATGATTCTAGGACAGAATGAGTGACCACAACATTTTAAAGAGCAGTGAGAGGAGATGGTGACTATTAGGTTATTAGTTCTAATTTTAAAAGGAAGGTAGTTTGCTTCTACCCATCCTTCTGTTTCACGAAGTTGAGACAAAGAAAAAGTTCACCAGGCAAGCCTGCAAATAAATATGTGACCAGAAAACACAATGCAATGTTTTTGGTACATCATGAATTTTCAGATCAAGGAGCATAGACTTTTCTGTGTACAAAGAGCAGCAAACCTCAGCACATATGCCAGAGCCATTTGAAATAACTGTCTGAAGTTAGAGACTGCTGTTTAAAGCTATGACTTAAAAAAAAAATCAATGAAACAAACCAACAGCAAAAACCATTTATTTTAATTATATTCAACAGTATTTCCAGGATTTCTATTTGTTATTACTGATTGTACTTGTGCTGTTTGCACATTCTATATTCTCCAGAATTAAAATTTTATTTCATTATTCAACTTTGGAAGGTACATAGCCTAGCTTTGGTTTCATACATTTCAGCAACATTCTTTGAGTAAATACTTTTAGTATTCTATGCAAATAAGTTATAAATCAAAGCCCTTCACTGTTTGCAAAGGGAAATCCTGCTAAAAAATCTTGATGGTACAGTGCCTCCTGATGCATATACAACTTGGCAGTTCCCATCCTATGATTTATTCTGTGCATATATTTAAACTGATGAGCACAAATTGTTCCATTGGGACTACTCTTCTGTTTGAAAATATTTGCAGTGCTAGTACTTGTATTGAGGTTAATGCATAATGGAAAGGAAAAATGAGTATCTTGCTGCTAAATTACTGAACCAGGTGGCAGGTTTTCTTCCCACTCTTTGACTAGGATACAAAGTTAATTTCAGTGAGTGATATTTTTGGAGCACTCACCAAGTCTATACCACAGCAGCAATGATGGTCTTCTGTATGAAGAGCCTGGTAAAAAGATTACTGTTGAGGTAAAGCTTTACACTCTCTATATACACTTTGCACCTGGTGTAGATAATGACACAGAGCCAGAGTATTGCAATAGAGCAGGTATTGGAAGGGTGTTGTGAAGCATATGAAATTGATATCATTGAAGTCCTCCATGAGTCTTGGAAAAAAACAACTTTGCTCTGAATGATAATTACACTGATTTTTCTCTTAGCACCTGGGCAGTTCTTGTCTATTATTCAAGCCCGGCGCTAAAATATCCCCTGATGTAAGTGTTAGCAATCTCAATAAAAGCCAATTTCATTATTCAACAGAAAGTATTCAACTGAGTGTATTTATGCAGTACATCCTTACTGCCACCTCTCTGACTCAATGCTGCTCTTCCAGAACTTGGCTGCAGTTTGACAAGTTGGGCAGTTTTCTCAGTGCAGTCTTCAATGGTCCGAAATCCTTTGCAGTACTTTTTAACACTAATGAAATGACACTTGAGAAAGCCAGACTGAAAGACTATTTGAGGTCTCTGTCTTATTCATTAGCAATGTTGCTTTTTGGAGAGACTAAGGAGCCATTGAACACACCCAGACAGGTTGTTGATGTGCAGAAACATTCACGGAGACAGAGCCTGCAGCAGCTGTTAGAGAAATCTTTTTTTCTGAGCACTCCTGAAGCTGCCCTTTGGGAGAAATGTAGACTTACTCACAGACTTGAGGTCTAGAATATAGCAGAGGTACACTGCACTGACAAACATTTTTTCAAGTCCTTGTATTATTCTTCCATGTGTCCTTTACAAGTTTAAAATCCCTGTTTTATTATGCACACCTGACTAATACTACATAATTGGTATCAGACACATCAGTGCTTTCACAGAATTAGTTAGCTGTCTCTTCTTTCTAGTCAAATATGTTTCATATTATGTGGCAATGGGCATCTGCAATGGGGAAATATACATCTGGAATAATCTTCTGGACCTCTTTTACTTTCAATGAGAAGAGATAGAGAGCAGTATAATTGCTGCAGCTTTCTTTTAGCATCACATTTAGTCTGAATCTGAGTCATAAAGCGTTCCTTCTGGACTAGCACAGAATTGCAGATGTCCCACTATTCCCAGGTCAGAGTATGAGGAAAACCACATTATCTGAATGCTAGGAAATGTACAATAAAATGCTAAGGTGTTTTGTCATAAAGATATCCATATTCACAGGGTAAGCTGCATTGCTGCCAGATTTTAAGAGAATAGTATGGGGTTGAAAATTGTCAAATTTTGTTTGACTTGGATGAATGCATTCCATTCCCAATTACTGGCACTGTGTACCTGATTGATTCATCATAAACTTCAAGTGAAAGTTGTATTATTCTAAAACCAATACTGTACTCTTCTTTGTACTCTGAGAGAACATTGTGGTTGAAAAAAATCTTAGAGAGTCTCTTCTTTTTTCCATTTATATGAAAAATGATCTCAGACAGTTACAGAACAACAACAAAAAACTAACACCAAATGAGAGAACTCCTTAAAATTAAAAATCCACTTTTAAAATTGATTCTTAGACAAGATGCAGTTGCAAGCAATGGTACAATTTCAAATCAGTGTTTAAAAGCACAGGTGAGTAAAACAGGAAGCTGTCAGGCAATTGCACCTTTTTAGTCACAATAGATATAAAAGAATGGTATACTACTATTTTTAAAGAACACTCTCAGTCACTTGTCTGTGTTAAACGGCTCAGAGTACTGGTGCATATTTAGTATTGCACACTGGAATGATACAGTGTGTTTAATGAAGCAGTTTTTGGGTGGTTAAGCTCAGCTGAGCTTCACTGCTGTGAATGAGGTTGCTGAGGTGCTATATAGGAGACGAATGCTGCTTGGTGCCAGCAGCTGGTTTAGGTGAGATGTTGTCAAAGGTGCTTTGCAAAGTTGATGTGACGCTCAGCCTTTTAAAAACAATGTCAGCCACAACTCACATACATTTATTGACCTGTAGCCAAAGTGTTGGTTAGGTGAGGCAGAGGGAATCAAACCATTTCATGTATGTGTGTTTTTCATTGTAAGGCAAAATAATTGTGTATACAATTTGAATCCAGAAAGCTGCTAAAATGGAAAAGCCTTATAGTTAGATGGCTCTATCGTGGATTTTTCTCTAGTAATCATCCTTCAACAGAAGTTTTAAATAGTTCTAGCAGGATAATATGTAATGCTGTATGACATAATTGCTATTTGGGCCCTGCTCTGCGTTAATTTCAATGGGGCCTGAACTGTGGCTTAACTAGAAATGCATATAATTTGCTGTATCCTACTCCCTAGATTTTCTGTGGATAATGTTCTGTAAGTAGGACAATATCACAAATGAAATTGATTTTTTTATTATTTATTAAAAATATTACTGATCATCCTGCAATTCAGGAACACTTACCAGTGTTCAGTTGTTCTGCACATGCTATGCTTAAACAAGCTACTGACAGAAAATCATCTGTGCCTTTTGATGGTTTTACAATTTTGTGGAGTCTAGATACAGTCACCAAAACAGTAGATCTTACTGTTTTCTCTTAATTATTTTGTAATTGTTAAGTAGCTTGCACATTTTGAACTATAATCAGTTTTATTGTCATATGGGAGTTTTATTTTACCTTGTGCATTAATTACCACTTCGTGATTAAATTTCAGTAGGACCTGAAGCAAGATATACAGAACCAGGGCAACAGGGAAATCAAAATCAAGTAAACTCCAGAATCAAATTTTCTGCTATCTGCAGTTATATAGTTGTTTTCCTTTGATATAAGAGCTTTGAGCTACACTGAATATTTATGCACCAATAAGTCTTTCCTAGCAAAACTATCTGAGGTAATGTCAGGTCATTTTACAGTACTGTTCTCAAGATCAGCACTTGGAGTGGTGATGTACAGGATTGCATCAACAGTCAGTGTGTTATATGCTGGGAGCAATCAAATTCCTCTGAAATCAGAGGTACTGTCAGTGCTAATTAGGAGATGTGTGAAATAATTATGTGTTTTTAATCAAGAAGTCTCAGTAGGAGCCAAGCTTATGCACATATTTTATAGTCTTTACATTGTGTTTAATTGGGACACCTCTGAGGCTACTTGCAGGATAACTGGGACAATTGGAATTGCATCTGGTGGCTGATTAACTCTCAGTTAGTTGTAATTATGAGAGGAGTACCCAAGTGTTCACATCAGCACTGCTTCATATTGTGCTGTGGTGTATATTAGTGTTTATCTCTTAATGTTCTCTCACAAGACAGTGAATATCCCTTAGTCAAGAATGTATTGAAAGCTGATAAGTAATTTCAGTACTCACACTGCTGCAGCTGCTGAGCCTTCTGATGTCTTAAAACGTCTGGCATTGTCAGATTTCGGAAAGGCAAACCTAAGGTGTGGGTTCAGACTGGGCTGCTGCAGTCATGGTGGAGTTCTGGGCAGGCCAGAACTGGACAACAGAGAGTTTCTAACATATCCCCTGCAGGTGATGTGCTTCTACCAGAAGAAAGCAAGCTCACCCTAAAACCAAAAAGTCTCAATAAAAGGTGCCGCACTTATACACAGCAATTAGCACCAAACTGTTACTCCAGGAGCAGCTTTGATGACTGAGAATTTGATGAAGTTCCTTTCAAGAGATGCTTTAGGTTCAGTGGTAAAAGGCCAAATACCTTTTCCTTCTATAGGTCATATCCTTTCAGAAACATTTTCTGTTTCTTGTCTTTGTTGTCGCTATCTAAGTCCTAATCAAAACATGGTGTAAATGTCTGTTGTTGACTTTTGGCTAAAGGCAAGAACTTGACCTATATAAGAGAGGTGTTTGAGACAAATCGGAGCTCCTCTTGGGAGACCCAGAGATTGGATTTGAGAATTAAGTGCTTTTGGGAGGCCCTAGGAGAAAGTGGGGAGACTATGGAGTAGCTTAGGAAAAAGGTGAGAGACTCCACAGCATAAGGAGTAGGGAGAAGCAGAATCTCAAGCAGTGGAGTTAGGAATCCATAGGTAGCTAAAAAATCATCATGGGACATCTCACGAGAAATATATCTGTGAGTCAAATAACTTCCTGTACAGAGCTGAGACCCTGTAAACACCTTTACTACTTATATATAATATGGTTCTAAATTAACTTGTATGTGTGATAGGGAAAAACAAGACCAAGCAAGACAAAAGTAGGAGGATATTACTGTACCATGCTACCACTGAAAATATCACCCAAAACTACACTATAGTGCTTGTAACTGAAAAACGCCTAAGAGCTTTTGATGACCATGAATTTAGGCAGCTAAACAATGCAGGGGAAATGAGGAATGTGAGTAACAGAACATCTCCTAACTGCTTCAGCTGCAAAATATACAGCTCAGTAGCATGTCTAGCAGGAAAGAAGATGGTAGAAAAAATGCGAGTGCCAAAATGGCAGGAGGTAAAATGAACCTCTGGGATAAGCAAAAGTGAGGACTGTTCCATGTACTTAATTCATAATTAGAAAGGAGTCCTCCTGAAACCTGACATGAAGTGCTGCTTCATCACTGCACTGCTGTCCTTATGAAAAGCAACAATACTTTCACTGCCTACCAGAGATGATGAGAAACAGATGGTTTGTGGGGGAAGTCTTTAATTGCATTTCATAGAGAGTAAAGATGAGGAATGACAATCAATTTTCTTTGAAGGTTCTTGCTTGTAACTGGTAAGTTAGTATGTCAGATCTGTGTTTTTCTTTATGAAAGTCACGGATGTTAAAACTAAAACAGTGTGGGTTGGCTTTGTTGTTTTCTCTTTTTTCTTTTCTTTCTTTTTTTTTTTTTTGTTTGTTTTTGTTTTATTTTCTTTGTCTGCTTTTCACAGCTTTCTCTGAATGTTATATCTTTTGATACTAATTAGCTATTAAAATCCCAGAGAACTGTAAACCACGAGCTCTGGAGAGCAGTGATGCTGTCAGATGCTCTCACTTATTTTAAATCTTAAAATCCTAATTCTTTGAGGCTTCATCTATTACTGTAAATCTTTTTATTCTTGCCACAGTGTAGAGTGCTGAAAGGGAGTGTTCATGCTAGTAAGGCCCTATTGCAGCTTGTTGTTAGTCAGCAAAAATGCTTGTTGAAGGAAAAATAATAAAGTTGTTATTGGATCATACAACATTCCTTCCTGGATCCTGTTTGTGGTCAAACTGGAAAATAAACTAAAAAAAGTTCTGAATATCTTGGCATTATTTTGGACTACGTATGGAGCTTGTTGAGGATAGCTAAGCCAGCTTTTCAAATAACTCAGCCACCTTAGATGATGTGCTGCTGCCACCAACTTCCTTCCAGATAGAAATCAAATTCAGCTACACAGAGCTGTGAGGAGTAGACAGACATTTGCTCACTGAAAATTCCTCCTTGTGAGGAATGGTTTTATTTTTTAAATGTCTAATTTTGAAAGCATAACCTACTGTCTTTGTGTAGTTAATGGTTTTTAGTTCTACATGGAATTTTGGAAAGTTTTCATCTTTATACTGTATTTATTTAGCAATTGCTATGAGGTTACTGTCTCCAATGGAAAGATCAATAATACCACAGGCAAGTAGAGACAACACAATGCCTAGCAGCCTTTTCACAAAAAAATAAAATGTCCCTGAAATACACCTTGCCACTAATAAAGTTCCTTCCAACCTTTTTAATAACCACATTTTCTTCAGTGTATCTATTGTAGCTAACATTTTAGGATCAATTTAGTAGATGAAAAAAAATAATAATAATAATCACTTTTCCATGTCAAAGCATTTTGAAAAATGTGAAGAGCAATTGCTTTATTATGTCTGACCAGAAACAATATTTTTAGAAACTTCTACTGTGTTGACATTTAAAATGGGATAGAAATAGAACTGTGAAAACAAACCAACAACAACAACGACGACAAAAAAAAAAAAAACAAACACAAAGAAACAACAATTCAAGAAACGAAAGAGAACAAAACTTTCGTAAGGCAAGTGAGATCACTGTACTCCATGGGAATAATAAATTGCCTTCTGTTGTTTTGTTTTGTTTTTTTACTAACCCTCAAAATATATGAACTTGTGTTCCCATTTATGTTTTACTGTCAAAATGGAAATCATTGAAAAAAAACTGAAATGTTAAATTATGATTCCATTATAGTGTCCAACAGTCAGGATGAGACTGAGCACTTGATCTAGCACTACCTTTTAGATACAAACTTCTGATTTAACCTCAGCTCTAGAAGTTATTGGCTTGACCCAAAGCTCATAAATCAATGAGAATCTTACAATGGGTTTCAAAGGACTTTGGGTCTGGATTTTTGTGAGTATCAAGTTCAGTGATGCATTAAGACCCACCTCCTATATTTTGCATTGAACACTGACATTTGACAAGGTCAGTCTAAGAAAAACCTTTGTGCTGATGATTAAGAGGAAGCAAAGCTGAAATAGTAAATGATTATCTCATAAGGAGCTCACTTAGTGCTTTAACATATTCAAAGATATTTAAATTCTCTAAGGATGACAAAAGGAGATGTAAAAATACCTATTAAGACTTACTTCATAATTCTGTGATTGTTTCCAGAGTGTGATTATCATTGTTGAGTTTTCTAAGTACAACACCTTGACAGAAATAGCTTGGGACATCAATGGTCATTGGAAAATGGTTGTGTCTTTCACCTAGTACTTTTCTCTGACATGTTAAAGGATTAAGAACAACCAGGGAAACTGGAAAATGAAATAGCTCACTTCGAACACTGGGTATTCATTGCTCAGTGGAAATAGCAAGTAAAGACAAAGCGTCTCTAAATGTGATAAAATTTCCTTAAATTTATAATGCACTTGTGGAGTTGCTATTCAGACAGAAGTTTCCATTTGATAAAATGAGTTGAATCTTTCAAGTAAATTCTGCCTGATAATAAATATGGCCTGTAAATAGGGCAGAAGATTCCTGTGTTGATTTGGGAGCACTGCATCATCGCTCATGGTCTGGAAGGTGTGTACAAAATACATTAAGTGGTTGTAAAGAGCTGAGATGTATGTTTTCTGTGGTACTGTACAAACCAGTTCTAGGCCTGGGAAAGTCAAATGCTCCATATGCAGGAAGAAATCTTTGTCAGATGCAATCCAGTGACTCTAGATAAGTGGAAAGAATGGTGTGAAATAAAAAGTATTTTGAAACACTATCAATCACACCAAAAAAATAGCTGTGATGAGGCAGAAATTATTTGGAGCAGACTTTTTGACTGTTAACTTGCTATAGAGCCAAAGGCTGGCCTTGACTTTGGAAGATCATAGGCAATGTATATGTTGGTTTATATTTTCATCAGATGCTGCCCTTTGCAAGAGGAAATCAAGAAGAGAGTTAATTGTGCTTTCACACAGCAAGACCAATCTGCTTTGTATTTAGAAAGGAGTGGTGCCAAAGTAAAACCCCTCCCAACACAATTTTATAGTCAATTGTTTGTTCAAGGTGACAGAATATCAATTCCTAAAACAAAGAGAAGAAAAATATGTATACCGTAGACAAGGAAGACTCAAGAGTCAAAATGTAGGAAGTAAAAACTAATTATGCTGACTTGGAAAAAATTAGCTTACACGTAAATGATGGAGCTGAATTTGAAGTCTGTAATCTCATAATACCATGAAAACTGAAACGAAAGGGAAAAAGAGAGCTCTGAAGGTTTGCTTGCTGCTTAATAATAATAAAAAAAAGTTCCTATTTGAAAATGCTGAAAAGTCTTTGCCACAGGGAAGTAATTGGAAATCAAAGTACAGAAGATGGAGCACACTATCAAGTGAAATTTGAAATTTCTAACAATTGAATGTTGGAAATAAATGTTTTAAATTGAAGACAAATAGATAAAATGGATAAAAAGAGCAGGGAGAGGGTAAAACTTGTGGAATCTCAGAATGCAAATAAACAGTCCAAGTTAAAAATGAAAAAAAAATAATAATAAAAAGCAAAACACATGCAAGAAATCTTATAATTAACAGTTGCATCAATGAGTAAGTTGTACCTATGTCTGGTAACAGTGCTGCAGAACTATTTGCCTGTTCCCAAACCTGTTACCAGCAGTTCTCTTTCATATGAATCCTGCATATGATCAGACACAGATTGTCTGACAAAAGAGGTTTCTTCTGGGGAAATTCTCTATCCTGTTACTTAGCCATGAATTGGTCTTTGTAGTTGAATGGAAAATGTGCCTCTCAACTACTGAGAACCCCATTACATATTTTAGCAAACATTTTGTCCTGGAATACCTATGTCCACACTAACTGATGATACGATATCTCTTCTGAAGTTAGTATAGCCCAGTGAGACATTTAATAGTGAAAAAAAAGTGCCCTTTTAGATCTCTACTGGTTTGTGGTTCAAGAGATGTGACCTTCTTCACTGAACTATATATTTGAATAATTAAAGACAGATGTATCTTTCCTGAATGCATAGAAGTACGGTTGTGGTGCAGCTGATCCAGGCATTTTTCTTACAGAAATAGAGTCACATAACATCAAAATTAATTTGATTAGTTTCAGTCTTTAGCTATGTAGCAGAAGTGCTAAGTCATGGCCTGAAACAGTGATTGAGCACCTGGTGGGAAGGCAGGGCCAACCTGGGGGAGCTCAGGTGCATGCAATTCACCAGAGTGACTGGAAGGGGTGGAGACAGGATCCAGCCCTTCCCAGACCTCATTTAAGGGTTGCCAGTGGAGGAAAGGGTATCTTGCTGGAGATCACTGTCTTCCTGAGGCTTTCAAAAGGTAAGCAAGTTTACTTTCTTATTTCTTTGTCAATAGCTGTTGTGTTTGGGCTTGTTCTCAATTGCTGTAGCTAAAGACTTTACCACCCTACTGTTATTGCTGCACTTTCTAGTATGTTACAGTACTAGTTAAAAAAACTTTTAACTAGTGCGTTAATGAAACTAAAAAAAGAATAAAAACAAAACCCGCGTCTATCTGGCTAAGTTGTTTGCCATCACAGCTGCTTCAGTTCAGTGGGTCTATCAAGTAAGCAATCTGTTTCTCTAATTGGAGTGGAATGCAGTTTGTTACAAATCTTCTGCTCTTTCATCTGGTAAAAATTAAGATGAAACTTCCTTCTGCTTCAGTGAGCAGACCATGGGTCACAGGCAGGTTATGGAGGCAGACAAGAAAAACTGCTGAGGCCCTGTCTGGTCAGGTGGTCTTCTGCCCTACATGTAATATGACACACACCACAACTGGGTGAAGTGAATACTTATATGTGTTCCATCAGGTGGAATGCACCTCAAGGAGTTGTCTTTCCCTATGACATGGATGTGCAAATGACAGCCATGTATCTGAGAGACAAACGAACCTCTTGACCTATGAGAAAAACCAGTCAGAACCCACTGAAGAAAGACACACAAATTTTGATGTGACAGGAAAGACTTGGTCCAAGTGAGAGAGCGTGTATACACCATACCCATATTAATGCTATTATACCTATTTTGTGTAATTAGTAAGTTCATACCGCTTGGGACTCTAAATCAGTGGAAAATCTTTTCACCACCCCCACCCTGCAGCTCGTGTCTCCATTTTCTAACTTCAGATCTTCCTGGGTTGATGCGGATCCTAGAAGGTTAATAGTGGAGAACCTTGATTTCAACATACATTTCTGATGTTAAATGCAGTCAGGCAAATGTAGTTCATTTGTTTTCACTAAAGCTAATGGAGCTGCACAGCAGGACTTGAAAGCATAATTGAAACCATTATCTTTTACACTAGTGAAAGCTAAAGCAATTCTCTTACTTAAACTGTATCTATCTATTCCTGTATCTTAGAGCCAGGTTGGTTTGCAAAATATCTGCTTGTAGCGTTGGCACAGTACCTACTTACAGACTGCTATGGCTGCTTAATTCAGTCGTTTAGTTCTTCAGGATGCAAAAACCGTACATAGGTGACTTCACCGTGTTTATTTGCATAAATTTATGTGCATTGCTGATGAGTTTATGCTCCAGCTGTTCCAGAAATTAAGTCACATAGGGGCCAAAGGATTTGTCATGACATCGGGTTATATATGACTACGCAGCATATAAGGAGATTAAACAGACCTTTTGTTTTAAAAGACTTGGCACAGAGTCCAACAAAGCATCTAAATGATTATTGTGTATTCATTGTCTAATTCCCCCAAAGGAGAGTTTTTCAGCCAGTATGTTCTCTTTAAAGCCAATATTATGATGATGCTGAAGTTAACATTCTAGCTCAGTAAAACAGCTCAAGATTTGAGGGTTTATGAGAGGCCATGGAGCTGTGATTGCATATTCTGTATGCAGCCTTCAAACACAGTGGTGGTGATGAATCTTCTCAACCAAAACACAGAAAGCTTTCAATTTTCTTATTTTCTTCTTGTTTTGCCCTTCAGATAGGAATGGTAAGGTACAATGCATGCTGAAGTTGCAAGAAACAGTGGCACTCTGAGTTTGTAGAAAAGTAGGGTAACAAGGTTAAATGTGAGGAGGAAAGAGTTATTTACTTATAGGATCTCTATGCTGATTTTACCAACTCTCATGCATTTGGTCTCAGATTTCATTAACTTGTAGGCTCACATTCACATACTTATTAGCAGCAAATGTGGATGGCTAAGACCACCCATTTGCTGCACAGGGGCACTGTTGTGTTCCTGGTACATCTCTGATGTTCTTTTGTCTGGCAACAATGAAATACTTTGGAGAAAAGTCTTTTAGAACCTTGAGGAGTTCTTATGATACAGTCCTTTACTTCAGAATCTTGCTTGCTTCAGTCCCCATCAATCAAGGATTTCCTGCCTGTTCTGTTTTTTTTTTGTTGTTGTTGTTGTTTGTGGGTGTGTTTTTGGTTTTGTTGGTGTTTTGTTTTTAATGTTGTTTTTTTTTTTAAATTATTATTATTTCTTAATCTGTGTCTGTTTTGCTGGTGGACTAACAAGACAAGGAATGTTGTATGTAATGTGCTGCAACCTGGCTGCAGTCATCCGGTTAACAAGTCATCTGTACTGAGGTCATATAAGGGCACAGGGCTTCTTCATATCTTGGCAGACACAACACATGACTTAATTTTGCTGCTGGGAAAGGTTTTCTGGGAGCAGTGTCCTGGGAATGGTGTCCTTCATTATCAATACAGGCCATTCGCTTAACCCTTGTTCTGTTGTTTCTTCTGGTGCTCTCACAGACAAAATATCCATTCGTAGTTCTCTGTATCAGTCTTATAATTCTGTTACAAATCTCTGTAAATATTTTTTAGATGTTTTAGTATAAACGTATGTTCCCCTTTGCCATGACTCAGTCATTGTACTGAGGAATAGACAAGAATTGTTTATATTTGAAAGTCACACCAGCATGCCAGTAGAAACATTACCTCAGTTTGAACTGTAGTCAGCAACTTTGAGCAAGACACTGCTGCCAGATGTCAATTTAACACTTGGACTAGATATGTCAGAAAGTTGAAACAAATCAATAAAACTATTTAGAAGAGATTTGCAACATTAGTTTTCTGATAACTAGCTCCTCTCTTTTATTTTTAAAAAAAGATAAACTGATTAAATTAAGATACTATGAATTCACGAATTAAAAAAAAAAAGAAAAATATTCAAGGACAGGCATATTTTAGCTTCACAATTGTTCAACTGAAGATTCAGAAAATAACTTTATAAATATGCTAACTTTATCTACCTGTTAGAGCACAATAACATAGTGACTATTGTCTTCTTTATCCAAAGTGAACTATGAAATTCACTGTCAACGTTTTTTTTAATCCTAAATTCAAAACATTGCATCATACCAGACAATACAAAGAAAATCACCTCTGTCCCTGCTTAAACCAGGACACCAGCTTGGGGATGAAGCTTTATAGTCAATATGCTAGACAAAGAACAAAATTCAAGGGCATATTTGCAAATAGCAGTATTGGAAAACTGGCCATGAAATAGTTCTCTTTCCATCAGTACTTCTAAGAACATCCTGATTTTCCAGCTGAGTTCAAGCTGGCCTTATCCTACCTGTATGTGGCTCTGCATTTAGGTTACAAAAGCAGCATATCTTTGTCAGTTTAGTGCCAGTATTAGTGCCTGTACTCATCTATTGCACCACCTCCTTCACCGTATCTCTCTTATTAATGTTTACCTGATGTAGCTGAAAGCTGAAATCTTTGCCTACTCATACAGCAGATTTAGGGCTTGTCTATTAAACACTGCCTGCAACATCTATTTATGTGCGTTCAAATAGGAATTGAAAAAAAATATACTCTAGCAGATGAAGGTTGCAATTTAAGAATCAAAAGAGGTGTTAATTGTAGATAGCACTGTTTCTCTGTAGCCTATTTCTTCAGAGAAAACTTTTCATTTCTTTTGCCTTTATCAAACAAGTAATAAAGGCATAGCTTTGTCAAATTGAGCTTTTTCAATAGTTCAAGCCTGAAGTTCCACTGACTGGGTGTAATATGGTGCTTGAAAGGCAGATAGTAAGAATATACAGATTAGTACAAAGCCAAAGTTTTGGCAGACCACAAGCCTGTAACAAAAATAAAAAAAAATAAATAAATAAGGCATTTGTGTTTAAAATTTTTGAAATCCTTGCCCCTTCTGAAATGAAATATGAAGAGAATGTTTTATGGTCTCAACACCAATGTAGCAGATCCACTTGAGAAAAACTTCTATCAGCACAAATGACATAGAACACTGGGACAAAAACCTTGGAATAATATTTAAATGCTGTACTTCGTGACACATTCTCTTGCTGTAAAGAGATATTTGATCTCAAAGCAAACAGATACTTGTTTAATTGGTTAGCCTGCCTGCATAAAAAAATGTCAAATCAGGAATTTCGGAATTCTTGTCTGATAAGTCTTGCTAATTGGATTTGCTCCACGAAGGGATAGTTGGACAATGTGCAGACTCCTGAGTTAATGGATATGTTATTGGTAACTGTCTAAGTTATTTGCCTATGGTTGGAGAGTGAGATAACATGCACCTTAATTTTTCCCACACTTCTAAAAATTAGATTCTGATCTTATGGTATTATTTTGTGACACATATTTTGATTGTAGGTAATACTAACATAAATGTTGTTTAATTGAGAATTTCAGGGAAATATGCTGCTCCTTCTTATTGACACATAGTGCAAGTAGATGATAATAAAATTGAAGGATGCCTGTGTTGCATGAAAAGATCTCTCTCCCAGCCTGCTGAAACCAAGGCTCTCTTTTCCTCAGAAGCAGGAGAAAGATGCAATAAGCTTTTCTTCACTTAGATCAATCTTCTCTTTTTTTGCTCTTTTGCACCACTGACTTTTTTTATTGCATAAATATTATGGGTAAATATAATTTACAAGTTTATGTTGTGACCGTCTCATAACTTTTTCTCATGGAAGTAATTGTTCTGAAACAGTCTTTCAGTCATGACTAATTTGATAGTTGGGTGACTCATTTCGTCTTGCAATTAGATACATTCTGTGCATGCTTTTATCTTTGAAGATCAGTTCTGGATGTTATGCTGAGAAGTAATTGTATTAGTTTACATATATAATAATTTATTTTTTTTACTTTTCAGACATGTTTAGTTAAGTAGGCAGTCTTGTTCTCTAATTGACTTGTTTTGGTTTGCTTTAAACAATCCTGATACCTCCATGATGGCATGAATTCTGCCTTTTTAGGAGGTTGAGTTTAGTGTAAATGAAGTATGTTGTGGTTCTTATGGAAAAAAAACAAACACAAAAAACAAAAGAACTATTGAACTGAGAAAAACATGTAGTGGACCAAGTCCTGCTTTGGGTCTCTGTGATCAGACAAAATGCAGGGCTCCCAGCATGGGCTTCGTTATGATATCTAGGCTTACACCCTCAGCCATGTAAATCCTGCCTTGTGTTTTAGTTGGAACCTCACAGATGAGTTGGTGTGAGAACCAGACTAAGTGTAAGAACAAGGCTCCTCCTTCATTCTCCTGCCCTTTAATAGGGTAACAACACTAATTTCTGTGTTGATCTTATGAGCTCTAAGCTCATAGATCCTCACATCATTTTCTTCTGGGACATGTCTGGGAGGGGCATAATGAAACTCCGTCTCACAAGAATATGTCATGACAGACAATGTGTTTCTTACATGCCATAATTTTTTTCCTCAGTTGTTAAAAGTCCTCTGTATTTTTTTCCACTTGAAACATTAGTAACCTGGTGTAATTTAGTATAGTGTGATGAACAAGAACTAAAACATTTACTTTGTATGATTGTATGACATAAAATATATGCTGTAGTGATATCATAATTCACTGCAATAGCCCTTATACACTATTAATTTTTAGAAAATAATACTGCAGGCTCCAGGCAGTTCCAGAGTTAAGATGAGAGAAGTACAGAGTAATTCTACTAGTATCAGTGTAGCTGCATTTATATTTAACAAATAAAACCCCTTTTCTTATTGTTCATTAGCTGAAAGGAAAACAAGTCAGTGATACTGCCAACAGTACTTGAAATCAGACTTTGAGTGAATCAGACATTTGAAGAAACAGAATCATTGCAGACATCTGTGTAGAGGTAATTAAATTTTGCATTCTAGAGATCTGATTAATCTCTATATGAAAATAAGTCATGATAGATGTGTACTCATACAGAGAGATTCTCTATGTAAAATAAATTTGAGAATGATAAATTAAATGATCTTCGTAGTCTTTCTGATGTTTTGATAGCATTGTTAATCTGTTCCACCATGATACTTCTGTTCTTTGATTCTGTCCACTTTGATTGTGCTCATGTGCATGTTTGTACAAGATATTGATGAATTTCTCTATTACATGGTACTGAATTTATTTTGAATGTTGGTATAAAAAGGACATCAAAACAACCGTGCAGTTATAAGCCTGGGAAAGGTGAACAATGCCTTAAAAATATCTTTTAAAATTACCTATTCTCCCCCTTCTATACTGCAATACTAACACCTCCTCAAACTCTGATGTTTATTCCCTATTAATTTAGAGAGTTGCTCTTCTCAAGCTTCACTTTCTAATTATCTAAACTAAGTCACACTTTGTGTTTTGTTAGACATTAGTTTCTTTAGATAGCTCAGTCTGCTACCTTAATAAACTTTAGTCCTCTGGATTAATTATTTCTGTATTTCACTCAATTTCTCTTCCACAGAGCTCTATGAATTATCTGCTTCTTTAGTCTGTACAACCTAAAGTACTTTTTCTGCAAATCAGCAGATCAAAACAGAATGTTCTACTCTGAAAATAGTCTATAAAGGGCTCTATTAAGTATTTACATATTACCCTTAGACTTAATATATTTAAATAAACATCCTGAAGCCAACCAACATGTGAAGACCTGAGCACCTGCTTGAATTGTGAGAGATAGCGATTGTGTTTCTTTCACAGTCCCAGATCTCTGAAATAGACTGAAATAAATCTTTAAGCCATCTTCAGAGAGTTTTCAGAAGAGTTGTGCCTTCATTTTGGGAGTAATTTCAAACATTATTAATTACTTCATCCTGCTGCTTATAGCTTCCATCCCAGGTCTGCCAATGCCATTACAAGAACGACAGCAGCTTCAGTAAATTGGTATGTTTGTATCAAACCAGAAAGAAATGCTGTTTTTCCACAAACTCTGAATCTGAATCATACATTAAGTTGCTGGGCCATCATGATAGTGAATACGTTTTTGCCATAGCTCATGCATTATTTCTACTGAAGTTAGCTACTTAACACTTGTCTTTTATGTTCTAAACATTCTTCCTCTGAGCATTTTATTTAAGCATTAAGGTGTACTGTGTAGCTGCAGCATCCCTTAACTACTTTCTCTTTTTAATGTTGTACAATAGTGCCCCTTGTCACAGTTATTTCAAATCATAAAATGATTCATATGTCCATATTTTCTATAAATGCAATAACACATTTACAGATCTCTCTCAGCAAGAAGTTTTCTTTGTTCCCAATTCTTTTTTTCATCCTTACTTAATAATATGCAGTTAATTTCACGGTGGTAGACGTTGCTGTTTTTTGAAAGAGTGAAATACCAATGCTGTAATTCCAGTCTCCTGGAAACCAAACAAAAACACTGTCAACAAAAACAAGCAAAACAAGCAACCACCACAGACATATACACAAAAAGAATCACAAAAAAATACACAAAACAATAAAAAAAACTGCCTGGTCCATATAGTTGTTTACATCTCTTGTTTGTGCAAATAAAAAAAGTACATGACTGTATCTGGACACTAGTGTGCAGAGAAGCTGATAGAGAGCTGGAAGATCTTTGACCTAACAGAGGAAATGTTCAACTTGACAACTTAATCTGTTGACAAATTTAAAGTAAAAATAAGCTCCATACTTTAACAGTGGAGACAATTAACCACTAGACTACCTTACCAATAAACATGGTAGCATCTCCTTTACGTGGTTGCTTTAAAATCATTGTTGATCTATCTGTTGAGAGGGGAACATATGAAGCACCATTAATTGCAGGAAGACCATATGCAGTTTCCATCACAGACTGTCTTTAAATTGCCAAACGTGAGAAATAGAATATTCTGTAAGAAAGAAGTATTCCTTAGCAATCACTCTTTTCCCATAGGTATTTGTTTTTCTCTACCTTAGCAGATGTTCTTTGGTATATATAAATGTCCTTACATTCTTAAGGAGAATACAGAGGAACTGAAGGAAAAGGAAATTCTATAGCATCCCTGAGAGAATCACAGCAATAATTACTATAATGATTACACATGGAAAAAAAAAAAATGTGTTGTATGAAAATTGCAAGTTGGCATGCAAGAAGGATTTAATGATATACTGACTCATTTTAAGATATCAGTTTCCACAGAGGAGGCAAGTGCACTAAGAACACAAAACAGCTTTAAGACTGCTGTCAAATCCTTTCTAACTTTTGAAATATAATCATTACCTTCATTTTTTGGTCTTCCACAACTCACAGGTTTATGTTCATCACACCTCAGCACAGACAAATAAAATAGAGACTAGGCATTCAATTATTTTGTGAAGATGAAAGAGGATGGCCAAGCTGCAACAGCACATGACTGTCAGATATATTCCAATAGCTATTTATTCTACTATACTGATTATAGTTCAACCACTGAACTAAAAGTAGTCCAGCTAGAATTTGTCATTTCTGGCAAATCTGTTGGGACAAACATGTTTAATACGAGATTCTACTGTGAGAAATCAAGTAGAAATGTTACTCAGAATGAAAATGACTATCCCCAGATAGAATGCAAAATTTATCAAAAGAAGTGGTCAAACTGTGCATTAAGAACAATAATCCATACAAAATAAATTGATTCATAAATTGATCTCAACTGAGAATGCTGAAAATTGATATTAATGCATTCATTTCAAAGACAATTAAAAAGGCAGTTAAAGATTGGAAGGAGAATTTACAGATCCTTACCCAAGTATCTCATTTTTAATGCTGAAATATATTTATGATGCAATGAAGGCTAGGATCAAACAGAGAGATGCTATTTGGAACATGAAACAATAAGGCTGCACAGCAGGTTTCTGCTTAGATATTGAGGTAAGGAATGTCTTCAGGAAAAAAAAAAATTAAAAAACCTAAACAAACAAGGGAGGATCATTGGCATGATCTAATATAAGCATTAAAGAATGAAACATCAATTCCCGAGAGGCATTTTTCCACCATCATTAATTTGTAGAAATGTTCAACATCACCTTGCTGGTACAACACATTCTACTTGTTAGGAGAGTCTCAATTCATATGTCATTTTCTGAAGTTTGTCTGAAATGTTTTCGCTGTTACTGCAGATGAAACCTGAAAGAAGGAGTTACAGGCCTTCCTTTTCTTCAATTTCTACCTAGCAATTTGTGAATAAATTACTCACTACATACATCTTTAATTAACCCTTCCACAGTTCCTTTCTGTTCAGCTCATTTTTTTCTTAGGCTTCAGTGAATGGGTACCCCTCTGGGCCATGGAAAATATTTGGCTTTCCATTAATACCCAAATCACCTTGGCACTTCTCCACTTTCATTTGTAACACTAGGGAAAGAACTTCATTTAAAGGCAAAGCTAACAAATCAATGATAATTACAGTATTTTTAGTTAGTTTGTTTTTTTTTTTTAAACTATTCCTGCTGTTTGAAAGCTATTATACTGCATCTGGATTCCACCACTGTTAACACAAGAAGAACTAATTAAATAGAGCTAATAAACTAAAGAAATGGTTAGTTTATGAACTTTCCATTTAGAGACTTAGTTCTGATTTGGCTGTTCAAAAACTGGGAAGTTGAAAATCTTATATTTATTGATGACCCTCAGTACTAATGTATAATACATAATAGAAAATTACACTCATTTTTAATGCATCCAGAATAATATAACTTTAACATTTCATCCTTCTGACCATGGCAAAGAATGGAATCTCTTGAATACTGATGAAATCTGCATAGTTTCTGAAAACTGTCAGCTATATTAGCTATATTATATTATGACATACTACTACAGGGGAAGAAGAGTCAGAATGTCTATGGCAATCACATGTATGGTAGGTTACTTTTTTTTTCCTCCACTGATAATGGCTTTTGAGAGATGAGAAAGAAACTGGATGAAAACCAAGACACTTTCTCACATGTGTATAGACACAAACACACCTTTAATCTTTTCTGGTTACTGTAGACTTCGTGAGGCTCCAAATTTCCAAGGAAATATTCTATGAAATCTCCACTTGTTTATCCTTCCTGTAACATTACTGATGTCAGCACTTTTTTAATGCTCACATTATTAAAATGATGGCAGAGAGAAGCTCTGGCATGGCTTAGAAGAGGCTTTACCATTCTTTTTTTCCACTTTATAACACTGTTTTTGAGAACTATTAACTGTAACAGAGAGTAGAAACCATCATGAAGAAATCCGGACCGGACTCATTCTCTTTCTTCATAGATGACCAAAGTGATTCATCACTTTGAAGTTATGATAGTGAAAAATATAAAACTTGGTTAAATACGCTTATCAGTTTTGATGAGTTAATGGCTTTTTCTTCAGATAATTGGTCCTTCTGGGAATAGTAGTTCTCATGTTTCCTATTCATGTGTTCTTGGCATCTTGGTAACCCCCACTTTTAACTTCCAGTGCAATTAACTCTGACTAGGCTCACTTGCTACTTTCTACATAGGATGGTTAAAACCAGCATCATTGCTATGGTGTAGGAACTAGAAGATCTGGATTTAACTTTTAGATATGTATCTTGCTTACATTGTACCCTTATTGTTCAAATCTCATGGTTTTACTTGCCTATCCACTGGACAGGTCATAATTATCCTGTAATTGATTACACTGATTAATTGATTACAGAGTTTATCAAGATTTATCTCTGTCTACAAACAAGACCTGATTCCAGTAATGATTTCATTAAAAGTTCCAGCCATTAGATCATTGCATCCTTTGAAGACATTTATCCAAGAAAAGTTTCAAGAGTTCATGTCATGGAATGAAAAGTGAGTCTCATCCATGTCCCGTTTAATGTATAGTCCCAAAAGCCAATCATGAAGAATAGGCCATAGTATTTCACACCAAGAATAATCCTTTTAATTAAGACAGAACCTTGCATAAAGGAGAAATAGAAAACATACTTTCTGTAGGCAGAACTCCTGGCTTGACTAGTCATGTTAATTTTAGGATATGCTGGTGACAGAAATGTTGCAAGGCATTTTGAAGCACCAAAGCTTTTCATTTCCCCTCACCTCTTTTCAACCACCAACACTGTTATCTTCTGCTTTCCCTGCAACTGCAGATGTCAACTCATTGTAAAGCAGCTGAAACTGGCAGAGCTCAGAGATCATAACCACACTATATGTATCCTTCAGAAAGGCACTGGAATACCTTAAACTGCCCATATTGCAGTACTGCAGGTATATTTGGGATAACTAGTCACCAGGAAAATTATACTGAAAAAAAACCAAACAGATATATTTGATAATCCTATTCTGTAGTAATGGATTTGTTAGTAATTTGTTAATAATACAAGAGTAAACATCAGGCCTGTGCTGTAAACTTGAGGATAACAAAGCTTTAGTTAAATACATCATTTTTTTTCTGGTCAAATAAATTAAAAAAATCAACTTCTGAATTTGCTGATGAAACAATGTACAAATATAAGAGAAAATTCTTAACAGTTTCCCCTGGTATTTTGTAATTACACATTTGGAAACAAAGTGGAATCTAGCCTCTTAGGGTATCCCAAGCCCAGGAGAGATAACATCTGGGTGATGTGCTAGAAGTGTCAGTAAAAGATAGGACAAGCTGTTGCCTCCAAATATACTTCTTTTAAATAGCCATACTTCCCGTTCTGAGCCAACTAGCTTTATGAGTACTGCAGAAAAGATGAAAACTACTCCGATTATATCAAGTACTTTGGTGAAGGATCCTACTGGAAATTGTAAGATCTCCAAGACTGTTTATTGTTATCTAGAGAAGCACAAAAAGAAGAACAAACCAAAAATTGTTGTACATACTGTGAAGAAACAGATTTGATTTTCAAGAGCTTAGAGTATTTTAGACTCATATTTGCGCCAGTATGGAGGCATGGGTGAAATAGCACTTACAATCTAGAGCCCATTTTCATGGTCTTCAAAACTCCAAGTAAATTACTTTTTGCAAGATGTTGGAATACTTAGTGTTTTTTATTGCTTTAAAGGGTTTCTTCATAGGATTTCATAAGTTTATTTGAATCACTTTTAGCTAACCCAGATGGCAAGACAAAAATTTTGATTTTCTGTGACTGAAATTGCCTACATCCTTTTCTGAACTGGAAGCCAAGCAAGTTGTTTGTGATTACAAATTCTATGCCAATGGCATTGAAAATGTGTCCTAAAGTATTTGCGTTAAGTAGCAGAATCTATTTGATACTTCAAATGCCAGTACTGAAACTGAAGAAACTTGGATATATGTATATCACTTCATTCCTTTGACCAGTTCATATGGATTTCTTCTTTTTCTCTTCTTTTCAGGACTACCTACAACAAAGAGGATCCTGTGTACAATTATCTGAGGCTTGGATAGATATAGACCTGATCAGGTTACATCAGAGAACGAGCAGCAATAGGAGCCAGAGGCAAAGGAGGTTGTCCCTTCTGTCCATGAAGCTCTCTGAGGACTTTGAATAACAGGTTTCTGAGCAGCATCTCCTCTCCTTCCTCTTTGAAATCTAGTGGAAGAGTGAGGAACTAAAAGGATCAGGTTGGATATTAGGAAAAACCCTGAAAGGGTAGCAGGACACTGGAACAGGCCCCAAGGAGGTAGTTGAGTCACTGCCCCGAAGGTGTTCAATAAACCTGTAGATGAGGTACTAAGGAACATAGTTCAGTGGGCAACGTCAGTGGTAGGTGAACAGTTGGACTAGATGATATTAGAGGTCTTCTCCAAATATAATTATTCTATGCATCTATTCAGACTGTCCTTTATCTACACAAAGGATATGTGGAGGATGTACAGTCCAGGCAGATTAAAGAGGCGGGACAAAATTAAGACTTTTTTTCAATGCTGACCTTAACACAGACGTGAACAGCCTTGTGGAGGCTGAGTGCTGCCCATATCAGTACCAGCTGTTGTCTGGACTCAATGGAAAAATTGTGACAACCAGGCCCCCTCATCCAGAAAGATCCCCACTGCATCATTTTCCTCACAGGGAGGAGAGGAATTAAGGAAAAAAAGGTTGCTCAGTTCCATGTACACACCTGTACACAGTCCTACTAAGAGCTGCAATGGCAACTGCTGCTTGTTTGAGAGCCTAAATCATAAGGACATTGCAAAATGAATCTCAGCTTCCTCACTTAATATAGAACTGAAAATGTGATGAATGGAACATTCTTGTGTTAATAATCATTATTCCCTCATTTTATGTTTTAAAGTAAAATGGCATGTGATAAATAACATCTAATAACTTCATGAAACTAAGTAGTTAAAATGATTTCTGCAGTAATATATGCCTACTGATATGTGGAGTTGTAGCCATTTCACCATCAGCCTCCTTTTGAGTAATGGATTCAGTGTGGGAGGTCAGAATGCCCATTGTGCTGTCTCTTATTGATCAGTTTTGTGATTACTGTATAGTAGAGTAAAACTCAGAGCATTCAATTTTAATTTAAAGCAAACTGAATTTCTTAAACTGGGTTTGCAAGGTTAGTTTGTCCTTTCATGGATGGATGCCTCCATCTGCCTTAATGTCCCATAAAATCACTGACGTTTGTGTCATGTGTGGGGCACGGACAGTATCCCTTTTACATTTGCACCTTTAATATGAAGAATTAATCCTCCTCAAACCATAACCATTCTGCCTGACTTCAGCCTGGTAGCTGCGTTTGTCTCCAAAGTAAATTAGGACAAGAGTGTACAGGCTCTGAATTTTTCAAATTGAGAAACAAAATTAATTTACAAGCGCAAATATTCAGTGACCTCATTCTCCTCTCCAAACATACATGACCTATTAGCTCCATGAACAATAGAAAAGGCACAAGTTAGATGAAATCTCAAGAAAATGCTCTCTAAACATATATTTCTTCATTGATGACTAGAATGAAAACAACAACAAAGGTCTCAACTGTCAAAGGGGAAAGAGAAAGGCACAAGGTTTTCCAGGATGAGGGAAATTAACCCAGGTGTTTAAACCTTTCTGTTGTCCTTAACTGACAACATTAAACATTACTCATTCATTATTGAACTATGTTGGCGAGTGAACTCTGGGGATGAACCGATTTCAGTCAGAGGTTTTTAAAAAAACAGTCTTAACCTTCATTTCAAACTAGGAAGCAGGAAACCTTCTTTTGCAGATACATCTTTCTTTTGTTACTCTCCGAAGATGCACATGATCATTTTTTGATTGGAATAACCACTAATAACTGTCAATTGGAGTCTAAATTCATCAAAAATTAGGAATTTCCTTATACTAATCAGTGTATTTATGTGTCTCTACTTGCATGAAAACAACTGCCACAAACTTCCTGATAATTATGTTTAAGAAATTCTTTTGCCTATCCTACCATTTGCCAGTTACAATCCTTGAGAGAACTACATGCAAGGAGTTATATTTTTGTCACTAATTCATGTTCCTCCTTCTCACAAATGACACAGCTAAAGAGGAGTATTATACCCTCTGCCCCCTTTCACATTTCTGAAGAAGGGTACAGCATCATCAAGTTGCTGTTCTGTAGAGGTGTCAGTCCCCAGCCATCAGTCTGCCTAGCCTGGAGATGTTGATGGATGCTGTTACCAGCCTGTACATGCTGTGTTCAGATGCTACAGCACTGAGCACTGGTCACCGAGAGCTCTGCCTGAGCTGAGTCTCACCCTGGGTTTCCCCTGCTCTCAGCTCACCTCCCTTAGGAGCACCTGCCCTCACTACTCCCTGACTATGACTATCATTTTCACTTTTTTTTTTCCTCCTGACTTGTATAGAATGTTATGTGAGCTGTACATAATACTCAGAAAAAGGCGAAAAGCTGAGTGTAAGCACAAGAATATCCAGTACTCAAGGGAAAGGTAATCCACCAGCTACTGACTTGGAGCCTGTACACGATAATGCTTTCCCTGGAAAACTAGGGGTAGATGAAAGAGAGAATCAGGATAATCCTCTCAACTGCTAAGAGACCTTGATCGTGTAACGCAAGTGCCCCAAACAGCAGAAAATGTTCTTTTTTCTTGGTTAATGTTTAAAGGCTTCAAAGCGCAGTACTGCTATGGCTGATTGAAAAGGACAAATTCCGTTCACAAACACACATCAAGGTTTTCTTGCTTATTTCCTACTCAAAGCATTTTTTCCCCTCAAAATACTGACAAAGGTGTTGCTTAGAGAAACAACAGTAGCTGAAAATTGTTTAATTGACTCCAGGAGCTTTGGGTCAGTAGGATAATGCAAAAGCTTTCTCTTGCCCACTGTGGGTTGTAGCACTCGTGTTTGTCATATTAACACCCCTGGAAAACATGTTAGCACTCCTGATAGTGTAAAGGTGGGAAGACTCCAGCCTACACAACAGTTTTGAATGCTCAATTTCCATTTCAGAGGAAATCCCAGCACTAGCAAAAGCATAGCATATTTGGAAGCCAAAAACTTGAGGTTTTGTTTCGTTTTGTAAATTTTTCCACAGGCATACATTTCTGGTTTTGGTTTGGAAAAATCTAACAGTTTGTTTGATTGGCTGGAGTTTTTCTCTAAGATAACAGAAGCCAAAAGCAAACAAGAATGTAGCTATGAAAATACTTTAGAGTCCCCAAGATACTCTTCACTGCTGGGAGCAGCATTGTTTTTTTCCTTTATTGAAGAACTGGGACTCAGATTTGCTGTAGCATCTCAGAGCAGACAGTCAGAATCTTTCCTGGACCAACATTCATTTCAGCAATGATTGAAGGAGGTAAACGGACTTGTTAAACAACATTCCCTAAACAAACAAACACAACCAAAAGCTCCAAACCATTGAGCGCATTTTTCCTGATCTTTTTGAGGGGTTGTGATAGTGCTGGAACCAAACTAGCAACCCTGTGCTGCTATAAGTACATAGGATAGTAGATACTGAAAATCAAACATTATTTCTGACCTACAATGACTTTTTGACAGGAGACTGACATGAAGGAATCAAGAAGACAGAAATCTGTGTTGTCTGACTGAGTTTATTTTGGAAAAATCTTCCATGAGTGGAAAAGGCGTAAGGAGTTGAGGAGGGAGCTGCCCCCAGCACGGGCTACTCCTAGGAACCTCTATTTCACTATAACAACACTGCCAGTATTGCTCCTGTAAAGGACTATGAGAGCTGGACCTTGAGATATCTCTCCAGAAACAACAAAAATACCTGAATTTATAGTAATATCTTCACTGATTCGCTCCATTGTTAATGAGGGCAGCACAGGTTTAACTAATTTACACTCTTATCAAATTTTAAATTCCCTCTCTCAGGGCTTGAGGTGGAAAGAAGTAATTTGTGCAAAACTATCAAAGATTTGTTAAGATGGTGACAGAGAACTTGACTTTCTCTAGGTTATTACCATAGCTACCACATACAGCGTCAGTCTGCTCTTTTTTCCTCAATTAAAGTAGCTGGAATAGCTTCAGTATGTATCTGGACTCTGAATATAGGACTGGGAGTGAATTTGAACTATTTAATCCCAGTGAAATCAGGTATTCTGGGGAGGATCCCAATTTCCTATGAAAAGAGGCTTTTCTCCTGCCAAGTCGAGGCTCAAGTATGCAGCGCTTGAGCAGCAACATGTGTATCTCTCAGGCCTGAGAGTCAGTGCATCTCTACCAATGTAGGCAACCTCTGGAAGGTTCTGAGAATCCCTGACGGGCAACCTCAGTGTTTCTTTCTCAGCTCACTGGTTTCTGGGAATCCTTTTCTTTCATCCCACATGCTTCACTTTTTGTCGTCCAAGGCTCTTGAATATTTATCCTGAATTCCACTAAGCTCTGTTGGTCTCAAGAATCTCACTGTGCCATCCCAACAAACTAAACCCTTATTTCCTATGGAGTAGGCTAGATCCAGACATACAAAGGGACGCAGAAAATCCCAGGAGGAATCGGGTTACTCAGTCACTACTCTCAAGATTCAAGAAGGTATTAAGCCATTACATGAGCTTCCCCTCAAGTACATTGCATAAGCAGCTAATGTGTAGACAGCTGTAGATAGAAGTTCACAGGGAGTACTGGAGAGAGGATTTTCCCTTGAGAATCCCAATTAGCCTTCATATACTTTCAGTATAACCAGACCATAGCATTTTACTCTCCATATACTCACAAGATCTAATATTAGCAATATTTACTGTGGTGGCCAGTCAGGCAAAAAGAAGAAAAATATACACACCTGTATAATTCCTTTTCCCAGATAAACACTTTCTCATCCCATTCCATTCTCCTTTTAAAGGATTCTTACTATTATTTGCACTTCTCACAAAAATACAATGAATGTCATTTTCACAGTAAGATGCTTCTGCCCTTTACACTATGTCCTGATATTTGAGAAACAGTTCCTTATTCAGATATTGAAATAATGGTACAGTTGTGAAGATTTAACACCACTGGGTGATATTTCAAGCTTCAGAAAAATCTTATGTTTCTTTAGAGGTCTAATTTTCAAGGTGATTTGATTCATTTTTGCTTCCGTATCCCCATAGTAAAAGACATTTCTGAATACAGTTGCTATTTGCGCAGGTTAAAAGGCTGTAGCCTTTCTCCCAAGATGCAAGACGACATACCAGGATCAGTGCTGACATCTTTGTCACAGGGAGTAGAGATGCCTACTAGGACTAAGCCTACAGACTGCCTGGAAGCTGCAGCTAATTCAAAATGCAGCAGTCTGCCAGAACAAAGAGTTGAAAAACATTTTACTGATCTCTAAATTGTACACTGGCCACCCGGTGGAGCCTGGTTTTAATTCAGTGTACTGGTCCTTATCTCTAAAGCCTTAAGATTTGGCTGGCTATGAGAACATCTATTTTCTGCCTGCTAGCATGAAGGCTGCAGCTGATGAATGTTTTAAACTTTTCATCTCTAGATTGACAGCCAAAGGATGAAGGGGCACAATGCAGTTACTTCTTTCCATTTCCTGAGTTCATCTCTCTTTGCCTTTCAGACTGCAATATACTAATGCAGATTTTCTCCTTACAGAATGTAACCAGATAAGTTCTCTTGTCCACGCAGATAGAACAGGGTGGTTTTTTTATTACTTTCATGTGAAAGAAAGACTTGATAATCTCACCAGTGACAACACATCAGTTCTTTTTTAAAAAAGGTCTGCTAGAAGCCATGCTAAATGTTTTTAAAATGTCTTAATAGCAATGAAGCAGAGGCAAGGAGGCATTCTCCTGTGCTTCAGAGAGTGGAGACCCAATAAAACCTACATCTAACTGATGCATTTATGTCATCCAGCAACTCTTTTATTACATTAGTAAGTTCCTAAATGGACACAACAGGATAACTGCACATCAAGATTTGTGTGCCCGTGCCAAACAATACTACTTGATTACTTTACAAATGTCATACCTTCTGCAAACAAGGACAGACACTAACACAGTTGTGTCATTTCCAGATTTCAGCTTCACTGATGGAATTTAAACGTGGCTAATGTTCATAATTTTAATTGTAATGAAAAAAATTGTCCTTATTAAAATAACACATTTAAAGAGTTGCAACAGCAAAGATTTAAAGTTTCTTTCTTCAGATGTTTTCAATTACTTTTTTGCATACGTAAATATTTATTTACCATAGTTATTGTTTATACAAAGGTATATTGAAAATATAAACACCAGCAACTTAAAAAGACAAAACTAAACCAAGGGCCTATAGGAAGAATGATAAGAACATGTAGATGGATAAAAGCTCACATTTGTGTTGAACACTCGTCTACCTTACAAGATGAAACACATTAATATGCAGAAAAGAGAAGACTTTGCATTTAAAGTAAAGAAAACTGCCCCTTTCCCAGGCTCTTTTCTGTTGATAGTGCTGAAATGAATCAAGATTAGAGGAGCAATCAGCCATCTCCATCCAAGTATCTTTAAAACTAAGTGAACAATCTGAGAGGAAAATTGCTTCACATGCAGGAGCAGATATCCACATGGACATATTGTTAGATGATGACAATTCATATTAAGCTCAAGATGGAGGATTTCCACTTTGGCAAGATTTTTTTGTGTGTGTGTTTGGCTGTGTTCTGAAGCAGGTTGCTTTTTCTGAGGAAATTCAGTGTTATCAGTACATATCATTTTTTCCCCTCATCATACTGAGATTATATCTAAGTCCAACGCCCAGAGTCCTAATGTCCTTGCCCAGAAATCTCAGGAGATCTGGATAGGGAACAACTCAGCTAAGGAACCATGCCAGCCCCAGCACTGAAATGACTGCCAGACCAAAGAAATGGATAGATACAGACATTTGCATAAAAAGCTCCACATATCTGTATAATTCTAATAACATTTTGGATAATAACTACCAGTTGAGGTTTTTTGATAGCCACAGTGTGGCCGCAGGAACTCAGTTCACAAGCCTGGTTTTGCTGGTATATTTTCAGCGTCTGGTTCCAGTTTTGGTGTCTGAACACTTTCCCTTGCCAACCCTAAGAACTAAATTCAGATAACAAAGACCCATTCACCTAGTGTCTGGCCTTGAAGAAACCTAAAATTTAAGAATAAGTTTTACTATAAAATGTCCCCAGTGTATCTCACATTGCTGAACATACCCTGTGCTCACTTTAACCAGTGATATCTGGTGCTAGTCAGGTTTAATTGTAGTTACATTGGAAGTCTGTAATGTTTTTTTTAAAATCTCATTTAGCTTGAATTAATCTCCATTAACCAGCATTGAGACTAACTCTATTCCCTCTTAGAAGGCTGGCCACAGAGCCATTGTTGTGACTCATTACTGAGAATTCTTTTTCTGCTCAGCAAAACTGAGACAAAGGAATGCCTCATCGAGTTTTTACTGTACTGCTGCCTCGCATTTATAAAGCTTATGGAATGGGCAATATAGAAAAGCCCTTCCTGTAGAAGGTCACCCTATTATAAACCAGTGCACAAAACCATTAATTTTGATTCATACAATGCTTTGCTTTAAAATTTTTTCATCTAAAAAGCTTTTTTTTTTAGATTGCTAGTAATACTTCTGACTATAGTTGCAACTAATTTACAGTAATTAGAGGAACTGCATCCCCAAGTCTTGTGTTCCTGTGCATATTTCAGTATTTCCATAAAAACATCTATGAAGTCCTGCGCACTTTCTCTCTTTGCCGCAGCTTCGTCAGGAAATTGCTATGCTTTCTTTCCCTCCTCTGCATCTTCCCTGTCATCCCAGATAATGAATAGTTCGGGGTGAGAATTCTGTTTTATTACATATCTACCTATTGTTAAGGATAACAGGACATTTCCTCATATAATCATTTCTAAAATGACTGAAGGAATGACCAGAATCAGGAGCCATTAAGGATGGCTGCTTACTTTCCTCCATGTAGACTACATGCTGGAGTAGAAGGTGAAAGGAGAGCAGAAAATGTAATTACTTGTGCTACTTCCCTTGCCTACTTCTTCCCCTTTCTTTTCTTCGCTACTATGACAGGAGCACAGCACAGGACGGTACAAATGGTTCTGCCTGTGAATAAACAGTTATGTCTTTTTTGTAGTTCCACAGAGATTGCACCTCACAGGAGTCATCTAATCAGACCACTTGCTAAGTGATCACCAGGCACTAATAGTGCTTGAGGTTCCAACAGCTTTGTAACAAAGAGACGTTCAGATGATCACAGTAGGTAAACAACAGCATGTAAAGCAGATTAAAATGAGTACTATTCATTTTTTATTCCACTTCTGTGGCAATACCAAGTCAACTCATCATATACAACCAAGATGTATAAATAAGGGTTGCAGTCTCAGTTCTTAGCAGAAATGGGCTATTCTACCCCCATGCTCTGTGCATGTTTACTTCATGTTTTGCAGGAACACAACAACAAAAAAAAAAACCTTGAACACATGCAGCCTCTTATATAAAGAAAGCATACTTTCCAAAACCTGCCCAAGGAGACCTACAGAGCATTAAGCTTTCCAAGGTGCAACGTGATAGAAAGCACAACAATGACCACAGAGCAACAATATCCTAGGCTGCAGCAATCAAAAAATTGCTCAAACATAACAACAGGAATCATAGAAATAAAGGAAAGAAGCTACTTACCTTAAGAAGGTCTCAAGTATAAAAAACTCTCCATAAAGATCCTTGCCTCCACTGCCAATCTTTAAATGAGGTCTGGGTAGGGATGAATCCTGGCTCCACCTATTCTGGTCACTGAGATGCATTACACGCACCTGAGCTCCCCTGGGTTGGCTCTGCCTTCCTACCAGGTGCTCAATCACTGGTTCAAGCTGTGACCTGCATATTCACTATATGAGGCATTTGAAAAATATGTTTAACTTCTTATCTCAATGACAAATCAAAAAGATCAGTTGGAGGATCAGGCAGCACTTAACTACTCTAGCTGTCCTTGTATTGATTACACAGTATTAGAATACAGTCATTCTTTGTCAGTGCTGAAGCATGTTCTCTTTTATAATTATTATTTATAATTAAGGATTTCATGAAACAGTTATAAGGGGATACTGTCAGCACTTAACAGGTTTGGTAGCAGACCCAAATTAGCTATAATTGCTGTAACAAATCAATTTCACTACCATTATTGCTACTGTAAAACTAATAGTCTGTAAGAGTTATACATCGTTAAAGAATGTACTTTATCAGACCTTAGTAACTAGGAAATTAAACAGAAATAGACCTACTGATAAAAATGAGGTTAAAAAACTCTCCCAAGAGGCCAACAATCAAAGAACAAATGAAGATGAACAAAGGAAAACTTGATAAAATAGTAAGAATGAACAGAAAACAAAAAATCGCAAGCATACTATCACACAAATCTGAAATACCTAATGCCCAAAGCATTCTCACTATAAAAAAGCTTCTGCTCTTCCAGCATTGTGGGATTTGTATTGTTACGTCGTTAATGGAAGGGCAAGGGAGACTTCTGGAATGATACCGCAAGGAAACACCGTGTGGCTACTCACCTAAACCAACTGAAATTCTTCATTAAAAGAGATTTTGGGGTTAATCTGTACAACATTTAGACTTCAGCATGAAATTTCTATCTGTTCTGGACAAGCCTTTTCAGTGCTATATCTGTAGTTCATGCTAGGACAATCATGGCTTCTGCTCAGTAAGCCACTTGCTGATCCTTTGGTCACTTTTTCAGCTAAGAGGATCCACATCCTTTTAGCCCTCAAGAACCCAGCCTCCAAGAAATGAAAGATCACTGTTCATTGACCAGGCTGGCCATGACAATTTATGTTACATATTTCACAGGTCTGTTTCTCCCCATCCCTTAGAATCCAGAGTAACCTTCAGTTGGTTATCAGCTCATAAAGGTGTGGAGTTCTAAAACTTTTCAGGTAAATTTTTCAGTCTCTAAAAAACAATAAATCTTCCCTCCTCCACATGGATACCCAGAAAATCTAGAAACACACCAAGATCATATTCATACGAGGTGACATTTAAAAGTGTTAAATAAAACCTTTTTTTTTTTTTAAGTTTAAAAGTTGTAAGTACCACTTCCTATATTTATCTTTAAATATTTTAAAGGTACGGAAACATCTTGGTTTACAGTGTTCATGGTTTATTTATCTCAGATTAACTAGTTCAGATTAAAGTAATACAACAGGGAAATACTAAAATGGGTTTGTAACTGTGTCTGCCTGCAAACCATGCTTAGTAGAATTATTTACTGATGAGAAAGAAAATAAATTTAAGCAGACTATAAAATCTTAAGAGTAAAATCAACTCAAAAAAAAAAAAAAAAAAGAAAACCAAAAGGGACTGAATATATGAGAGAAACATGTATAAAGCAAAAGTTTTAGGTGGGTAGTTAGAACCCACTACTGCATTGTTCAGTTGATTCAAAACCACCTTAATTAATCTGCAGGGTAGAAAGGAGAAATAAAATCTCTGACTGTCACTCTGAAATCAATTTCCCCTTTACTTCATTCATAACATTTGAAGAATGACTTTATATCCTTAGATGTTTCTGCAACAGATATCCTATTTCACCAAGCCATGTTTTTGTATATTTTAAAATGCTGTCACACAGAACTTGCCACTCAGACCAGCTCAAAATAAGGTCTACAAACAACAAGACTACAAGAATAAAACCTCATAAGCACAAAGAACCTGTTGGGGTTTTAATTAAATTTGATCAAATCAGCAGATGAAAAGCTTTTTTCATTCTTGAAACAAGATAGCAAGGAACATTTTTCTGCTTGTTTTCTTGAAGGCATAGAGTTCCATAGAAAGAATAGAAAACTCCCAATTCATGTGGGCTCTGCCAGAAGAGAGCCCAGGTGCATTCAAGGTGCCTCCACACAGCTGCAGAAAGAAGCAGCTGGTATTAAGCAGCTGATATTAAGCTTCAATTAAACAGGCCTGAAACCACGTGGACTGCATGTTTTAGGAACTCTTTAGGCCTAGAATCTTAACAGAGCAGACAAAAACAGGAAGCTTAGATAGACTTGTCAGGTTACATGTGACTGATGAGAACTTTATCCAGTAGGATGCCAAGCACTGACTTACCTCTGGTGTCAATCATTATTCAGCAGTGGTCTGAGTCATTATCCAATACATGGCACACAGGATTAATCCTGAATGCTGTTATGTCTCTGCAGATCAGGATGCCTTAAAATAATGTGAGGTTTCAGGCAACATGTTTGACAAATCAGGTGTCAGTGGTTTATGAAAAATTAAAAGATGAGACAGGAATCTGGAACACCCTCCTGGAGCCCATTTTATATCTGCTTTGCAGAAGGGTATTACTTATTAATTTATTTTTTACAACAAGATGAGAGCTTTAAAATGACCACATCATATAAATGTTAGTAGTTTCCAAAGCCATCTTATTTATTTTTCTCTTAACATCAGAAAATGAGTCTGATGATGTTCTAACTGAAGTCAGTAGAATTGTTCCCATTCAATTACACCTTAAGCTTGAAAAGGAATTTGCTAATGAGTATAATGTCAAACCCAGTGCAACTGATGAGCAAAGGGTTTTTATAAAGCAGTCAATAATGAACATTTTCCTTTAGGTTTTCTGGAAGGCCTTAATTCAAAATTGGGGGCATACACAATACCAAATATTTGTTTCCAAAGGAAATTCTGCAACCAACACTTCAGCTAAACATTTAAAACCTGTTTCAGAGTGGTTCATGTGGAAGTAGATGACACCTGAAGTGCATGAAGATAGTGCCATCAGAGATTATATGAGAGGCATCAATAACAAGAAAACATGTAAAGAGCACTCTAAAAGTAAAATAGTACCAAACACAGCCTTCAGAAAATCTTTACTTCCCAGTTCTTCTATAGATAATATTAGAAAAAATCCTCACTGCCAACTCCAATTTGTAACTCTGGAGATAATTCTGTCTCTCACAGAACATGACAATGTAATTAGATGAATTCAGCAGCTTTAATCCACCATGACCACCTGAAAGAAAAGTCTCACTATTTTCCTACCTGTCAGGCCACAGATTATAAAACTGAGAACTGTAATGTACTGGATGACTTTTACTTCCTTTCTAATCTAATTATACATCTCTATCTTTATAATTGTGGCTTTAGTATCTTACAACCATGTGCTAGTACAATGTGATACATTTATTCCATCAGTACTCGGAACACTGATTTTTGTTCATCCTCCACAGAATACCCCAAATGATATTTTGGCTTTTATGGATGTTTGACCACAGCTCCACCAGCATTTCATGCTTCCTGTCCTGAGTACTTATTCATTCTAGAGTGAATTGGGATCAGGCAACCCCTTCTCAAGTGAATCTCCTAATATTCCCAGATAGTGCTCTTTGGTTCACTGTAGAATGCAGGAACTGAGCATGAGCAATCCTGAGTACTGCTCCCACAAACAGGTGCTAAATCCACCAACCAGATCAGTGCTAATCCAAATTAAAAAACAACCAACAAAACAAACAAAAAAGCAACACAATGCGTCTTCCTTAGGCATTCATACCTCAGCGCTATATCTTTCTCTCTACATGTGTTGTTGGTCTGCATTACTTGCTAATGTACACTTAGCCTCAGATATCACTTTCTGTAGGTGTTGGCAAATTTTGATAAAGTGAGAGGCTGCTAAAGTAGTTCTGGCATTAGCTAACTAGGAGAGAGATGAGAAAAAGGTGAAAAGGAAGAGAGGAATAGGAAAAGAAATATGCAGAGGAGGAGTCCTACCAGAATGGCTCACATAAACAGGCAGAGAGATGCTCTGAAGCTCTCAGATGAGCTTAGAGAAAGAGTGGGAAGATGCAGGCTTTCTCCCACTAACAAAGGACAAAGTCTGAAAGAATCCAAAAGTTGTGAATCATTTGCTTAGGAAAGCAAGAACAGATGCTACCTACAAAACTGATTTTCTTCGTATGTTCTCTTGTTAACCCAAGAGCTCAAGGCTGAATGTCTAATGAAATCATATACTTTAAAATACATTTTTTTCGTGTATTTTGTTCATATATTATCACAGTTAGCCTGCACTCTGAGATGACAGGATGACATTGGGTACATTATTGACTCTGACAGAGATGAAACAGACATTTATCATCCCTGACTTCTTCATGACCTTCACCTAGTCATCTTCCCCTTCACATATATTTGAATCTTGCATAACGCCTCTCCTGTTTGAAAATCATAGTAACTACATAATAGAAATGGTGGATTGTAGATAGTAGGATGGAAATAAACAAAAATTATATTTCTTCTATCAAAAGAAAAGGAGATACATAGAAGATAAATTAAAAACAAGTAGCTGATTTTAAGTAGATGTGAGGGGTAAATGACAAATGGATCACCTCATGCAAATGACTTATGGAAATGACCAATAGTGCCTTGACTCAAAACACACAGATGAGTGCAATTTCAACCTACATGAAGCCTTCCTTTGACCTCTGCCTGCACTACAAAGCTGAGAAGTCAATTTACATGCTATACACCTCAACTCGGTATGCTTTATTGTTTCACACCCAGAAGATTTTAGATGGTCCAGTGCAGGAGGAATCAATGATTATTGCAGTGGTCTCAGTACCTTGGCACCTGCAAGCAGACAGGTTTCAGCTCTGGAGAGTCATTACCTGAAATATTTTTAATGTTAATATTATTTGGAATTTACTTTTTATTTATTAGAAGGTGGAATTTTTCTTATAGTGCTGACCAGGACTAGCTGTTGCAATAAATCTTTTCCACATCTGTATTTTCTTCACTGTAAGTTTTTAGTTTTCCACTCTATTTTAACTCATTAAGCTCTATCTTAAAAACAACTGGCCTCTGGCACATCTGGTCATCTTTCTGATCAGTTAGAAAATTAAGCAAAAGCCCTTCTGCTTAATAAAGCATTCAAGATAAAACTACAAAAATTCCCCAATCATATCAAACTGGAAGAGATTACCTTCTGTTTTACTGCATGAGTGTTGGATGTGCAAAATGCTGAGTTTGAAATGTTGAACAGATGTACAAGTATCATGGATAAACAAAGGTAACTCAAGGATTATGCCTTTTTTTCAGTTAATCTTCCTCCTGCAGCTGGACTTGAACTTCAACAAACACAAACTAATCTGTGCTTTCTCTATATGATGTGCACTGCTACTTCAGTTGTTTACAGACATATTTCCTTTTGTCTGTTCTCATTTCCATGATAAAAACAGCTTCCTGCTGCTCCCAAGTAAGAAGAAACAGATTGTGATGAGACTTCAATTTTTAACAAGATTTACTGTGAATTAAATAACTGTTTCCTATACAAATGTTTTCAGGAGTTTGAGAAATGAGTTATATAGCAGGAAGGTCACCAGACTGAATGAAATGTACTCACACACTGAGAACATTTTTCACAAACCAGGTGCAATAAGTAATAAAATTAACTGGGTATCACAAAGGCAGCTATAGTTATTCTGTAAGTTGACTTTGGTCGGAGTGGTATTTCCTGATTTGCTTAAAGCTATTGTCATGCAAACATGATCTCCTATTCATCCCAGCCCTCCCCTCTCATAACTGATCATCCGTTAGTTCTGCTTGTACATTTATTTTAATATTTATTCTCTTGTTGCATCCAAGCCTGCCAAAATAAACACTTAACCCTGGCAAACAGTATCCAATCAGTATACATTAAAACATAACGATTACTGTAAAGAGGCCAGCAAAGATAACTGAGCCATTTCCAAAGCAGGACTGACAAACCACCAGAGCACAGCTTACACTGAAGGGGAGTGCTTTGCTAAAAGGTAAGGATCAGGTAATCATCGGCAATCAACTAGTGTTTGCAGTAAGTATTTGCTATTACTTGTGCAATTATAGACACAAGAACAAAAGTCCCAAGCGTCACAAGTGTTTTTATTCAAATCAGTTGTGGAATATTTCATTGACTCACTGGGAAAGTTCCATTTTACAGCCATATTTCAAGCCTAAATTATTTCAATAGATTTGCATATTCTTTGAATGCACATTTCTATCTCTGCTTGAATGATGAAAAATTGCCATTCTTGTAACTTACATGAATACATCTATTTAAAGATTAAGCTGTTCTCCAAAACAAAGAATTTATAGTGAGTCACTCATATCACATGAAAAAATTTAAAGCCCCAAAGATTACACAGCAGGAAATCAGTGAAATTGTACCAACACTTAGAAAGAAGCAAGAGCAAGTAGAATATTACTGATCATATAGAAGTGCCCACAGAATTATATGGTGATTATACAGCACCCTTGACTTAGGGATTACAGAATGAGTTTGTGAATAAATTGTGACCTTGTTCTATCAGAAGAGGTTTCTGTCATTTCCATTTTACAATGACAATTTTAACAAGTTTTCATTTACTTTCATTTCCTTGCTCAGTTTCAGTGAAGAGAAAATAAGTAAACTCGACTCTGTTCTTCAGCTGAAATATGAAAAGCTGCTATTCCATTGTCTGTCAGGTGAAGTGGACAAAATATTTCTTTGTGAATAATGGATGGAGTCCCTGTTTGTTTCAATAGGGTTTTGCACATTTACCCACTCATAATTAGATATATTTTATCCTGCACAGCTATAAATAGTAAAGGAAACTGCTGCAAACAACAACATATTTCTTCACCATGTGAAACTTCTTTTAAGATTATTTTTGTTTCCAGCCTAACTAAATTATTTCCAAAATGCTTTCTTGCATAAATACAGTGATATTTATCATTCATCTTGAAGTGCTGTAATTTCATAGGGGCTAAATGTAAAGAAAATAAATAGAACTCTCAAATCCCTGTGGAAGTTTCATGACCATTTCTCTGAAGAAAATACTGTCTCCCTATAAAACAGCTCTGCATACTCAGAACTGTACAGGACAGCTGTGGCTGAGATCAGGAGGGCTGATACCTAAAAAATGCAAACTATTGCTACATGAAGGATGCTATATTAGCTACAGCATTTGAATGCTACCCAAAATGTAATTGTATATCAATTTTGTCCTCAAAAGATACATCTAAAATTATACAAATCTTGCAAAGGTGAGATAATTACAGTGAAATCAGTTCTGTCACCAAGGTTATAAGCAGAACACTGAATGTTTTCAAATCCCAGGAATGTCTATGGGAATCCAGTCACAGATCCATGCTTCTTTCTCTTTAAAGAAACTCCAAGGTTCCCTGCCTGTTCAGGTGTGCCATAATAATGACTAGCATCTCAGTCAGAAGAGATATTCTCCCCTGAATGGAATACCTACCCATGAGACCTTAGAGGCAAGATGCGATTAATATAATGTTCCATGCTCCACAAAGTCAATAGAAACACAGCAAATTTCACTAGCTGAAGACATTCCCCTTGGAAGATGACCCTACTTCCAAGCAAAAAATTAAACATGCAAATTCTTGCTATTGATATTTAAGAACTTTCTTTAATTTCTTCAAGGTGGGGAGATGAGCTTTCTTGCTTTTTAATGCAACAGATTTTTGTATGAATGATGTAATATTATTTCAGCTATTGTTTTTTTGGCTAGCACAACATACACAACTCCCTAATTCTTTAAAAATAGTCAAGTTAATCAAGCAGTAAAATAATATTATATTCAAATTTTATATCTGCTCTGCTCCAGGCAGGTTTTAACTAGGCCCGATGAAAATCTGTTACATATATTTTGTCCGTGATGATCTTTACAGCAAAAATATATTCATTTGCACCTACTGCTGTGGTAACTTTCCACCAAGTAATTTTCCTAAAGGAGGAAACAATTAAAAGTGAGAACCCAGCCACTGATACGTCAATTCAAACCCTGTTAATTACAAGTCAATAGAATTACTCATATTTGGAAATGTGTATATGAGATCACAGTCTGGCACTATATCTTATGTTGTTTGCTAGAGCAGCAACCTGACTTTTGTGAACATGGGGAGTGTGCTGTCAGCACATGTATTCAACCTACAGATCTATTGTGAAAATACTGGCACAGTGCAGTTTGTTGCATGATTTTGCCAGATAACTGGTTTTAGTAATGGCAACCTGTGTTGTTTATCAACCACTGCACTAGAAGAAGTGATGAAGTGAAGAGAATTGCAGTGCGACAGAGCTTTTTTCAACTATTTGATTTTAATATTTTCAGCAAATAAATCTGAAATAAATGCATCTGGGTTGAGAGACAAAGGATCATTTGTGCATTCACTAAGCCACAGATTGACACTTTCTCTGATGAATTTGGCTTAAAACATCTGTTTCTACAGAATAGATGCTAATTTCTCAATTAATTGTAAAGTTCAAAAGACAAAATTGTCCTTTTAGGAGAAAATGCTTTCTAACATACCATTATAATGAATCACTCCCATCTGTCAATTTGCACTGGATTTTCAACCATAACTAAAAATGATGAAAGTTTACACACTCTGCTAAAGTAAAATGATAATCAGAATCAAGACATCTGAGATTAATACAAAAACATTTTAAAATATGTTGACATTCATTGCAGAGTTAAAACCTCTGCTGACTCACAGCTGTCTCCCAGTGATACCTCTCATAAAGTAAGAACAGAATTTACATCTGAGAGGTTTAAGTGGCCCAAAATTTTCTATCTTAATAAAAATGTCATGAAAAATTCAGGACTTCCAAAAATGTGCAATCTATATGGATACTGAATGATTTATAACAAAAACTATAACAGATTACAATTCAACTGGTTACTGAAGATGTATCGTATTTTGCTACTTCGTAGAAATAAATGGTTGTAAAATAGCATTCAGTCTTTAAGTTCTCAGTAAGAATTATGAAACATTTGGTTTTAATGTTGTATAGCATATCTGTAGGTTGAACAGGAGACAACTGAATTACTCAGTGGATCCTCATCAAAATGACCGTCTACCAAAATTCTTTAGAATTTCCTGAATTTTCCAGACATATAAAAATCAGAGATATTTCACAGGCTACTGAACCACTACATCAATGAAAATCTGAAGTCTACTGATGATAATTATATTTCCCAGGTTTTAAAATATATAATACTTTATCCTAATATTATTTTTGAGTGTGTTGGCTGCTTACTTTTCTCACAACAACCCAGGCATGATGACGCTATATACACATATATATACACATATATATATATGAAATACATCTTGATTGATGGAAAACGTATCCACCTTCTGAGCCATTTGTAGGATCTCTCCAGGTGGGACACTTTGACATCCAAGGTCAGGCTTGATGGGGTTCTGAGTAATCTGATCTAGCTATAGATGTCCTTGTTCATTGCAGGAGAGTTGAACTAGACAACCTTTAAAAAGGTTCAGTTCAAGTCAAGCGATTCTATTATTCTATGAATTTTAGAGCAGGAAGTGCTCCATCAGCTAGCACAAAAGTGAACGTAACTGTCCAGAGTTCAAACCACAAGGTGATATGACTGTGATTTATACAGCTGACTTGATTTTTGTTGCCTATCTCCTCAAAATTATTTTACATAAACAAACCAGACTAAGAGGTATGTATGCCACCCAGTTTATCTCTAGCAGGGGTGTTGGACTTGATGATTTCCAAGTGGTACCTTCCAACCCCTACAATTCTGTGTGATTCTGTGTGTGTGATTTCTCTCTCCTGTCCCTAAAAATAAGTATATCCTGCATGAGATGGCATGAGCTGTATCTGAGATGCCTGTCCAGTCTCCTTCATTATTTACCCTTCACCTTGCATCCCCACTTCTACAAGCTTCATTCATATCTTTCTGAACCCTAATTCTAACCCTTGGCACGGGCTAAGCATTAGGTCTAGGCTTACCAGCCTGGCCCAGAAGTGAGAATTTCTGGAGATAATTCATTTTCACTCTGCTAGGGGAGGCAGGTCTTGCTAATAAAAAGGTGTATTGAAATATATCTGCATGCATCTTAGGCAGACCTGCAACCTGTGTTGAGAAGGTCAACCTGCCTTTCCCCATTTTGTGCCAGAACCTTAATAATCACTAACTGAGACCTCTGGTCTATTCATTACAGTGAAATTTAGGTTAAAAATACAACCATAATAAATAAATAAATAAATAGATAGATAAATAGATAAATAGATAAATCAATAAATCTAAGCATGTTCCCATATTAGAGTTTATATGTATCAGAATTTCTTCTTTACAAGATATTTCGACTGTCATATATTTCTTTCATTTCATGAGGCTGAAATGAGTCAATGTTGATATTTATAATGATATTGAATCAGTATCTGGATAATAAAATACATTATTTCTATTCAAGCATGGCTTCTTTATCAAGCAGTTAAGGTTTGAAATATCCACTTTTGAATCATGAGCAGTAGAGAACTGAATGTTAGTAAAAATCTAGAATTTATCAGTAAAATATATGCATTGTGATAGAGAAATTGGTTCAAATGACAAGCCTGGCAATCAAACAACTTCTTTTTGGAAAATGGCAACAGTCTCTAAAGTGAGTGTAATTTTCTCCATCTTTGGGATATTTCAGTTAATGGAGACACAGAATCCTCAGTCCTTCTGAGCTGTGCACATGATACTTCATTATAATGATGACTATGTTTTATTTTTTCTGGGCATAGGCATCAAGCAGGTATGTGTATGATGCCTAATGAGGTTTGTACTTCTGCGGGATTAATAATTTACAAGTAACTGATTTTGAATCTTTGCAGTAAGAAATAACACTGCCCACATTTTATTTTTATATAACATTTCTTAGTGATCATCTGGTGCAGGTCTGTTTGCATTGATTAAAATGGGCCAAATTATGAAGAAAGTGTCTAAAACACCTTCATGCCTGACTGTGTTTATACATATACAGATACAGTGGATGGCAATGCAGACAAGAACTTATATTTTGTGCTAATGACATTGCTATCAATCAGCCCCAGAATCAACCCTTTTTGCTCGTCTTCACAGAGACCAATATGAAAGTATTCAGATTCATAATGAAATTACTGTTAATTGCCAATTTATAACAATATGAAATAAGGAAATCCTTAAGCAACACTCTGTACGTAAATATTCCTTAAAAGAAATGCTCACGTAAACAAAAATTGGATTATAGTTGAACTATAGGTTTTCAAAAAGACTGAAGTGCTGCAAACGACCAGATGTTCTTGCTGATGGATTTGCAGTTATTTACTTATGATCCTCTTCATGTCAGTGACTGAAAGCTGATTCACATTCTCCCAGAATATAAATTTTAATGAATATCATTCTCCAGCTGAATTTCTGTAATTGTAGAGATGTGAACAGTGGCAGATAGCAAACTGCAAATAAAGATTCTGCACATTGTAGTTAAATATAAATCTTTTCACTCTATACTGGAAGTTCTGTTGCTAACACATGAGAATATACAACCTCTGAAGCCCTAATTGTATGGATGAATTTTCTCTAGAAATTTGCACTACATCACCACATGCTCTAACATCTAGCTAACGGTCATACACAGCGATGGTCCTTAGAGTGTTAAGGTCATTTGCAAAGGTGATTCAGACTTAAACCATAAAAAGAACTCAAGATGACCAAAAGCCACAAAGAACAGTTCAAATAGAGCGTAAGTGCAGTTACTAACAGCTGAGTAGGGTGAGGGTTTTTTTGCTGGATTTTTTAAATTTTGTTCTGGGGTTGGTTTTGTTTGTTTGATCTTATACTGTTAAAATTTTATATAGATCCATATTCTCTTTTATTCTTGTTCACAGAAGAAAAAGAAACAGCTTGCTTAAGGTATTTGCAAAAGGGTGTGTTTGTTAAACATAACGCCTATGACAAGGTGCCAAAGAGTGCATGTTGGTTCCTTTGTTGTTTCAAGATGTATATAGCTTGGAAGTGATGACTGACATGAGGAAAATCATACAATCAGCAAAATTACATGTGTGTGTTGGAATAGCTCCTGGTGATATCTGGGTTACAATGAAATGATGGTGTGTATATGCATACTAAAGTTGTGGGTAGTCAAAATATGTATAATTGTGAGGGTGGGGAGACAGTGATATTGGGATTTGTGAACTGTAGGAGGTGATGGGTATGCGTGGTAAAAGAAGTAGGTAGCAAGGATGCATGGGTGATGCTGAGCATAGTGATGTTGTGAGGGACATATGCACTATGATAATATTTATGTGGCACTGACCTGCTGGTCTTGGAAAAATAGGCAGTACTCATAGGTGAGTTGATGTGAAGAAGCAGGTTGGTCTTCATAAAGGTGAGATGTGCTTACACATGAGGAGCTGCAGTAGGCAGAATAAGCAGATATTCATTTTGTTTTTCTCTTTTACAAATGTATGTGCTGAGGGAGTGCTGATGCAGTAAGCAAGTATGGGGCACGTGTTAGTGAGTAACTGTGTCTGTTTAATACAGAACAGGTAGGTGGTGGTTGTGTTTGGAAAGTGGCAGAGTGGTTATATGTAAATATAAGAGCAGACTGCATGGAGTTATAGCATGTCCAGAGCGAAGAGACCTTATTGCCTGCAAGGAGGTGTGGATGTGAAGGTGACCAATGTTTGCCTAGGGTGATGAAACACAGTTTTTAGGCATTCTGCTGGTGTTAATATGTGTTTGGAGCTGGTGGTATGGATGAGGTGCATGAGGAATCAGTGTCTGACCAGGCATGACAGCATGAGTAGCGGCTGGTTTTGATTGTATCTGTCTAGGATTGGAATGCATGTATGAAACAGAACAGTATGGATCCATGTGTAGAAGCAGTTTGTGGCCGGGATGTGAGAATGGGACAGAGCTCGGGACATAACATGAAGAGCAGGGCATTGTAATAAAGTATTGGATGCCATTTACATGTGATGTCCAGTGGTGAAGGTGGGATAGAATGAGGTGGAGAGCATGGAGCTGTGTGATGGTGGGAGGTGCAGGCATTGCTGGTTCCAGGCAGCGCACAGCCCCAGGTTGTGGAGTATGTATTGTCCTCGTGCATGGGGACAGCTCTGTGGGGTGGACAATGCATGGTGCAGGGAGAAGAGAATGCAGCAGCTGTATGGGGACGAAAACTGCCCGCTCATCCATGGCCCAGACTTTTGTCCAAGAACGGGAAGCGTGGTCCTTTTGCCCGGGGTGACCCCGGACCCAGATGTCATGGGGCACGGAGGGACAGGAGGAGACGCCAGCTTCGTTGAAGCCAGTGCGGAGCGGGAGAGCAGCTCAGAGTGAAAGGAGGCAATCCAGCATAGGGTAAGGATAGCGCGAGCAGCCGGTAGAGGATGGGAGGCGGGAGGTGGGGAGGGACACCCACTAACGTCTCCTCCCGTATTTTTTTCTTTCCCTCCTCCTTTCGTAGCCGGTGACGCGCCGCCGCCTATTAATCATTCACCAGCCGAGGAGCAGCGATTCCTGCGCTCGGAGCGAGCGGCGCCGGCGGCCGCCTCCGTCCGTCCCCGAGCCCGGAGCAGCACGCCGGAGGAAGCCCGCCCGGAGCCCGCCGTGATGCTGCGCCCGGCGAGCGGCCGGAGCCAGCCGTGCTGAGCCGGAGCGAGGAGGCGCGAGCGGGGTATGCTCCCCGATGGCACCTGCACCAGGCTCCCGGGCGGTGCAGGCAGCCACAGCGGCGGCAGCCACAGCGGAGCCAGCAGCGCCTTGGAGGAGGCGGCGGCGAGGGGCATGGACTCGGGCGGCAGGAACTCCTCTGGTGCCCCGAACAGCACCCTGAGCGAGTCCCAGGGCAGCGCCATCCTCATCTCATTCATCTACTCTGTGGTGTGCCTGGTGGGGCTGTGTGGCAACTCCATGGTCATCTACGTGATCCTACGTTATGCCAAGATGAAGACGGCCACCAACATCTACATCCTCAACTTGGCCATTGCGGACGAGCTGCTGATGCTTAGCGTCCCCTTCCTGGTCACCTCCACCCTGCTGCACCACTGGCCCTTTGGCTCTCTGCTCTGCCGCCTGGTGCTCAGCGTGGATGCCATCAACATGTTCACCAGTATCTACTGCCTGACTGTGCTCAGCGTGGACCGCTACATCGCCGTGGTGCACCCCATCAAGGCGGCCAGGTACCGCCGGCCCACCGTGGCTAAGATGGTCAACCTCGGTGTCTGGGTGCTTTCCATCCTCATCATCCTGCCTATCATCATCTTCTCCAACACAGCAGCCAACAGTGATGGGACAGTGGCTTGCAACATGCTCATGCCAGAGCCCACCCAGAGGTGGCTGGTGGTCTTCGTGGTCTACACCTTTCTGATGGGCTTCTTGCTGCCGGTGGTGGCCATCTGCCTCTGCTACATCCTCATCATTGCCAAGATGCGCATGGTGGCCCTGAAGGCTGGCTGGCAGCAACGCAAACGCTCAGAGCGCAAGATCACCCTCATGGTCATGATGGTGGTGATGGTCTTTGTCATCTGCTGGATGCCCTTCTACATTGTGCAGCTGGTCAATGTCTTTGTAGAGCAGGATGATGCCACCATCAGCCAGCTCTCCGTCATCTTGGGCTACGCCAATAGCTGTGCCAACCCCATCCTCTATGGCTTTCTCTCAGACAATTTCAAGCGGTCCTTCCAGAGACTGCTCTGCCTCAGTTGGATGGACAATGCACCAGAGGAACCCATCGATTACTATGCCACTGCCCTCAAGAGTAGGGCATACAGCGTGGAGGACTTTCCCCCAGACAACTTGGAGTCAGGGAGCATGTATAGGAACGGCACTTGCACCTCCAGGATTACCACCCTCTGAGGAAGCATTCTTGCCTCCTGCCCCACCACCCCCACAGGAGGGTGAGCAGGGCCAGACTGTGGCATGGGGAGGCTGGGAGGGAGGGGGTTTTGATCTTGACCACTGACAGTGGTGTTTGGCAGAAGAGGGAGCAAAGAAAACCCCACATCCTTGGTGTGCTGCCCCATTCCCCTTGCCTCCTTTGAAACTGGGTGCTTTTGCTGATGCTTTGACACCCCCTTAGTAAACTGCCATGCTTAGGATTTGGCAGCCAGGCTCTGCCAGCCCTGCCTGTCTGACAAGCAGGTCCAACAAAAACTCTCCCTTTTTGTACAGGTTTCCTCTCCTTCCCCTTAGCTGGTGGGACCCCCTGCCACTGGGCAGAGCCTGCCTCAGCCCAGCCCAGGTCAGGCTCAGACACCCTTGACCAGCAGTAAATCTTCTCAGCATCCATGGGTACACGCACTCCTAGCAAGCAGCCTCTACCAGCCTCCTCATGGGGAAACATGGGGAAAGAAGGGAACACAAAGGCCCCAAGAAAAGGAGCAGCCTTTGCTCTTCAGAGAGCTCTGAGCTCCCTGGGGCTCAGGCTCTGTGCTGTGATCAGGGGCAGCAAAGCAGAAAAGCTCTTCAGAAAGGAACCTGATTGTTGCAGTGCCTCAGAGCTCACAGCAGGATGCCAGTAACAGGAGGTGATGGGTGCATGACCCATGGGGACAGCAGGAAGCCTTGGGCTGGGAGAGGTGGGAGTGCATTCCTCCATATGACAGAGTGTGCAAATAATAAAGTTTAAAGGGAGCACCAGACTGTGAAGTTATTGTCTTGCACTGCTCCATTGGCCATGACACAGTGATGAAGGGACTGAGACAGTTTTCAACGACCTGGGTGGCCACAAAGTCACTTTAACTGACATGGAAAAAGGGGATTTTGTTCAAAATCTCCACCAGACTCTTAAATAAATACTTGACAGAAACGTAGCTGTTTGACAATAGCTATTACCCTAGCTCCAGTTTCTTCTGTTGCACTAAAAAGGGATAAAATGGGTTTCATAAGTTGCCAATGTAATATACTGGCCCAGAGCTTCAAAGTGTTTCATTCCTGAGAAGTGTTGGTTTTAGTGTGTCAGACGTTTTCTTTCTTTATTATTATTATTATTATTATTATTATTATTGTCACTGTGCTGTGAATGTGTTTCTCTGAAGTAGTTTATGCTGTGTACTTATGTCTGTGGTGGCTACCTGCAGGAGTGCTTTTAAAAGGGGCAAAGCTCAAGAAGGCTTCCTTTCAGAGAAAAAGGTTGTAACTTTTTCTAATTCTTTCATCTCCATTGTCTCTCCCCAGTAAAACTCTCAAATTTGCCCTTTTATCCTCCTGTGAAACAATACTTTTCACATAGACAAATGAGGATTTATTGTTTGATAAATGACAGCTGATTAAACAAACCGTTCTCTCCTTGCTCCCCTCATCCCAGCCGCACACATCAGTACAAACCATGTTGAAATAAGCAGCTCTGTTGGTTTGTTTTCTACCACATGCATTAACAGTGTCATGCAGTGGCAGGAGTCCTGGTAGCTGTGACAAATCACTTCTCCAGCTCAGTGCTGTGCTGGTACTAATTATAACTGCTGAGAGTTCGAAGCAATGGATTGGGAAAAATCCTGGGTAGCAGAACACCCGTAACCCTGTGCTGTTAAAAGTGCACGCCATGCTGAGGGTGAGACTGGTGATGAAAGCATCCAGTACCTGGTGGTGGATGTACTGCAGGTTCTTGTTAACTGGTACCTTTAACTTTGCTCAGCTGCAGTAAGCAGGAGACTACTTTGTGCATTTCTTTCACCAAAAATTAGGTACTGTTAAATGAATGTATAAATTTATAATTTCAAAGTTGCCTGATTCAAAGCCCATTGAAATGAGAGAAGAAATCCTAGTGTATTTCAGTGGACTCTGAGTCAGCTCTGTTTAGTTCAAAAATTGCTGATGTGGAAGCTGTTACATCCTTATTAAAACATTTTGTGAAAAGCTTTAACAAGTGTACAGTTTCTTTTCTTTTACTTCTCAGTGGACCTCAGTTAAAGAAAGCATACAAATATGAGCTTTTTAATGATTTGCATGTACATACAGGGAAAAACAGCCAAATCTCTCAATAAGCATATTTAACTTTCCACAGAAACCAAACATCTGTCAAATGCCCCACGCTGCCACATGGTGCTATTTGTAGAGCTTCACTTAGAAACTCACTCGCAATCTCTTCAAAATGGTATAAATCTCTTTTTTCGCCCAGGCATCCTGTTACGTAGGATGAGACTGAACACAGTCAGACTACATTCTACTGCTGGATTTGTTTAATATTAGGCACTAGGAAGCATAATTTAAGGAGCAGTCATTTGTATCTGATATTCAGCTTTGATGAGAAGGTGAGCCTGGTTTATCACTTTAACAAAAAAAACCCACATGAATAAAAATCTTTGCCTTAAGTCGTCATGGATTTCTGCATGCCTTCCAGCACAGACACTCTAATTTCAGCTCTCTGAGACAGAGAGCAGAGGGCTGGGGCCCGCAGGCGGCAGAGCAGCCGGGCTGCTGGTGGCACAGCAGATGGCAGGCTTTCCTGCACAGAGCTGCACAGCCAGCACGGCCGCTGTGGCACTGCCTGAAACATTACAGGTAGCTTCAGCTGGAAGCACAACCTGCTTATCCCAAACTAACACCTCTTCCTGCTGTTTTCCACTCTGAGTTTAGTATGACTTTGGCAATGGGAAAAGCGATCAAATGTCGCAAATCACTCTTACTTTGCTTTGGAAAACACAGATTATTCTGTATTATTATTCTAACTTGGAGGACACATCTACCAGAAAATGGATTGTCCTAGTGGAATAGAGTCACACATAAGAAAACAAACAGAATGTTTTTTAGCACTTTCCAAATTGCAACTGAAACTATTAAGATTTCATATGAAAAATATTTGTTACGTGTTAATGCTTAATTCACTGAAAAAAAGAAAAAAAACAACAACAAACAGTGTCATATTTCTTAATGACATTTTGTCTCTTTCTGCAGTCATTACAAAATTCATCTTGAAATAGGTAAACCATAATTTATAACTAGTAGTGTGTTGCTGTGTATTTCCCCAGGAGTTTAATATTTTAAAATCTTTACTTTTATACACCTCGTCATCACAGAAATTGGTCCTCTGTGTTCTGGTTTCTCTGAATCCCAAGCAACTTTTGCTATGCTTTGTGTAACCTGTTTAACTCTGCATAGCATGCAGTGGACTGGATCATTTCCCTGATGCACAAAGAGCAAATGTCCTTCACGTGGATTTTCCTAGCACATATACCAGATACCTCTGCAGCATTTTCCCACTCAGAGGATGGCAAGTATGAAATTCAAATGAATTCTCACTAGAATTTCCAAGAATTACTGTTAGATCTGGAAGTGCAATAAAGGAGTTTCAAAATCCTGCAACAAATGCAAGAAAAGGAAAAAAAAAAATAAAAGAAAAAAAATAAAATTAAAACTCCATAAATAAACAAATAAGCAAAGAAACAAAACCACACAACCCAGAAACAAAACAAAACAAAACAAAACAAAACAAAAGCCAATCAATCAATCCAGTGTTCTAGACTTCCTCCCCTAGAAACCTTACCTGACTCCAGGACTCCACAAACAACAATATTAACTGAATCTCTAGAGGAGAATAAAGTCTTTTTACTCCATTATAGATTCATGACTTCCACCTCTAACAGAGAACCCCACTGGACTTACAACTGCCAGCTAAGTCACAGGAAGAAGCAGTAATTTACTAATTTGATTTCTCTTAGAGCATAATGCTTTTAAATATTATATTTTGTAGAGAAAAATAGCCAAGAACAAAGGAAACAGAAAGCATTATAAGGTGTTTTGCTCTGCAGTGTCCCTCTGTAGGTTACTGAGTTTCCTAACTATAAGGGCTAAGATAAAAGGGCCATGACGCACAGCACAGGGGTGTGGAGGAACAGCTCCAAATTACCAGGTTTATGACTGGGGAACTGCTGTTTGCCATGAGGTCTGCTGTAACTGAATTGCGTTGACTCAGTTTACACTGCTGCTGACAGTGCTGTTTTTTGTAATCGGGGTCATACCCAGCCATGAATGTGGCAACTGATGGGGAAGCTCTGAGCTCCTGTGATGGTTCTACAATTCTCTGTGCTGCACAGAGCCGAACAGTGCTGAGTAATGTTGCTGTGACAGGCTGAGGGAAGCCAAGGGCCATGGGTTCACCTGATCCACACAGGACTTGCAGATATTTGCATTTACAGTGGCACATTCAAGTGATTGCTCATCAGCTGGAATAGTTAAAAACGCAGCAGATTCCAGTTGCCGGGCAATCAGGTAGTGCTGTTTTACTGTAGGGATATTGCTAAGTCCCTGTTTTGCTTCTGTGCTGCTCTGATTTGCAGAGGAAATGGGAGTGTCAATTCTGCTACAGGGGTGAGTCCATGGCTGGAATAGTTGGAGCTGTTAGGGAAAGGAACTCCTGGAGGAATACAATGTTTGAGTTAGATCTGGAGTGGCTGTGTTTGAAGATAGCCATTTGTTGTTCACAGAATTTGGAAATGGTCACAATGAGCTGCATCTGAGAGGACCAGAGAGCTGCAGCCTTAGGAAAACACTCCCCAGGCCTGTATGGACAAAACATAGCTTTCCTCAGTCATCTCTATTTGAGGCCTAAACCAGAAAGCTAAAGGAGGCTATGATTATCTTTTCTTTATTTAATTAGATCAAAAAGGTTATAATATGTTGAAACTGAATGCAAAAAGCACTTTCACTATCACAGCACCAGCTAAAGGATCTTTTTGCCTTCTGATTCTTTTAAATACAGATGTAGATGGATCTTGTTCCTCTCTCTCTAGTCAATAAGAGACAATCCATAGATAAAAGAAAAATTCAAAAAACACTGGGTTACTGGGCAAAAAATCAATATCAGTGTTAGTGAGTTTATTTTCCTAACATTACAGCAGAATTATTTTGTATATCAGAAAGAGAAAAGATGTTTCTAGAAGCTAAACTGACAGTACAACATTACAAAGCAGATTTTTTTTTTAAGGAGCTTTGTATGTCTTCTTGAAAAACTAGAACAACTTCATTATTAAAACATGTTTATTGTCCAATGCTTTACATGTCTTCTTAAGGAGATTTATATATCCTTTTGAAAAAAACTAGAATAATTTTGATACTAAAATATTTTCATTAACCAATGTCTTGTATTTCCTATTCCATTTTGTATTCCTACTATGAACTTGAGTGTCTTCATAAGAAAAAAATTTTTGCTTACGGAAAATTTTTGACTAGCATCTGTAACTCATTTAAATGAGGCTGTAAACTGCCACACCAGCTATAGACCAGCCTGGTCCCACGTTGATGACTTTGATTCATATAAATTAATTACATAAATTGATTGGAAGACCAAATGAATGAATGAAAGAAAATTCAATGAAAGGAATGATGAGAAGCACAGAAAATGGATTTTCTGATGGATCCTGAATTTTAATTTTTAGATCAGTAGCTGTTAACTGGTCACATTGTGAGTCTGGAAGAAATTGAAACTCACCTTCTACTGCTTGTGCTAATGCAAGATGGTACAAAATCCTCATAATTGACAGGGCAGTAAAGGTATGAGAAATATCTGTCTACTGAAGATTTCATAGGTGTGGGGAGCACGTTTAACTGTCACTGTTGCTATTCCTGTTGTTCATGGTGGAAGAGAAGACAGAAAGGTTGTTTTTATGGGATGTTGAACAAGAACAAGCAGAACATTCCAAGTATGTTCAGAACATGGCAAAAACTGTTTAGATATCTGAGGAGAATAAAAGTGAAAAAAGTATAGGTGGTGGATATCTGGCTACAACTGAGCACCAATCAGAAGAGCTCAGAACCTTAGGAAGAGGGAATGTGAAATGGAGAAATGGCTATGGAAAATACATAAACTTTCAGCTCAGCAAAGATGATGAAGTTCTGCTTCTGACGTCAGTTGCTGTTTTTAAAGCTAGATGTTGCTTTTGAAAGTCAGGAAGTGTGTAGGTACTTTTTCTAAGAAACAAGGGATAATTTAAGTGATTTACGGAATGACTAGAAACTCAGGAAAGCAGTACAAAAAACAGACAATGAATTTCCTGTAAAAGTTAGATTATTTTTTATTTTTCAGATACTTTTGATTTTATCGGCTATTTTCTTCCCTTTCATTATTAAAATGGGAATAAAAAGTATTACCAAATTTGTGCTCAGCACAAAGATCACCACACTAACAAGACAAACATGGAATACAACAATTTGTCCATTCTTTCACTATCACAAAATAAGATTTGCAGAATTTAAAAGCATCTTAGATGCTATGATAGTGAAAACTATATCCCATAAGAGAAATACATACTCTTTAAGAACAAAAGGTGATGCTGATTTGTTCCTCTCTAGAGATCTTGTAACTCAGAATTTAATGTAGCAAGAAGGCATAAAGCTGCATTCCCAAGGAAGGTTTTCTCATCTACAGAGGATTTCAGGTTTCCGTGTACTCATTCAAGAACGTTTCAAATAAATCACAAAATAAGATTTGCAGAATTTAAAAGCATCTTAGATGCTATGATAGTGAAAACTATATCCCATAAGAGAAATACATACTCTTTAAGAACAAAAGGTGATGCTGATTTGTTCCTCTCTAGAGATCTTGTAACTCAGAATTTAATGTAGCAAGAAGGCATAAAGCTGCATTCCCAAGGAAGGTTTTCTCATCTACAGAGGATTTCAGGTTTCCGTGTACTCATTCAAGAACGTTTCAAATAAACAAATATTTAAATGGAAATAAGTAAGAGAATAAGCTCCTTACACAAGGAAGAAAGTCTTGCGTATTTTGGGGGGAAAAAATAGTTGTCGGTCATATTTGCACTTAAATAGATTCCAGAGTCCATAGAAGTGCTTCTTCTGATCAGACAGATTTTGTTCACGTAAATAAGTCCCACAATCTCAGATTAAATAGGAAAGCTTGTTTTCTCTAAGCATAAATAAATATATGCATATTTTCTTTTCTAACACAAAATAGGAAAACGTGCTGAAACCTAAGTTTTTGTGTTTTACTACAGCAAAGTTGGCTTTAACTAACAAGCAAACTCACCTAGTAGGATGTCATTTTAGAGATCAAAATTGAAATAATGTAATTGCAATGGATGCCTGCAGCATTAGTGTGAACAGTTTATATGAAAGTAATAAAAACTCACTTATTACTATCTTCTGATGTATAGACAAGCATAAGAAGAGTTGTGATGTAAAATGTGTCTAATAACATGTCACTGAGTATAGGGCAGAGCAAGTCATGATGAACACTGTATGGTAACAGGCTGATATTATTGTTGTATATCGTTTCCCTGTACAAGTAAGGTTCAGAAACTAGAAAAGAATGAAAATCAACTTTGTTTTACTTAGGAAGACTAAGATGTATTATTATGAATCAGTATTCTCTTAGGATATCAGAGTTGCTTCAAATGGATCAGAATCTGCTTCATTATCATAGCAGCTAGGTATAATTAAAAGAGAATCAAATCATTTTAAGTACCAGTTATTGCTGAAAAACGTAGGAGGTTTGTATTCTGAGTAAAAGCCGCACACACCACACACACAACTCATTACTTGCTTGGAGAGGGAAAAATTTAAACAAAAACAAAGAGGAATGCTATCATGAGAGCCTGAATGGTAATTAAAATTACAGACATCTTTACTGATTCTTGGCATAATCAGTCTGACAACTGACAACAGAAGAAACAGATCCTAATTTTGCCTTAAGAAATGGACAGTATTTGGCTGAACGTTGACTGCAACATAGCTAAAATGAACAATTTCAGGAGAAAAAAAGCAAAAAAAGATTCATTATGCTAACGCTAAATTTCAAAGCAGAGACCTGCGTATGAATTAAAAAGATTGCTAAAAAGAAATTTAAAGGAACAGCTACAAGGTAAAAACTTGCAGGAGGTACCTGGACTATTTAATGATGGTAGCAGAACAGTGCATATTGCCTATCAAAAGTTAAATGTACACAATAGAAAAGTACTTAATTTAAAAATGAAACCAACAAATAAAACAAAAGAAAGGATGAACTTTGACAAATAAACAGTAAAAACTTAAAGCAGGCCAAAAAATAAAGAGTAAAAATAAAATTAAAAAAGAGAAACATCTCAATAAAGAGATAGTAACTACTAATGGAAAATCTAGAAGAGGAGGAAACCAACCAGTGTGCTCACTGCTCATGAAAACTGATTGTATTTAAGAACATTTTGGGAAGAAGGAGCCGTAGGGAAAAAACAGAGAAATCGTACTGTCTCTGTTCATTCTAGACAATCCTTTTTTTGGAAGAGGAGGAAGGCATGAGTCTGTGGAACGTCACCAGAATAAAGAATTTGAAGGAGTTCTGGAATAAATCAGAGAAAGGACGGTACAAAACCATCAGCAGAGGCTGATGCACCTTTAAGAGTGCTGAGGGAATTCTGTAATGGAAGAGCTGCACTATTGATGGTGACAAAACCTGCTGGAAACCACAGGGCTCTCTCCTGGGGCTTATTCAGCTCAAATTTCTCATAAATGATCTGGAAAAAACAAAGAGATAATTCTTTGAAAACACTAGCACTGTTCTCTGCAGTGGTCAAAACAAACAAATGGTTATGTCAGCTCCTTTTAGAAACCACAAAATACTGTTAAACTGTCATAGAAGACAAAAGTCTACCTGCCTCTCCAATAGTTTCTAAGTTTGGATTTCACAAGGAATCTAACAGTGTAAGAAAAGGTACAAAAAAATATAAGAAGGCAATCAGATCTATAGAATCATTTCTAAAAAAAGAGGAAATTAAATCGATTCCTCATCTTGGGATAGAGCTGAGTGAAAGACTGCCTAAGTGCAGAAAATCAAAGAGATAAACAGGTTTATTTTTTTCATGTCACGTATAAATAAATTCTGACACCAACTGATACAGGATTGTTGTACGCCAAAAGTAATAAATTGGATTCAAACTCTGTTAGACAAACCAACGAAAGAACACCAAGTGTGCCATGAACTCAGCCTCAAAATCATTTTATAGCCTGGTAGAGTATCTAGTAGAAGTGGCACTTGGAGATGCCAGATATCCTATTCTATTTCCAAAAGCATTTGCTATTGTCAGAGACAGATTACTGGTTTAGGTGACTTTTAATCTCACTCAAACTATCTGTTCTTATGTTCCTATGTTCTTTTCCAGGGAACAGTGTAAACCACCCTTATCAATCCAAAACACAAGAGCTGCTGGTTATGTTCCAAAAAAACAAATCTCACTTTCCTGACATACTGCAGGCCACGTGCTTTTCCTTGATTAATGACTGAAATGCTTTACTTGTTTGCAGACCACTGTATTTTGAATAACAAACACTTAAATAAATATGCAGTGAGAAGATGTTAAGGATGGATAAATCCTGGTTAAAGATGGATACTTGCCTAACTTTCTTATCTCTACCTCCCCAGCTCATTCAGGACCTACAGGATTCTTGCTTTTTACATTATCCATGAAATACCTAATGTCGTTTGACTTTCTTTCATCCTTCTGCCTCAGACTTGCAATGTGAAAGGACTGGCAGGAGGGATGGGGCACAGTAAGTGTGGAATCACCACAGCACCTCTGTCTTCATTTCTACCCATAGTGAAGCTGTCCTGCCAGCTTATAGTATGGAGCAGCGAAAAAAAGGCTTGATAGCAAACCAACAGCTCCAAACTCACATTCATGTCCAGTCCTCCAATGTCAGAGCTCTGCAGGTCCAAAGAGACAGGCAAGGTTTTATATTGGTAGAGGTAGGACTGGCATGAAGCTCAACCCCATCTGAAGCACTGAGAGAGTGGTTACTTGTCTCTTTGTGTTTACTTTTCAAATTGATTATACAGCAGTTAAACATAGTAATCAGCACTCTACAGCCTTGATAAACATCCTCATCCTGAAAAAAAAAAAAAAAAACCAGG
>VXAB01006471.1:357539-552332 GCA_013399175.1 Odontophorus gujanensis
TAAAGGCGTTAAACAAAGTAACCACCCCTCCACAGCCTTGATAACCCTCCCCCACCGGAAAAAAAAAAAAAAAACCAGAGAAAATATTTTTTTCTATAAGGAATTAAGCCGTGTGTGTCAGTGATTAAGCTCCAAAGTGATAAATGAGGAAGGACAGTGAGATCTGAAAGCATGAAAAACTTCAAGTGACAGGATATCGTGCTTCCTGGGGGACACACACAAATTGTTTATTTTGAAATCTTTAAGATTTCTTTAAGCACTTAAAAAGTATGGGGCAGGGGGAGTTTGAATTTTGCCAGTGTCCACTTTCAGATCCCTCTTTAATCCCATGACACACTTAATCAAGCTCTCAGCAGTATACAATTATTTTAAGAACTGGTGAAAGTGAAAATTCATTTCTGATTATTTGATGAATAAACTTATCACACACTCATAAATAAATGTATACCTGACAAATGATGAGCCCACCACTCAAAACTACCTTTGGATAAATTAAGAAAATCTAAAAATTATATCTAATAAGTGGCAACAGGACACATCTTACAGATATAAAGAGAAAGCCAAATCTGACCAGTTTGCAGCTGATTCATCACTGTAATAGGAGCCAGCACTCCATGCTGCAGGCCAGCTTTTAGCTTCCTATCTAAGAAAGCCACAACTTAAACAGAGAGTGGAAAGCAAAAATGATTCACCCTTTCTCCCAAATAATCTACCCCTTGATCTGAATCACTGAAGAAAGGGAAAAGAAATTCGTGCTCTGCCATCTCAGGCATTTCAAACCCACTCAGGTGCCAATCAAATTCAATTAAATTTTAATTCTGATGACTGCAAAAAGAAGGTAAACAACCCAGGCAGACAAAACAAGGATCTCTAGTATGCAAAAACAATAAGAGCTATGGTAAAATATTAAGTATTTAGCCATGCATTGAAGAGACAGAAGGCATTGTGAGTTGTTTCCAGAAAAGTGACTTGCACAGCCAGAGACTAACCTTTGCTGATTTTTCTGATTTAATTTTAGATCAGTGTTTTGCAGACATTTAAATCCAACTAGACTCCCGAGGCACTTTTCAGTTGATGTGGAGAAATGGCACTTTTAGGATGAAACTCACTGCTCCTATTTTCAGCTTCTCTTCTAAAATGAGATTAATTGCTACCTACACATACGTATTTTCTTACAGAGGTTGCAAGGATGGTGATGCTAGATGAGCTGTTAAGAGATACCGACCTCTAGTGTGATGGATCCCATCCTTAAACTCAAAATAATCTGATTTAGAATCGTAGAATCACCAAGGTTGGAAAAGACCCACAGGATCACCCAGTCCAACCATTCACCCATCACCAATAGTTCTCGCTAACCACGACCCTCAACACAACATCCAAATGTTCCTTGAACACCTCCAGGGTTGGTGGCTCCACCACCTCCCTGGGCAGTCCATTCCAGTGCCTGACCACTCTTTCAACTGAGTCACACTGTAAAACAAGGAAAACAATAGAATCCTTGCACAGTCCTTCAGGTGTGTGTCTAAATGGATGATTTAATGCTTAAACCTCAATCTTGAGTATAAGAAAAAGAACTCCGAAATCAATATGCGATTTCACTGGAAGCCAACGCAAAAAGTGAAGTGAAAATAAGACAAGCATTTTGTAAGGGCATGATCCTGTGCATTTTAACTGAACAGTATGAGTAAAATCCTGAGAGGCATAAAAAAAACAACACCCAACTAAGCACTTAACTCAGCACTTAGCTGCATGCTTGGTTAAGACTGAAACAGGGAATCGGAGTTTCTTGTAGTGCTTAGACAATGAACGTGAACAGTTCCTCCATCCCGTAAAGAGTTTCACCATCTGATATATGGGAAAGGGGAGCAAAATGCAAAAATAATATCTTGAGGACGCTTTTATTCATTTACTTTCACTACCTGATCATGGAGCCCAATGTAGGAGCATGGAGCTCCATTAACACTGTGCTAGAACAGATCTCTTAAAGTGATGCTTACAGTAATGGTAACAGAAGCAGCACAAGAGAAGAGGCATCAGAGACTCATTCTGTATCTGTGCACATCACAGTGTTGATCTGAGCCACCTACTGAAGCTGACATGCCTTTCTGACATGGAAACGTCAATACACAGATTAAAAAACTATGCAAATTGTGAGAGAGCTCTGTAACAACCAGTGTTCTGACCTGGCTGGATTTCGTTGCTGTCATAATGAAGTGGAAGTTACAGCTACAGACAGCCTGACTGCTCACAAAGTCTGGAATCCCCTTAAGAAAAGCAAGAGAATGCCTCCCAGATGGCTACAGCCTATCATCATTACAAGGGGAGAGAGAAAAAAATATCCATGCTGCGTCAAACTTTATCCTTAGCAGATATTTATATCAGATTAATCTCCAAGTCTTTGCAAAAAAAAAAATAGGTAATTATAATCATACTGTTTATGGTTTGAAACAGAGTGTTCCAAACTCAAAAGGAAAGTGAACAAAATGAAAACAGCAGTGAAAAGGTCAGCTTTAAAGAGAGGAAAGAAAAAAAAAATAGCAGCTGAGAAAACAGCATTTCCAACCTTAATGTTCTCTTAAAGGGAAAAAGTATTCCTATACCCCACAAGGCTTGGAGGAGATCCAGTTACCTGTGTCTTGCTGCACTCAGAAAGTTTTGGATCAATATTTAGCAATGCTACTTTAATTGAAAATCAACACTGCAATAGCAGGTGGCGAGCATCAGCGTTCTGTGCCACACAGAGTGAGTTCTGTGGTCAGGAGGAGGCTGGTCCTGAGAAATCCAAAGGGAAATCACAGAGGAAGCATTTACCTCCTTAAAAGTGGATGTGAAGTGTGAATTCTTCTTTCCTTGTTCTCAAGGGACGCTTTGGAAAACAATTGCTCTGGGATCTGCATGCTGTGTCCAGACACCTTAGCACTTCACACAGCTTGCCTGCACCATGTCTGTTTGTAAGGGATCCACACACTGCACACAGAAACCTTGTTTTGCACCGACACCAAACTTGTAACTGGAAAACTGGTTGCTCTGCTACAATATAAGTGAATACTGTATAAACAGAGCAGCGATTACGGTTTTAAATCATCCTTTATTCTTTCAATCAAGTGATGTATAAAATGACTCCCCATTAACCTCCCACTTCCTCAGGAATTTAATGCCCATCTACGTATGGAGATGCTGCTCGTTTGTAACAATGTCAGTTTGATCCAAGGATGGGTCACAGTTTCCTCCGAAATTATGGCGGGTCACATCTCCAAATGTTCCAGCAATCAGCAAGCAAACGAGAGCCACTCAGACGGGTTCCGAAAGGCAAGACGCTAGCGGGCAAAGCCTCCCACTTCGCATCTGCCCCGGAGAAAAGGTTTTGGGAGGCGGCAGATCCGCAGCAGCATCCGAGCGGCCGTAACCCCGGGCCGGTGCGGTCCCCGCCGCCGCTACTCGGCACCCGCCTCCGCCTCGCCGGGCCCCGCCGCCGGCTCCTTGTCCCCTCCGCCCGCCGCCTTTGCGTTGAAGCACAGCTTGAAGACCCCCAGGACGGTCATGACCAGAATCACCAGCACCACCACGGCCACCGTCACCAGGATGAAGACGTAGTTGGAAGAGGAGTGCGGCGGGGCGGCCGTCTCCCCGCGGCCGGCGGGCAAGGTGGCGGGTGGCCCCGCGGAGCCGCGGGGTGCGGATTGGCGGCTGCCGGCCGCGGCGGTGGGGGCGGCACCGGGGGCTACGGTGCTGCGTTCTTTGCAGGGGTAGCCGGGTTCCTCCGCGCCCTCCCAGGCGAAGCCGCCCGGCCCGTGCCGGCAACGGAGCAGCACCTCCCCGCCCGGGCACTCCACGGCCAGCTCGGTGCCCGACGGGCTGAAGCCGGGCTCGACGCCGCTATTCGCGAAGGGCAGGCGGTAGTGGAGGCTCAGCGCGACGTCGGGGCGGAGGTCGGGGCAGGCGCCTTCGTCGCGGTAGCGGCAGGCGTAGCCCCAGGCGTGCCGCTGGCAGGGCAGCTCCCGCCAGCCCCAGCGGGGGCCGTCGGAGCCCTCCAGGCGCAGCCCGGCGCAGCGGGCGGTGGTGCAGGTCCGCACGGGCTCCTTTGCCCAGCGGCCGAGAGCCGCGGGCAGCTCCCGCGGGGCCGTCCCGCCGCGCTCCTCCCAGGAGAAGCCTCGGAGCGGCTGTCCCGCGTCCGTGCAGGCGGACGCGTTCCTCTTCAGTCCGACCCAAAAGAGCGCGGGTCCCGCGGCCACCTCTGCCAGCAGCGCCAGCAGCAGCCGCAGCTCGGGCTCTGCGCCCACCCAGGCCAGGCCGCCCCCTCGGCGGCCGCAGTCGCTGCGGGCCTCGTCGTACGAGACGTTGGCCAGGTGGGCGCTGAAGCAGGCGCCGGCGGACTGGCAGCGCGCGGCGGAGGGCGGCGGGGGCCGGCCCAGGGCGCAGGCCGCGGCCAGGAGCAAGTAGCAGGGCCCTGCCCGCCACCAACACATCCTCGCGGCGGGCCCGGGGGCTCACGCTGTCCCCGCGGCTGTCTGCGCTCGGCCGGGCTCGGGCCCACACACCCCACCCAACCCCAGCGCCGGCCCCGCGCCCACGGCCCTCCCCCGGGGCTACGCCGGAGGAAGCGTAGCGAAAGCCGGGGCTGACTCCGGTATCCTCCGTTTGTTGGCGGCCCGGCCCCGGCTGGCACGGCTCCAACGGCAGGGCGGGGTGGGTGGAAAATCCCGGTGCCCACGCCTGCGAGGGGAGCCAGCGGAAGGCCCGCTCAGATGCAAGTGGCACGGTCTCTCGAAGCCAGAGGCTTTCAGAGTTTATCAGATGGAATAGCTGTGGATGACAAGTCCTGTTCAACCAGTGTGTGGCTGACCTGCGTGGATTTCATTGATGCTAGGCTCTCTGGACTCCTCAAGGAAGAATTTAAAAGATGTACAACATGGTGAATCGCAGAATGACAAAATCATGAAAAAAAAGCTGGAAAGACCTAAGATCATGTAGTCCACCTGCCAGCCCATCACCACCATGTCCACTAACCACGTCCCTCAGTGCCACATCTACACAGCTCTTGAATACCTCCGGGGTCGGTGGCACCACCACCTCCCTGGGCAGCCTGTTCCAGTGCATTAGCACTTTTTCTGTAAAGTTTTTCCAAATATCCAACCTGAGCCTTCCCTAGCTCAACTTGAGGGCATTCCTTTGTCCTATCACTGTTATCTGGGAGAAGACGCCAACTCCTACCTTGCCACAGCCTCCCTTCAGGATGTCATAAAGAGTGCTAAGATCTCTCTTGATCCTCCTTTAGACTAAACAATCCCAGTTCCATCAGCCTCCCTTCATAAGACCTGTGCTCCAGTCTTCTCACCAGCTTTGTTGCCGTTCTCTGGGCATGCGTCAGGGCTTCAATATCTTTCTAGTGCTGACGGGCCCAAAAATGAGCATAATATTCAAGAAAGCTCAGAAGATTTTTCATATTTTCCAAGTATTCTAAACATTTGGTAAATGTTACATGTGTTCAAGCCAGAAACCATCTTGACAAACAGTATTTTAGAGATGGGGTCCTAGGGAAATCCAGCAGCTGTTTGCTAACAGTGCATTGCCAGAACTGCAGTAACCATTCTGAAGAAAAACCTAAAGGTTTGATTTAGATTGTTCCTCTGGCCCCAGACCTTGTGTTCTGGGCAGCATATGACCAAAACTGGACGCACATCATGGGCTTTAAAATCTCTCCTTTTTAAAATAAGACAAAAAAATAGCACTGATACTCTATACATAGTACACCACTGGTATCTAGTGTATCCACTACTGACAAGATCTGTGTACTTTACAGACAGCGTGTTAGCCATGCCATTGCTTTTTACCTTCATTTTACCTTTCATTTTTCAAGCAGAATTATTTAGATAACTTCTGGAGATCTGTAGAAGAATGTAAGTGTGAGTTATCTGTCTGTCCCAGTAATAGGCATCTGTTAGTTACTTACTTTTTGCTTTGGGAAACATCCTGCTGATTTATTGTATGGTCCCAGTAGACAGTAATGTATACAGAAATTTTGTTTATCACAGTTGAAAGGGTTAGCAAAGCAGCATTTCAAACTACATGAAATAGACTGGATGAGGGCTAAATGAAATTCATGCATTCGTAACCATATTTAAGCAGACTATTATATGTGGTTTCAGTTTCTTTCCTTTTGCTATTCAGCAGAAATGAAACTAGGTCACATATTGCCTACATTCTTGAAACTACTGGATTTCAAAAGCACTTAAAATGCTTAAGTAAAAATAGTTATATTAAACTTGCTAAATACAGTTGTCAGTGTAATTGAATTTGGGTGCCAGTAGACTTGGTTTTAAGTAAAGCAGGTTTCCCCCACAACCTGTAGGCTGAATTCTGGAGGCACTCAGAAATGTGCTTAATCAGCATGTACAGGTGTTAGAGCCCCCGAGGTCAGAGCAGGCAGTGGGGCAGTGCTTCCAGAGTCTGCTGCCTGTTGGAGCTGCCACCTGCATCTGCTCCTCCTTGGAACTCCAGCACAGGGAGATTTGCTTGCAGTACTCTGCTAGGAACTGTAGTCATCCAGCATACACATGGCTAACTCTTCCCTGTATCCGGCCATAAATGCAACTAAGGAACCATTCCTTCAGACCTGTGGTGGTCCTCAGTGACTCACAAGGTTGTGCTTCTACAGATATCCATCAGTTCAGTATCTTGAGCCATATTCCCAAACTGTGGTTGATGGTAGGTCTGGGAGAGACAAGAGCTTTTTATGTTAGTGCCTATAAGGACTATATTTGCCTCTGCCATCCTGGTTAGGGCTGCTGACAGTGCTTTCCCTAATATGCACCTGTAATCCCACAGCTTTGGTTTGTTTCCTCTTTCAAAATGGAGTTAATGTATTGCAGCTGAATTGAAGCAAAGCTATATAAACACAATGAATAAAACAGAGGAACAAGAATGCTCTGTGTTGTACCTCAAATACACATCCCTAGAGAGGAGAACGCAATTCAGTCTCTGTAAACACTTGCTCCCTTGCATCCCTTCTGACTGCCAGCTGTGCTGGAGGTGACCATCCTAAATGCCACTGACCAAGTGACTGCAGTACCACAGCTCATTTCACACACCATGACTTTCATTTCCTCAGCTACACTTGAACCAGCCATTTAGAAACATCTGGGCAGACAGGTGCAAGCTGGGCAGCCCTGCCTAGTCAGAGGGACCTGCACCAAACATGGAACAGAAAGCATTATATGCCAGTGCCAAAGGCTTTCTGCAGCCAAATCTGCAGCATCTCCAGACAACAGCTCTTCCTCTGGCTTTGAATGTTCTCTTATGTTCTATTTTAAGTAAATAAGAAAACACTCTTTCCTTAATTGTCTTAAGGTTTTTCCTGAAGAATTCCTATCCTTTACGAGAGGATTTAGCTGCTTACGCACAAGTGCTGTTGCCAGTGAACATGTGAGGCAATTAAACTTGTATATATAAAGAAGATTTTGTTTTATGAATGGGACTGCTTATGACTATTGATGTGCAAGTTCTTCTCTTCTCAATAGTAAAGGCTTCTAAATAGCTGTAGTTGCTCCTTAGACTCCTGCCTGTAAGATCTGAGCTTCTGAAAAAACAGTGCCTTTCTTTACTGATAATTAATATAATTATTATTTTATAATAAGAATTATTATTTATTGTACCAGCATATCTGCTGTATAGTAACAGTATGTTTTGATTAAAGAGTAATGAAAGAAGTAATAAAAATACTTTTTCTTTTATGGTGGATTCTCTCTTGCATTCTTACAGAGTAAATTAAAGTAATTATTTTTGTGAATAACCAGGAAATGTGTCAGCACATACTTTACCAGTGCTAGCGCTAAGGAGGATTCATATTCCTTACAAGTAGGCTTGCAAATAGGCACAGCATCCTCCTCTTACTAAGGGCTGTGTTGCTTTGTAGAAGTAGAGGAGATGGATGGTGCAGTGAGATCTGCCTGGCTCTGAAGGAGACAAGCAAAACAACTGCACAGTGCTGTTGTGCTAGGGTAGGAGTGAGGTAGCTCAGCTAGCAGGTGGCATTTTTCATCCCCAAAGGAGGTACAGGAATGTGTCTGGAAATGGATGCCTACCTCCATAAACCTAAAGGAAGGAGCTACAGCTTCTCTTTCTGCTGTTGGAGAGGAAGGCACTGAGGGTGCACCCCTGTTAGCTGTCCTGTACCTACAGGATATCTGAGGAAACCATCGTGAACTGTTGTACAATACAGCTGTCTTTGGAGGTGGAAAATTTGGAGAGAGAGCAAGAGGGAAGGTCAGCAGCTCCTGCAGAAGTTGGCAGCAGGTCTACCTTGACCCCGTGAGCTTGCTCCCTCTCCCTCATCGCAACCAGTATCACAATTGGATCAACATGTCTTCCTGCTGAATTTGATTCAAGCCAAAACATCCTCCATCTTTCAGTGCTCTATTAAAAGATACGCAATAAACAGGTATTTTGAACAGGAGAATATCGCTGTTGTTTGACAGAGTTTGCTTCCAAACTCTGGGTTAAACCCTACTCCTTTCCTCACTGAGTTCTTCACAAAATCGATACCTGTATTTAAAAAATGATTTACCAAATATTAAAACTGCCCCACGTTTCACCTGTAAGCAATGTCTGAGCAAAGTATTTTCTCACAGTAGGTTATATTCTTCTTTAAGAAAATGTCTAAGTTAAGAATTAGACCCTCTTGAAATCTGTGAGAACTGTCTCATTTCATCAGTGTGCCAGGGTTTCTCACGAATATTTGACTGCATTCAGTCAAATAACTTTCAACAGAGTGTAAATGTCAGGTTAAATGTAATGTGTGTCTGCAACGTTTCCAGGAAACAGGACAGGAAATCAAAATGAGAATTTCTGCCATATTTCAACAACTTGCATGATCGTGAGAATTTAATTATTCATTACCCAAAAGGACTACAGAGATAATGAGGTTCACTTACACAGTCTGGAAAAGATAACCCAGCAGGGGTCATGCAAGTTCCTGTCTGCTGTATTAACAATTTTCAGTGACATTATCACACGGCTAAGGGACTTTAAAAAATAAGTAATATTATTTAACTGCTGTTGTGAGCACACTGATACATCTGTTACACTGATGTTGTGGACATAAAATATAACTGATCCTGATCTGTTGAAGTGGCATTAAATCTATGGGGTGCATTGGCAAAAGCAAATACAAAAATGTGTCACTAATGCTATCCAGTAAGCATGTGTTACCCTTAAAGCTGTTTCATTTTTTGATGTTCATGTTTCCATTGTTAATTATGCAAGAAAGTAATGTATTCTGTTAACACTTCCATTCGTCTTTAATGAGTTATTAAGAAAGATTCCAATCCTGTAATTAGCTAGGGGAGATGAACTCCAGAACTCTCGAATTAAACACTTAAAACCATTTCCAAAAATACTGTACTCTATAAATACTTTTTATTCTCATATCTTTTTGTTTTTCTGTCCTCTGTCATTCAACCCCATTTTCTTCCTGCCTTTAAATTCTTCAGTCTGCTGTACCACGCAGTGGTCTGGTTGCTCCATTTGAGGTTCATGTTGAGCACACATTGGTGGGGTCAGGACCATAGGAACTGGAAAGAGGATATAACCGTATGTACCAGTTTCTAATTAACAGTGTAACATACAGCAAAAGGATGAACTGTGTCATGGTACAATCAGTCTTCCTGCATCATCTTCTCTCTGTATCTTGAATAACACCCAGCAGAGGTCAGGGTTTTGACTGATGTGGCAGTTTAGTGGTCTTTATGAGGTATCCATATGCTACAGAACCCATCTTTCAATTGTGATTTTGTGTCTGTGAATATATTTAGGTGTCTGTATATAAATTGTGCACGTAAGGGTCTATTTGAATATAATGCACTTTAAAGTACTTGTGATTTCAAGGAGGCCTTTTCAAATGCAAGCTGGCATGAAGTGTGTCACCTTGTCTTCATAATTCTATTTAAAACAAAGGAGCAGGAATGAAAATACTCCTCTTGTCATTAATTTCATTATGACTGGCAGTAGAACTGTGATACCTAAGCAGTGTTAGGCTGAAAGCACAGAGGAGAGTTAAGTTGGGGGAATGGAAAACTGCTGCACAAAGTAAACTGAGTAGGCATCTAAAACAAGACATTAAAAAAAAAAAAAAAAAAGAGAGAATATGGAAGGAATCAAAAGAAAAGTCAAGAAAATCTCCTATTTTATTCTGTTGGCCCACAGTGTCAGGGGTGAATGTTGGTGATACAGCAGTAGAAGTTGAATCGATATTCCAGTATTCTGTTACATGTTGTTGCCATGTGACAGATGGCAGCAGAGGGACAATCTGACAGAATGACAGCTTTGGGAGGACTAAGGGGAGTTCACAACCTCAAAGGTACTTTGTGGCACAAAGGCAATCCTCAAAAAGCTTTACTGTCAGAATGAGCTTGACACCTTCTTTGTGCCATTTACTTTCTGGTCCATAGGGATGTTATGGGCAGGCTGTGAAAGCCATAGGTTTCAAAGGTGAGGAAAAATGTGCGCAGTTCCAGTGTCTTCACATTTTATTAAAAAATCTGAAACAACAGAGAGAGAAGAAGATCTTAATTCAAATTTACCTAATCTAGGTTTTACTTAACTATAAGCATTTTGGAAAATTAATTCATTTTCATTTGAAGTGAGAAAACCCACATTTTTAGTAACTTCCTATAGAACTGCAATTATCCAACAAACTGCTGGGACTGGCAGATTGTTTGGAATGAGGCAAACTTTCCTAGGGAAATAAAGTAAAATAGAAGGAAATCTAGTGGTAAAGAGGTGATTTCACTTCCTGGCATTTTGCCCAGACTGCCCATTGCGGAGAGGTCTTGAAGCATTTGCTTGAAAACAGGCAAGGAGCAGAAGCTTGTGAGAATAAATTCAGGAGAGAGCAGCTGTGAGATGGAGAGGCAGCAGATGCTTGTCTACACAAGCAGTTAATTCAGAATGAAAAAAATAAAAGGAAGGAAGAATATTCTGAGCCTAGTGAATTAATTGTTGTCGTGGAGGTTATAGGAGGTAAATGCACCTTTTATAGAAATATCTATTGCCATTCGTTTTGTGAGACTGGACAGTCTAAAAAGGTTTTAGTTCACCTTAGTGATGCATTTTCCCCCTTTCCCTTTATAAATAATTCCATGTCTTGAAGCATTTCCTTCTCCAGAAGTTTCACACATTAAATGTTCCTCACTGCCTGCAGACTTTAAATTGTTTGTGTGCTGTAGAAGAGGGAGAAGATTTCAGAGAATCTTTCTATATGGCATACAGGTTTTTTCCTCTCCCATTTATCATGGTAAAAATACAAACATTGGCTTTCTTTGTACTTGCTGTTTAAATGTGTGCAGGGGTACCTATTCTTTGCTGTCTTAAATAGCTCTGAACTCATGAAATTGTACCTAAGATCTTGACATTTTACATGACATAAAAGCATAATGAAGTTATTCTTATACTTAGAGGGAGTGAATGTTGAAAAGAAGTAGGCTCAAGATACATGATTAACATTTTCCTATTGACTTCCCATGCTCCATGCTGTAGAGTGTTCAGAACTGGGATGCTGGTCCCAGGTAAACCTAGGTAAAGCAGGAAAATTCAAATCATACTGTAAGTAATTCTCACATGCTCGAACTGGCTTATGATCTAAGTGATGGATGTGTCACACCTGTATTTCTTTCATGCTAAACTTAAAATCCTAGCAACACTGTCAGCTTATACAATTTAAACAAAGGAAAGAACCATCTCTGTTATGAAGTAGGAGAATGTTGTTTTTCCCCCAAAAAAACCTTACAAGTTGAGGTCTGTAAATGCTCAGCATCAAAGACCTTGTGAGGTCACAAGAAGGTCTCAGCACAAAGAGCTTCCGTGAAGGATATAACAAGTTTCTGCTTAGCAAACCCATTTCAGAACACGCAGTCACATATTCCAGGCATCAGCAGCTATGTACCTGTAAGGAAGACTTGACCTAGTGGTTTTCATCCATGAGCAGGTTTTCTTGTTATGATTACTGTGACGTTTTTGTGTTGTGATTGTGTCACCAGTTCCAGTTTCTTTTTATTTTCACAGGCTCTTGTTACTATTTCTTTTAGATTACATCATAAAATATCTGCAAAGGTGGCCAATAGGTTGCTTAGAGAAGCTGTGGGTGCCCCATCCCTGGGGATGTTCAAGGTCAGGCTGGATGCGGCAGCCTGATGTGGTGGGCAGCAGCTATGATCGTGGCAGAGTTTGGGACGGGGTGGTCTTTAAGGTTCTTTCCAAACAAAGACAGTCCATAATTCTAGGATTCTAGGATTCTATTCTGTTAACACCTTAGGGCTGCAGGCAACGTGTCTGCAGGAGAGCTATGCATACTAGTTCCCACCTGAGTTTATAGCTCATAGATATGGTCATGTGCTGTGTCCTGTTATGTATTGTGAGTGAAAACTGAAGTGGTCACATGCAAACTGCAGACCTAGGCCCTTCTGCCTATGCCTAAACATTTGTGATTACTTGCCCTCTAATATTCTGAGCATCCTAGAAATGTTATGTGATCTAGTCTTATGATAAATACAGCACTAACTATTGTTTAGCTGAAAAAAAAAAATAAAAAAACCAACAACCCACAATTCAAATCCATATAATTGTATTTTAAATAAGCCATGAGTAATAACTCATGAGAACAAAGAGTGGCCTCACTTCCTGGTTTAGTTTAGAATGATGCCAGCTACAGGTTGCCCTTGAAGATTGTTCATGTGAACAGATTTTCTCTTCAGGGAGGAACTGTCATCACTGCTCTGCAAGTTTCAGACCTCCACCACCATACACTTTTTGTTGTTTTCTGTCGTACTAAAGCACAGTCATAGTAGTTGGTTCCTCAGCAGTCCTAAGACTGGGCAGGCCAAATACCCTGAGTCTGTTCATATTCAGTGGTGTTTTTGAGGTAGTGCAAGCAGTAGCATCAAGTGTGACATGCCATTGCTTTAGCTGCCTGGTACTCAGGGTAACAGTCTGTTATCCAGCTGCACCACTCAGTTCAAGGGGCCTTGGTTTTATATTAGTGGAAGAGAAGTCATCAAGAAGAGGTTAGAAAAAATTGAATATTAATAAATAATAAAAGAATGAGATCTGCAAGTGTTTGACCTATCCCTGCTGAGGTGATATCAATCTGAAATGGAAGAAAAATGTTAAACTCTTCCCCACCCAGAGGTCTAGAAATGATTCTGATGTCTGTCAGTAAAAGATAAGGATCAGACCAATAATATATTAGCAGATCTAATAGGGAATAAAGCATAAACAACTCAAGAACAATAGTTACTGCATGCCATCCAGAAATAAGATGTACTTACTTGACAAAGCACATCCTGCTTATGCCTGTTGCTTCAGGGCATGCCAAAGGGGCTTGTTCTGTCAGAGAGGAAAGGCACCAGGAGACTGCAGAAGGCTCAGATTACAGTGGAATTGCATCTATGCCCTCTCATGGAATGGATTTGCTCTGTAGACACTTGCCATCCTATGTAAATTCTGATTGTGAACTATCCGTCCTTCATGTTTTACTCTAAGAACACTTAACGGTATCCACAAAGGATTTTAGGCATCAGTCTACTATTTCCAGCTCATGAATGGATCTTCAGAACCAGTATTGTACTGTTATTTAGCCCTCCATGTACTCTACATTCTTCCCCATTAGATTCCCCATGTACACATTAACACCTAAGGTAAGAGTTGTCCCTCCTATATAATTCTTATCCTCTGATCTCAGGTGAATCAAACAGCTGAACACAGTGCTGCATGAATTCTTGTGCAAAATGCAGAGTAGAAGGGCAGATAAGGGAAATCTCATAGCCTGAAGGTTATGGCATTTTTCGCAGTGAAGCAGAATTACTTCTGTGCAGTGATTATTCCGTATTTCAAATCCAGTGGAAAAATTTTGTCAGAAGAGACTGAAATGGAAACCCACCTAAGATTTCCTGATCATATCCTGAACCATGGGATTTTTGCTTCCTATCCCTTCTGCACTACAATCTGACAGAGGAAGGATTTGAATGTATAGCTCTGACATTCAAGTAAGCCCATTAATCACTGGGCTGTCTATTTTTTTTTAAGTTAGGCTGACTTCTTATCACTTTTCTGATGTGTTGGAAGTGTACAAGTGGGGATTTGCACTCGACAAACCTCCTTTCCTTCCTTCTACCCTGACAGAAAAGGATTAAGCATGTCTCCATCCCCAGCTGAGTTAGGAACACAGCACATTTGACAGATTGCTCCTTTGAAGTCGATGCTAAATTGAGGCCTGTCTGCAATATTCAGATTGCTTTACAAAGGAAAGAACTCTTACAAAAACATCCAGAGAAGCAGTGCTTTTTGCTAAAATGCTCTGCATTGGCCTTTTGTGCGTCAGGATCAGGATGGAAATGTTTGCTGCTGTAAAGCCATTGAAAATCAACCACCTTTAAATGTATTAGTTTTAACCCTAGCTGCTCTTTGTGCCAGTGTGCGAAAAAGGGATTAATTCTCAAAGACTTATGTTTCAATTTGAATAAAATTTAGGAGAATGGATACACTTAATCTCAGCTAAAATCTCAACATTGTATTCTAATACAGATGCTGAAGTAATTGTGATTTCCAGTCATCACTCACAACTGGTAACATTTCCAGGGGAAACAGGAAGGCGGCTGGGCTCGTATTTGTTCTTTTAGACTATTCTTTGGAGGGAGACAGACAAGGGAGACAGTCATGAGAGATAAAGCTTCCAGCTCCTAATCCCTCTGCCAAAATGACCGTATTAGTTACTACAGAGCAAATGTTATCATTTTCTTCTGTCAATGTAAAGATTAGCTTACTGGTTTAGTTACGATGAGTCATACAACATAGACTATATATATGTACATTAATATAAGGAGAGTGTCTCATATTTACAAGAAAAATCTGGAAGAGCCAATATTTTCTCCCAGGAAAATAAGTAAAACAGGATTAAGGAATGTTAGAATAATTAAAATTATTCTTCTAGATCAGACAAATGTTACATGAAAACTCCTTCCTCAAAAAGCAGGCTTAAATAGACCTCCAACTTTTGACTTTAAGTTTAAGCTTGTATGATTATACATATAACTGCATGTGTATATGCAACACCAGTTCAAAGATGTGCTTGAATACATACATTGCTTATAGGCTGTATTTATGGCAGTGGGACATGGGGCCATGAAACTTTCCTCATTCCCAAAGGGACTGAAAAGAGTCACCATTAAGGTTTTCCTTAATTTATTTCTCTGTGTGTCACAAACGATCTCCTGAATATAAATGTGAGACTGGTAGCCCTAATTCTCACAGGGCTAGTAAAGGCACAGGAAAACAAATGAGTTTGTAATCATTCTTGTGCATCTGGCATTCTAGGGGTTCCCTCAGTCCATAATATGTTACCACAGCTTCATGGCATCTTCATATGTCTCTTCCCACCTGTAAGGGAAGCACCCTAAAATGTAGGACCAGGACAAATCAAGATAATTTCCCTATTGCACTCAGATTTTTCAGTGTGGTTCACAAATGAACCTGAGATGGGTACAGATGTACCTGGCACAGGCTGCTCGCTCCTGTGGCTTCTCTGCTAGGCACAGGAGGTGGAAGTGCTGAGCTGTGCCTGTATCAAGCTCCAAAAATGCAACACATAACAAACTCACAGATAGTCAATAACATTTGAGTAATACTCAGTCATTCCTGTACTGGCAGAAAGGGAATTCTGTGACCAGTTGTGGTAAAATGGCTTCATTTTCGCACCTGAGTGGCAAACAACAAATATTTTGGAGTTGTCTTCTACCTCTACTCTCTATGATGCCATATTTTCTAAGGTGACCTGTTTGATGCCAACCTGTACTCCACAGCGTGGTTTATAGATTATCCCACAATAGATCCCCTGCCTGAATGCGTGAGTTCTCCCTGGATATAATGTGTCCCACTGAAAAAAATTCTCTGTACTTGAAAATCAAGGAAAGGGGCTGAGTGAGCAGAAATTGTTGCAAAACATGACATGCTAGAAAGCTGAACTAATGTGGTCTACCGAAGTGTGTGCATATAAGAACAGCTGTATTAACATGCATATGTGGTAAAAATCTTCACTCCCATTTGTAACAGTGGGAATTCGACCACAAGAATCAGAAAGGCTAGAATACCATCCAAAGCACAGCAGAAATCATAAATTAATTTTTACTAGAGTAAACACTGAAATGGAAATGTCAAAATTATTTTTCTTCACAGGGAATAAAACAGCACTTCTATTTCAAAAGAATGCAATTAAAAAAGATCTATTTTAATCTGACTTTGTCTTGTTACTATCAACAGCAGAAGCGAAAAATGGGTACTATACGGTGATGAAGAAGTAGGTTGCTGAAGTTACTGGGCAATTAGTGCTCCAACACATCCAACATTAAGACCAATTAAGATCCAACATTCTTCTCTTAAGAGAAAAAGATTTGATATAGTGCTGTAGTGTTACAGGTAACTTTCCTGTTATCTTTAGATCATAAACAGATGCAGATGATAAGAAGCTTTTTAAAAAACCTGTACACAGTCTGGTGAGAGGCTGGTTGTCAATGGTTTCTGGGCCAGTTTGGCCAGGTTCCATGACTAATGGGATGGGGGAATCCATAGACCCATGCCCTGGGGGAAAAGGAAGGGGGAAAAGGGGAAAAAGGCAGGGAGATGGGCCTAAAAACAAAACAGCTGCAACATGCTAAGGGAGAAAAACTACTAAATGTAATAGCAGAATGTGAGGTAACACAGTATCATAAATATAATTGGAATTGAAGCTAATAAATCAAATAAAATTGGAGAGAGGGAGTGTCCAAAACTGAAGGCCTTGCTCTAATGCTGAATGCGAGACATCTAGGGAGCACATACCACAGATATGAGCAGTAAAAGAAGGGGTGACTTGAAAACAGTTATATCTTTCCTTCTAAGCAGAAAACAGAAATAGAACAGTGCAAGTCTTCTGGAATATGTAGTTCTTCTTCTGAGAACCAGGTACCTGGAAATATTGACAATCCACAGAACTGAAGCATTATGAATCTATTAACCCTTTAACTCCAGTGCGCTACATGGTGTTATGATGCGGAATACCAATAACAAAAAATCATAAAACCATGACACTGTTACAGTGTACTGATAATAGGATGTGACTCTCCTTTCCTCCTCTCTTCTTTCCTGTAATGCACTAATTTTTAAGTCGAATAGCCTCAGGATGTCATGCCCATGTCTAGGCAGTCTAGACTTTTCATTCCTGCAATCATCAGCCTGATAATGGCTGAAGCCTTGTTGACCGTGGGGCAGCATGCACTGTTGTTACCAGTGATGTACAAGTTCTATGGAAGAAGTGAGCAGTTATTTTTCCAGCATTATCTGTCTGCCACATACCTTCAAAAGGCAAGCATTAAAAAATGGAGATAGGCAAAAGCTGAATTTATTACCTTGATTTTATATTAGTTGGTTCTTGGCAGTGCTGAAAGGCAAATCAAACACAAACAAATGTTTGTTCTATAGGCTGTTTATGTTTATTTGCAGTGCTTGTGAGTACAAAATTAAAACACTAAGCTGGTGTCACCTTCTTGAGCTCCAGCAGCTCGGTGACATTACCACTGCCATGGGCAGCCTGCTCGCTGCCCACCACCCTCTGGTGAAGAACCTTTCCCTGATATCCAACCTGACCCTCCCCTACACAGCTCCATGCCATTTCCTAGATTTTATGACTGCCACCAGAGAGAGGAGGTCTCCATTTGCTCCTCCAGTCCCCTTGTGAGGAAGCTATAGGCTGCAATTTGTCATTTAGTTTTTAATTTAAAAAGGTCTTTTTTTAAAATCTTGAAGAAGGCTGTGAATAGCTCATTACTGTTGATAAAAATCACTTATATTTTGGAAGGAAATTGCTTAAGTAAGGAAGGATCCTGTAATTTTTATTTTGTTTCTGAATTAGGCGGTAGAATACTGCAGGATGGTACAAAACCAAAAATTGGAATAATGGTACTAACTGAAGAAAGCAGATTGTTGGTTCAGTTGAAGAGCTGAATGGTGAGTGAGTGTAGGTATATGGTTAAACCCTGGAAATTCTTGATCTGATCTGTTTACTTTGGAGTAGGAGAAAGAATGGCGAGATGCCTTGGAGGTTCTTGGAGGCACTGCTCTGGGATAACTGAGTCAGCTGTGCTGCTGGTGTGTGAGGAGCCAAACAGAAAGCCGTAGCTTGTCTTCTGTGCTGACTTAGCTAACCAAAGAGGCAGTCAAGGAAAAAAAATTGCTTCAGGATTGCCAGTTTGAAAGATGCTTAAAAGCAAACATTATGGTGGCACCAAAACACGGACATCTGGGAGTATGAAGTTAGAAACTGCCTGTGAGGTCTCTGACAAGTAGATCAGAAATACGTTTCAACAAGACTTTGTGAGCTGTCCTTTGAATCCAGGGCACCTCTGAAAGTATCTATTAGTATTTGGGAAAAAAATAAAAATCAATCAATAGGTGGAAACTCCTTTGATTACACAAATAAAATACTGCTTGGTCATGCCTCAGAAGCAGTTTCCTAAACTTTTCAAAGTCTTTCAAAAGTGAAATGAAGGAAAATATTGCTTTTTAATGCTAAATTTCAAAAGGAAATATCAAAGAGAGAGAACTGATTCTGTTGCCTTAATAGAGATGCAATCATAATAATACAGAACTCTGAATGTCAAGCTTAAGTGCCTCAAATATCAGTATTGAGTGTTTTCTCCGGAGGTCATATGCAGTTATATTAACCAAAAAGAGTAAAGTACTGTTTCTGGAAGATGTTGAATTTCTTCATCTCCCTTTGAACTCAGAAAGAAAGATAGGGGTGTCCAGTGCGGAAGAAATTAGAAAGTTACTGGTTAATGGCATTCATCATCTTACTTCCTAAAATTCTGTCTCCTTTGGGTTTCCTTTTGTCTCTAATCATTTCTAGATTAAAGCTTAGGGAAAGGGTAGAATATTAAAATGACATCCAATTTATAATTGGTTACTAAAGTCAATTCACAAATGACCTTGAAAAAGAATTAATCCAGCAAGCCTATAAACTAGGATGACCCAGTCATTCTGATTAACATCAGAGCAGGTGATGGAACAGTGATGGGGTGGGGGTGAAATAAGTCAGAGGAGATTAAAACATCCAGTATGTTGAAGTATTTATATAGAAACTTCCTCCCCTTGCATCCTGACAAAAATCTACTGTTTTCAGTCAACAGTATAAATCTGTTACAAATTCAGCATCTACTCATTGTCATACTATCTGTAAAGCAATTTAAAATTCTGTCAAAAGGTTGTCAGATGGATTTTCCATATAAGCAGCACTCTCTAGTAAAAATATAAACCCAAATGATGAACATTCAATATTTGAGAATTTGTGTCTCATTTTCTTGCCTTTTAAAGCGAAATTTGTAAAGTCAGTTGAGACAGGAAGAAGATTAGCTGTGAGCAGCAGCAGGCAGTGGGAAGGTGCTGAGTGAAATTTTTTTTTCAGCATTGGTAAAGCAGCTGACAATTGGATGTCCTGAACTGGTTAATATTGTCTTTAAAAATTTGAACTTCTGACTTTCGTATTTGGGATTATTTCTGTTTGTTTTGTTTTTAAAACAAACTACTACAAATTTTTAGAAGTCCTGTGTGTGAGTATATGGAAGCCATTGACCATCATTTGCATTTTCCTACTATCCAGAGTATTAAAAGTTTAATTGGAGGGAGAGGGGACAGAAAAATCTGAAACCCACTTTACAGGACAAAATAAAGTCTTGAGACTACAACATGCTCAAATGCCTGTTAAAAAAAAAAGGTGGAGATTCAGATGCTTCACTGGTAAGCTTTATCAGATACTTAAAAAAATCTTATATTGGATGACTTTGTAAGTAAAATTTTGAAATAAACAGGAAAATAAACACCAGCTACATGAAATGGTTGTTCTGTGCTTTCATGTATTTGTCAGGAGACTTCAGAAGGGAGGCACCACAAACTGCAAGTCCTACAGTTCCTTACAAGGAATTCCATAGGGAAGACAATCCAAAGGCAAGAAGATAAATATATTTGAACCTATACGAGCTGAAAAAGAAGGAAACCCCTTCTAATTTCCCCTATTGAAGTTTATCTTCAATGCTAAACTCTGTAATTTTCCTATCAGAGGTAAACTACGTAGTACTGTCTAACAATAAAATAAATGAACACAAAGCAGTAGGCTTACATTTTGTCTTAAATGAGCACTATACTAAAGGTACGATTTCTTGCTACAGGTAAGAGGAGTGATGAGTGACTGCCATGTTGCTCAGTGTGTTCCTGGAAACTTCCTGAGGAAACACATAGAATTCAAGCAGAATAGACAACTGCCTTGCATAAGTTAACACAGCTACAGATCATAAATGGTACACCCACATTGATGAATGTTAACCTATTTTTAATCCATCATAGACAGATGAAATGCATATAGATGTAGTAGAGAGGGAGGTACACGATAGAGCTGTGGATGAAACACCAGCACAGAAAGTAATCTGTAGGTGATAACCCCTCCACCAAGCAAGCAGGTTTATATGTGAAAGAGCTGCTAGTCTGTACATATTGGTGTCTGAGCACCAGATTTTGGACCTGAAATATTGTCACATTCACTTAAACTGTGAATCTAAACTTGTCTCTAATTAATGGGAATCTTTATTAAAGCTTAAAGTGACAGAGCTAAGTAGCTGAGTGTCATAATTGTGTGATTTTCTCATCTGTGAGTATTAATGTCTATTTAATTACAGCAATGCTGTAATTTGGTCATTACCAAATTTTGCTTCAGCTTGGCTCTTTGCAGTTTTATTGATCCTACACGAATTAGACCAAATATGAAAAGATATTATTTAGTACTAGATTTGACAACAGCTTGTTTTCTGTAGCCAATAAATAAATGAATAATTCTGCCTTCAGATTTTACAGTATCTGCAGTTTATTCTATATTTTTAGCAAACATAGTAATATTATTCTTTGATACTGGGCCATTTTCTTTTGCTCTTTACCAGTTGATGGTATTTTCATTTGATTTTAGCTGTGGTTTTAAATTTAGAAAGTATACAAAATTGGACATTTTTTTTCAAAACAGTATCTCAAAACTGTGTGGATAGTCAAAATGTTACAAACTAGTCACTCTATTCTTCAAAATCAAATCATTTGGAAGTGCTTATTTTCTTCAGATACAAACATCACATTTAGAATCTACATTTCTGTAGCAACCAAGCCATTTATTGTTTATTATTTTGCTTATATTTCACATGAATCCATTATTTAATATAGGGAGAGATGCATCACATACATAATGCTTATTTGCTTATTAATCACATCTCATCCCCCAATTTTTATTTTTTCTTAAAGAAAAAAAAACTAATTAGGGAACATAAAGACTGCTGCAGTGGTTCACTTAGTTCAGTATCCTGTTTGCTACCACAGGCAATATGAAATGCTTCAAATAGGCCAAGAAAGACCCTTGAATTAAACACCAATGAATCTACTGTATAGATTTCTGCCTGGCTACATCAATACAAGGGAAGTTAATGTCTTCAGGCATTATTGCCTTCGATATTAGAGAGTTTTCTTTTCTCCTTAGACATTTAGATGACCCCAGAACAATTTAACACAAAATTTACATAACATCTTACCTCACGTAGGTACTGGGGATCACTAGGCTTAGGGGACAACAGAACAGTTACTGCTATTTCTAAGTTTCTTACTCATACTGGAAAAAAGAACAGAAAAAACGAGTCTAGGATTTAACTGTGTCATTGCCTGTAGCATTAAGAAATTTTACTAAACTCCAATTCATCATGCTCTAGTGATACAGCTGCAGGATAAAGCTCTGCTTCATCCCGCTGGTATATTTTTCTTTCTTCTCATGCTTGACAAGCTTAGAAACAAGCATTAAAGCAGAATTTCAGAAGAATCAGTTTAGCTGTTCTGAGGGATCAGACATAAAAAAAAACTGCTGGAGATGTCTAAAGAAAAAGTTTAAGAGTTGCTGCTCTAAAGGGGAGCTTAAAAATCAGCATGTGCAACTGAAACTCACAGAAAGGTTTGTGAAGGTCCAGTCAGATCAGGAAAACACAGAAGTTTCTATTCCATGTGCCATTATTCTATACAAGAAATTGGTTATTTGAGTGTTTGACCCAGAGAGTCATCCTGAGCCTCTACAGTCAGTGTCTTTGCTACTTTATGGTCTCAGGAAACCTGTTCCAGTTCATTCTGACATGCACTTTCAATTTTGAGTCACTGATTCACTTGAGTTCACTCAGTACAACAACAGTGCTAAGGAGCAGATAAACGTGTAAGAAATTATGAAGCACTGGTTATTAATGACTAACTATGATGTTACCACATGTACATTACCATATTAGACTTCATTAATTTTTTCTCTTTAAGAATCTGGACCTCAGCCATTGCTTATATTTCAGCCACTTTCCCCCTCAAGCTCAGCAGAATCCCACAGTGCTTATGCAGCCATTAAGAGTTGAGTATTTGCAGCAATTTCTGGGTCTCAGCCTCAACCTTCTACACACTGCTTCCCTTTGTTCACGAACATCATCTCTTCGGTTCTGAAATACAGTTGGGCTGTACTGCAAGCTCAGTGTACTGCTTAGAGATGCTTTGCCAAGGCTTGCACATAATTTTCCCTTCATTGTTTCTGGTGTCACTGAATAATTCACCCTGGTTCCTTAATTTCTTAGTTGTGGATGAGCCTCTTGGTGAACAAGAAAATGTATTACCACCTAGGGGCCTGATCTCACAAGGTGAAGAATGCTCTCATTTCTCAATAAGTCAAGACTCTGACAAAAGCTGAGACACTGCTAGAGATTAGTAGACAGTTCTATGTTACTCGGTAGGCAGCACTGGATATTCTGCTATCCTAAATTTAAAAAGTTTTTGGAACTGCAGCAGTACCTCACATACCCCTCATGGAGGCTTTCATTTTCTTGGTAGGGGGTCACTGCCCTTAACCTTCTCCTGAATCCAAGTCCCAAGAAAGAGTTACTTTTCAGCTCTTACTTGAAATAACTTTTATTATTTTACTGAATAAATGTTTAATGTAATGCACAAATTTAGCAGTCAGTTTCCAGTGCAATGCATTTTCTGATAAACTTCAGAGTGTCGAGCTTTGTGTCTTTACCCAGCTTTGGACATTGTCTTTCTTGACTTTTGAGTACTGCAGGAAAGGTAAATCAGCTTCAGCTGGTGAAACACTTTCTTACTTTTTGCTTAAATGACAGCCTGAAGACCATTTGCTTAAGTGGTAGCTGTGATTCTCTACCAGAATAAATATGACGGTGAGTTCCCTCTTGAGAGGAAGCAGAGCCCCCCGTTTCCCATCCCCTGTCTGACACTGACTTGGGAGCACAGGGATTCTGATGGCACTGTTTTAGGTTGAAGCAGAATCAACGTGATTTTGAAGTGCGCCTCCCAGACCAAGCACTTGAAGTGATATAAGCAAAGGCTCCATTGTATTTTAACTTCCTGCAAAGATCTTAATGACCATAATTTATACTAAAATAGTATGACATCAGAGCCAGGTATATAAATTTTCAAGGTTTCTCTCCGAATAGTTCTGATGCACTTCTTGTAGGGTGTCTAGATTCAATCCTGTTTGCGATGATCAGTAGAATATGTGAGTGCATGGACTGACTAGTCTTTTAAAAGGTCTTGTTAACACTTGCTCATCTGATGGATTTTCTGAAAATGGGAGTATGAGAACATTGCCACTCTTGTTTGCACTGACAAAAGGTCAGAGATCACGTTGTATTAAATGTTCATGCTATGCAAGAAGCACTTAAGAGAATACTTTCATTTTTGCTCTGTAGGTGCAATGAACTAACATTATTTTGTGATTACAATTTCAAATTCCTTTGTTATGCTTTGCTATACTAATAACCACAAGAACATCTAGAAAAGCACTAATTGTTCAAAGCTCTTATTTAATTTCAGGAGACTTAAATGTTTGTAATGACTGCTCACTTATTCTGTGAATAGACTACATATAGACCTAAAGTAAAATTAACAAGGAAGAAGCACAGTGTTCACAACCTGACACTGAGCAAGGCTGAGCACATCCTCCTCTCTGCTGATTTTAGGCACAAGATATCTAAAAAACAACGTAAGGAATAAAGTCATCCTTGCTTTATTCCCACCTTTTGCACAAAATATCTTTGCAGTCTTGGGTAGATCACCAAAACTCAGCCTAGTGATGTACAAAACAATATTGGCACAGGTTGGGCAAAGAGACTTTTGCAGGATTAAGAACTGAAAGTGGGCTTCCAAGTTATCAGCTGATGAAAATCTTCTTTGCATAGGACTGGCAAAGTGATGACTCCAATCCAGAGAGGCCTGGAGCTAGAATCTGACCTCCCAATAATTACCTCCAAGCCCTCAAATTATTCAAATTGTGCCAGTAGAAATGGAAAGTGGGAGAAGCCAAGGAACAAAACATTGAACTTTCAAGCACACACAGAATATATTTGTCTGGAAGTGTAAATAACAATGACATCAGTACTTGATCGACTAAGATCCTACAGAACTGAACAATATGGCTACAGTATCAAGAGTATCAGCTAGCAATATGCCCCACCACTTCCATTTTCTGATTACAAATGAATATTTCCATTACTACTGTTATTTCAAATCTCTTTTCAGTTTCAGGTATTACTTTTCCAAGCTCAGATATATTCTTAATTAAAATCCAGTAAAGAAGACTCAAAGGGCAGCCTATGACAAAGACTCAGAAGAAATTATAAAGAGTTCAGTAATTTAGCACTGACTTTTTTTTTCCAGTAGGTTTACTTGAAGGGACTGATCAGCTGTTAAAGACAGAAAAGCGTAGATTAAACATTTAAGTATTAAAAACTGAATTTCTCACAGCTTTGTAGGAGAATTAACTCAGCTTTACGGACCTTAAGTTCAGCCAAATTAGCTTTGAAGTTAGTCACCCTTGTAGATTAGTCCCTGCTCCTGACAGAATTTTACCAGATGCCTTGTAATTGCAGCAGCAAGGTACCATGTCAATAAATATGTCAATAACAATGTTACACCCTAACATTTAGATGGCTTTACCATTTCAGTCTTTCAAGCTAAATCCAACCTGGTTTACTGTTAATCTTCACTGCATAGATCTGTGAGACATCAGCTGAGGAGCACTTCATTTACGTTTGCTCTTAGAGCTTGTCCTGTTGGAGTGCCAAATACCATCATCTTCCAAGGAAACCCAGAAGAACTAAAGCAATTTGCAGCCTCCGGGATTGGATCATAAACTGAGTCATCAGCTTTGCAGCCATGGGGTGCCTTACTTTGCAAAGGAAACAAGCTTCAAGAAGAAACAACTCTGCCAGAATCAGAATTTTAGTCTGGGCGTTTTGAAATACCAGCAGTCAGGGGCCAAACTCAGGGTGCCAAGTCCTCCTGCTGCTTAACCTGGTTGGCAGTTAGAGCTGCTCAGCACTTACCAACTTAGGGTCAGCAGCTACCACTGCCTTCAAGGACAGTAGCTTTAAATGGCTGTTGAAACATATAAAGGTCCCCAGTCATTGCATCTCCACGCAATTAGAATGCAGTACTTTTGCCTATGAGCAGGTCAGTTGTGATTTTTCTCAGCCTTGGTTTGACTGCCCTTGAAAACTTGCCAATAAAGAAGAAAAAAGGGAAAAGTTCTTGCCAATGGTGCAGTGATAAATGGAAGGAGAATGTGGGAAGTGTTTTTATTTATGTTTGAAGGGAAAATAAGAGATACCTTCTTACTGAATAGGTTAACAATAATGGATTTAATTCAGTCATAGTTTCAGAAATCAAACCACACAAAATCCTGCAATGCTGAGCTAAGATATCAATAGTAATAAGATATGAATCTTGATGAAGTATATAAAAAAAGTAAACTTTTTCCTCGATGTCTTCCTCTTTCCAGTTAATATGCTGGATCTGATCTTCATCACATATAGCTAGAGGAATGGGGCTCCTCTCAGAGGCTTTGTTCCTACCAGCACCTTCTTACCATGTAACCCCAAAATTCTACTTACAGCGTCTTAATGCAGTACGTAAATGCTAAGATATGCATATGGTCCAGGCTGTTGTAACAATATCTGCTTTGCTTGCAGTTCCAAAAAGAAAAAAAACAAGAAAGAACAAAACTCCAAAACACACAGAAACCCCCAAAGCACCAGAAAACAAGCAATGAGAACAACAACAAAAAAAAACCAACAACAAAACAAGACACAAAAACACTGTTAATTTATTTCAGATCACTGAATAACTAGATTCCTGTTCACATTTTCAGGTCAGGCTGGAAAAACATTTTCAGGAGTATCTGCCAAATTGAAGACACTAATTGAAACTATAATGACTGGTTTGAGTCTTGAACAGGAACTGAAATCTTGAACAGGTATTTAATTAGAATCATAGAATCCTTAGAGTTGGAAGGGACCTATAAATGTCATCTTGTCCAATTCCCCTGTCATGAACAGGGACATGCACAGCTAAATCAGGATATCCAGTGACTGGTCCAGCCTTGCCTTGAAATTCTCCAGAGACGGGGCACCCACCATGTCTCTGGGCAACCTGTTCCAGTGCCTCACCACCCTCACTGTAAAAGACTTTTTCCCTATATCCAACCTAAATCTACACTCTTCAAGTTTGAAGCCCGTTCCTTTTTCACCACAGCCCCTACTAAAAAGTCTGTGCCCTTCTTTCCTGTAGCTCCCCTTTAGATATTGAAAGGCCACTTTCTGATCACCTCTCAGCCTTCTCCATACTGAACAGCCCCAGTTTTCTCAGCCTGCCCTTGTAGGAGAGGTATTCCCCCCCCTTGGATCATTTTTGTGGCATTCCTGTGGATATGCTCCACCAGGTCCATGTCGCTTGTGTACTGAGAACTCCACATTTGGATGCAGTACTCCAGGTGAGGCCTCATCAGCACAGAGGAGAGGGGCGGGATCACTTCTCTCAGCATGCTGGCCATGCTTCTTTTGATGCAAGATGCACCTTTTGATTACTTAAAACCTTTTTTTTAACTCTTTTTATCCTTCCTTTTACTTCTAAAAGTTGAGACACTACAACTGCTTGCTCCAGTAGCTATTTGCAAGCCCCCAGGCATGCACCAGCTTCCCTCTCAATTCTTGTCTCCGTTGTAGAAAGCTGCTGGGTAGTAAAAGCGGACCTGATGAACCCTGCTGGGTTTCCTTATGTTCAACTTCTCCATTTTTTGAAGGCAGGACAAACTTCAAAGTGTCTGCCAGGGCTAAGGCCAATCTTGAACTTTTCTTTCAATCAGAGCAATTACAAGATATCTCTCTTCCTCTTAGCCAGCAGTGCTCACTATGCAAAAAGAAGCTTAACTACCTCAACATTTCTGCCAAATGTCACAGGAATTAGGTGGTGGGTTCAGAAATTACTGGAAGAATTGTTCACCTATGTTGCTAACAAGAATTAGCTGTGGCTACTTAGGCTACTAATGTAGCAAGGTTCTACTAATGTAGGAGGTTTCTTCTGTGCTGATTTTTTTTTTATCCCGGCTGATGAGCTGGCCACGCGTCTTTATTGTGACGGAACAATATCAGATCGTTCATTATCTAACAGGCTATTGGTGCAAGTGAATTGCTCTAGTTTGGATGTAATATGCTGTCAACACATTACATACCTGACAGCTGTATCTCTAGGTCTAGAACCTCGTTTAGCAGAAAGAAAAAGGAGATGGATTCTTCGTACCACACTATGGTATGAATTTATCCTTGAGTAAATCTGTATTGCGTTATCACGTTGTGTTACATATCATAAACTGATGTTAGCCATATACATACATAGATATATATGTGATGCAGCTATAAATATATCAAGCTGTTGTTTATAGAGATTCCCAGCCTGTGGTATTCCTACTTAGGAAAAATAAAAAGCTGCTGCATCTGTACTGCTGCCAAGTACATCCATGGTACCTCTGGTCTCTATTCACTGACTGGCAGTGTGGGATGTCAACATTCCCAGGCAGAGGTGCAAATCCATTATGACTTCTACATTGAGAACACATAGAAATGATCACTTTCTGTGATCATAGGAATAAAAAAAAAAAAGAAACAAAAAGAAAAAAACAAGAAATAGATAACAAGTAGATTTCATACCCTCAAAGTCTCAGGAAGACAAGGAGTGCAATATATCCTTAAAATAAATCAGTTTTTTGTAGTAATTAAATGAGAATTTCAGAAGATAATCTACAGTTTTCCACTTTTACAAGGTTAATTTTTTATGGCCTCTTGATCACACAAAATAATGAGTCAACACTGAGATTTAGCTTTGGAAACCATTTATTTACCCTCTGGTTTCCTTCAATGCTGTTACAGTGACCAGTTTAAATCTTCTTTAATCTACTTCAATTCTGGAAAACTGATAAACAGATACTAATTATAAAGATGCTGAGTAAGTGTTGTGAAAGAGGATGAAGTGATAGAAATAGCTGTGGAAGGGAGGGTAATGTAACAATCTTTCTAATCTACTGTGTATGTCACCATCTGTGATTATCTTTTCCCTCTCACACCATGTCCACCAGCTGATCTCCTATGACTAACCCCTGCCTTTTCCTTCCACAATTTGGAGCTCCCTCACATGTGTTTGCAGCACTGCTCGTCTCTTCTCTCCCCTGTGGCCTAATGTGTCAGATCTTGTCCATCGTACGTTTGCCCTCTGGCAGTCTATTGAGACAAGCTGTTTTCATGTGGATACTAACCTGCTGACCTTGAGCTGAGATTTTTCTCAAGTGACTTGATGTACTGGTTGCAGCCTCAAGCTCATAAACCAGCCCCATGTTGCTTCATCAGAAATAATCCTACCTGAAAAGTTTTTATGCTAGGCACCAGCAGTGAAAATAGGCCACGGTGGGAAAGAATTGCTGTATTCATCTTTGTTTTCTTCTTTTCCTAACACTTTTTGACACTTGGTTGAAAAAAAGAGTTGCAAACGTGAAAGTCTGCTTAACCAGACATATAACCACATCATCACTTTATGCCCCTGAGAGCTCCAGGGATAATGTCAGCATCAGAAAGTGTTGTGACAGAGCAAGGCATGCTGCTGTGGCAAAATATGCCAGGGAGAAGAAAAAACATAGAAAAGGCAAAGCTGAAAGATTTCATTTTCCAAATGTGAATGAAGATAATATTCTCTTGAGATAGAGCGGGAGAATAAAATACTAGCTAATAGAACATACTCATCCAGGAAGATGTATATAGATATGCTGAAAAACAGTAGGAAATATTTATGGGTATGAATTGTGATTCATGTCCTTAATTTCTCCTCCTTGATAAACCCAACACTTCAGTAACAGCAAGCTTATCATTTTCATATTTACTCACTGACGATATTATTTTGTGGGTGAGCTAGTGGAGTGCAAAATAGTTAAGGTAACTTATTTTTGGTATGGCATCCATTAAAGTGGAGCACTGTGGCAGGATAACACCTTCTGTTTGGAAACAAGAGCCTCTGCTTTGCCTACCCCATAAATACTGTTACATTTCTGTTGCTGCTAACTGATTACCACGTTCCTTCTGCAGTCATTAGTCCTTTATTACACCACATGGAATTACTGCTTGCTGAGGAGAAGATATACAAGAAGACACCAGGATCTGCAACCACCTACTAGTACTGTTCCCTGTAGGCTCATACCCCACGTCATACACATGCAGAGTGATTGCACTCCTTTTCTTCAGTCCTTCATGCAGACACATACAGTATTGCTCAAATTCTCCCTTCAGTTCTCTGTGTGAAACCATTAAGTTATTCTGAAGTCTCACTGAGCAGGAGGATACCAGACTCTGAGCGAGGCAGGATCTTTCACTCTGGGCACCAGGCCCTGGTTTTACCAATAAGGACTTAAAATCTTCCAAATGCTTACATGGTCTTCCTTTAGTTCTGATTCTGGAGGAGACTCAGGAAATACAGGTACATTTCTTGCTTTTGTCACAGGTTTTTTGTGCTGTCCTGGACTTGGAAAGATTCACAAATGAGCAGACTCCTCAAATTCAGATAGATGACTCTGAGCAAGGGTTTCTGCCTTCTTTTTATCACATGAAGGCTTTACTGCAGCACTGTTATCTTCACTTTTTATCTTCCATGCCCAACATATTCAGGAACTGTCTTCACTACATCTTTAATGTCTTCTAGATTGCTTATTTCATTATGAAGGTATATAAATTTAGATAGCTGCAATAATTGGTTGCCTTTTCTATGGTATTATAGTATAGCATCTTACTTGTACATTTTCAGTTTCATGGTGGATTAGAATGAATATTTTGTTAACCAGCAAAAGTTGGCATCTATTTAAATACACTATCTTAGAGATATGTTCATTCCTATGCAAGTGATGTTCTAATGATTCCTTCTATTTTCAAAGTTATTTTGAGGAATTCAAAGTCAACTCTATTAAGCTGATAGATCCAGATCTGTCATTTAGGGAAGAAAAGCTCCTCTTAACTTATAAATGTCTGGCACTAATAATATCATTTACAGCTCTGAGTTATGTGCATAGGCACGATGTTTCATAAGGCTCTTAGCTCCACCTGGATTCACCCCAGAACTTCAAGAAGACAGTTTTTATTCTCCCTAGATCCCATTTTATTTTACAAATGTGTGTAACTGTGAAAAAACTACTTCCAGTCTTCACGAAATATTGCTTCCACATCCTGACTAAATCTAAATGAATGCTAGAGACACTGTCAAAAATTCACTCCAATACTTTCACTGACATATGAGGACTAATGATTATTTGGCAGCAGTCTTATTACTGTAATATCGATAGTCTTCCCTAAAAGCTTTTTTATATTATTATTTGATGTTTGTCTGTTTTACTTCATACATATGTGCAAGCAATTTGCACCTAATTAAGCACTTGACACTTAAATCCTGTTTGCAGTTTTCCACACTACACTTTCTGATAAGAATGAATTAAAAATGATTTGTCTGCCCTCGATCAACTATTTTTCTCTTGTAAAGTCTTGCATACCCAGGAACACTGATAAACAAATTAAGTTGTGTTCAAACTATATAAGAGTAAATCTGTAATGAAAGAATTCAAAACAATTATAGCTTTCAAATGGCTACTCTAAGGCTTTGGGGTGATTCCCAATACACTAGTGAGTAGAATTATAAATAAGAAAGTTCTAGTACAATATACATTTAGGTAAGCCTTAGAATTACTTCTGTTTTTCAAATGCTTCCAGTTTGGGGGCACCATATTACAAGGAAGACTTCAGGGACAATGGAAAGATGTGGAGCGGCCTTGGTAGTAATGTGAGCTCAGATTCTGTGTTCTGATCACAGTTACTGTTTTTTGGAAACAAATATTTTAGGAAGATAGTTTACAGTAATTTTCCAAAAAGCAGTGTCTGCACATGCAAGGAATGATATTCAGGCCATGGTCTCCCATAGCCTTTCATATGTACTACTGTCCAGATTCCAGGTAGTAGCATCTATTCATCTACTACATCCACAAACCAGTTTTTTGGATGGAACTGCAGTGAAAGGGGTTCAAATAAGCTTTTGAAATGCTGTCACTAGAAATGGAAATTGAAGAGTATTCCTTTTGCACCACTGCCCAGAACTATGACTGAAAGTTGGGAAAGGACTACAGCAGAGCAGGAGTTGTGAGAAATCATTCACAGTGAATCAAGTGTGATCAAAGTAAATCAAGTTTTGATAAATAACATTTTCCCAAACCGATGCTTACATAGAGGCTTTTTAAAAACATTTTTGAAATGGGGAAAAATGATAATAAAAGTCCAAAGCACTCCGTAGCAATTCTGGTATACTAAATTCTAATATTATTGACAAGTTCTTATAAGGAGTAGAAAAGAGTCGTAACAGCTTAATAGGGAATGTGGTTACATTGAACTTGAAAATGAGAATTTGTGTCTGAATTTGTTCTTTAATGAGTTTAATTTCATAATGAAAATATGTTGTCTCAAAAAAATGCATCAGAAGACACTGATTAAGTTAAGAAAAATATGAATAGTTAATGTGACATTAAAAAATAGTTAAGCTAAGGATGATTTAGCTTGTGATCCTAAAGTCATTATATTCTTCTGTAAGAAAGGGCTGCAGTACCCAAGGGGCTATAAATTATTTGAGACTTGCCAGAGCACAGAACTGTTCTGCTGCAGCCATCATTGCCAGCTATACACCAGCAGGACAGCCTGCATCCCAGCAAACTGGGGAACTTGTTGAGCAGATGATCTCCCTTCTGAGCAGAAGGTCAACTATATCCTGGGCTGTATTAAAAAAGGGGTGGCCAAAAGGGAGAGGGAGGTGATTGTTCCCCTCTATCCAGCTCTTGTGAGGCCATGTCTGGAGTACTGCATCCAGGCCTGGGGCTCCCAGCAAAAGAAAGACGCAGAGCATTTTGAATAGGTCCAGAGGAGGGCCACTAAGATGATCAGAGGGCTGCAGCTCCTCTCCTGTGAAGAAAGACTGATGGAATTGGGCTTGTTTAGCTTGGAGAAGAGAAGGCTCTGGGGAAACCTCATTTTGGCCTTCCAGTACTTGAAGGGAGTATATAAACAGGAGTGGGAATGACTATTTACGCAGGTTGATAATGATAGAACAAGGGGGAATGGTTTTACACAAAGATAGGGGAGATTAAGGTTAGATGTTAGGAGGAAGTTTTTCACTCAAAGGGTGGTGATTACCTGGAACTGGTTACCCAGAGAGGCTGCGGATGCCCCATCCCTGGAGGCATTCAAGTCAAGGCTGGATGTGGCTCTCACATTCCCATTAATACCTCAAAACTGTCTGCACATTTTTCTGTATTTCTCTGGGGAGCTGTTCCCTGGGATGATTGCAAAATTCAGGTGGGTAAGATTCCTTTATTACCAGACTGTGGGAGATTTAACGTTTGTCTGTGGCTTTTCTTTCCTAACCTCAGGAAGCCTGTGTGTGTGTGTGCTGGTGTACAGCACAAGGGTTGTGGATTGCCTCCCACCTGGTATTTGCCAACAAAACAATATAAATCCCACTGTGCCCCAGTGCTTTATTCAAACTATGTTTCCCACATAAGCAACTACAAGCAGTTTGTAGCCTACAGGAGCGTGCTGCAGTTTAGCAGACAATTAGCAATGCGGATGGCTAATTTTGCATTTCAGTTTATTTACAGTAAAGATGCAGAAGCACTCTTGCACATGTTTTCCTGAGCAGAGCCTTGGTTCCTGAATTTGGGCTGCAAAGATTAGAGCTACAACTACTCATAGTGTTTCACAGCTTCTATTTTTGGTTGACAAGTACAGAAAAATCAGTTGTGCATTTTTCCATGCTCTTTTTGATGAGAAATGATGTAGCACCACCTGATGAGGGGTTCCCTAGGTGCTGATACAAGTGTACTACAGCTCTCATCTCCCATGTGCACAGAGGAACAGAGGACTAGATGTGTATTATAGAATCATAGCATGACTGAGGTTGGAAAAGACCTCTGAGATCATCTTGGTCAACCACTGACCCATCCCCACCAGGCCCACTAAATCATGTCCCTTAGTGCCATATCTAAATGGCTCTTGAACATCTCCAGGAACAGTGACTTCACCTCCTCCCTGAGTATTCTGTGTCTGAGCCTGCAAACCAAACCACTTTGAAGCTCTGTAGGTTCCTGGAATGACACCACTACTGCTAACTGGAGAAAAGAGGTGATTATAAAATCACATGAGAACTGAAATTGTAAAGCACTGAGGGGTAATGAAGAAATAAAACAAACTCAGATCTAGGAGGCAGAACTATCAAAATGCAAAATGAGCTTCGTTCAATATGTAAATCAAACTGACTCTGCATTTGCTTTCTCTCTTATAGCAACCTGTAATTAGGAGTACACTGACTGTTGTTTGTTGCTGATTTAGGAGCCAAAAGAAAATCTAGTTAATTCACTAACACTGCAAAAGCCTATGGCTGAGAGTTTCGTTTCATGAAACAAAAATATGAAAATGGCCCACTGATAATCAGGAAAATATCTTATGGATTAGACTAGTCCCTTTAACGTGCAGTAACATTTCTGGCTATCTCAAAATCCAGCTAAAAATTAGATGAGGGGAGAAAATAAGACTGTATTATTAAATTAAATATTCAAGTGCATCTGTCTCCAATCAAAAAAGTAAGGTTCTTAAAACACAGTGATTATATTTTGTATTCATATGTTGAATTGCTTTGGAATTACTGTGATAACGTTATAGTGTATTTTGTTGAGTGCTGGGTATTGTTACTGGTCAACATTAAGAGTATATTGTAAAAATAATTTTAAGATATATGGCCTTTAAAGACATTTTCAGCTGGAGATCCTCTGAATTGGCTGCTAGTGACTTACATGACTTGCTTATAATATGTCTGGAAGGTTACAGTGACATAGCTTATGATAACTCAGGATATAAATTTAAAGAAGCTACTTAGATTTGGTTTTCCTTTTAAATTAACTCAGTCTAATCAAGACTGTCACCTCTGTGATTAGGTTTGAATTACCTAAAAAACTAAATATACTCAGATTACATTGAGAAACAGAAAAGCAATCAAAATGGACAAGAAAGTTGCTTGTATCACACAGCTGGATAGCTCCATTAATAAGCTCAGAAAGAGATTTCAAGTCTTTAATAAGAGTAATATTTCTAAAGACAGAAGACTATTGCAAAGATACCGGGCTGCCCAGAATTAACCAAAATGTACATTAGATGTTAAGGAATCCAGCTGTAACCATTCTTTAGCATACTTCTCTGAAATATAATTTTCTATTTAATCAGGAGCAAAAACTTACAGAGACCACTGCACTAACATTTTCCATATTAAGGAATAATTAATTTTCTAAGTGAATTTTATTTACCAATTATACTCACAACAATTATCACAGTAATTTCTGATGCCATTTATTTCAACATTTAACACTGTGTTTTAATTACCCTACAGGAGCTCCAGGAAATTCAGAATAGCAGTTAATTTTTTGCGGCAAAACTATTATATGCATTTTAAACAGGACCTTATAAGAAATAAACAAAAACTATATCACAGATTTATTACCTACTGCCATTGAGTTGAGCCCTAGATTTATATCTTGAATTTTATAACTGAAATACACCAATCATTAAAGCAAGAAGATGAAAATATAATCATTGATATGTCTTGAAATAAACCTGAAACATTCTAATTTATCATGGTCTCTAAAGACCAAATTCATGTGACCTAAGTTCTACTGAAGCCCATCTCAGATGGCATTTTCTTTAGACTGGTTCTTCAGAAAAGCCTAACCATGAAGAATAGTACTCAATCTCAACAAAAGCTATTTCAGAAAAACAAGTCTAGATTTTCCAGCAGAATTTTTAATTTTAACAAATGACTATGAGATTATGATGATGATTTTTTATTTTTTTTAAAGAAACTCCACCTCTCCTAAGCAATAAACTTTGTGACCATAGTCAGCTTGTCAAGCTGTTCACCAAGGTCTGGCAGCAGTGCAGTGCACCTCTTGCTTGTGCCCCTCGTGCAAGAAACAGGTGGCACCAAGATGGTTCTTGAAGTTTCGGAACAAATTCTTCTGATGTAGTAAGATTTCTAACAGAACCATGTAAACCTGATAAGCCTACACACCAAAAATGGTATGTTTCTTCCCTTAGGATAATAAAATGTTTTAATTGTAAGTCATTTCCCCAGATCCTAAAAAAGAAGCAGTGTTCAATGCAGAGCTGTCTGTGGATTTTTTCCTCAAACATTTACAATAGTGAAGGTGAAAGTCACGCTTTAACATCCTTATTTCCAGATAAAAGCCCAGTTCTGTAAGCAGAATGTTCACAACTTCCATTGATTTATATACAAATTAAATGTTCCACTTTTTCACAGAATTGCATGTAATAAAAGGGTATGTCACATCTCACAGATGCTGTTATTAGTCTATGAATAGCATCAGTTGAAAGACTGATCTTTACAAACACTGAACTGCTCTAAAATGCATTTTAAACATCAGCTGTAAGAATTACAAGTTCTCTCTGCAAAAATCAAATGCCTTCAAACTATTCTTCCTCTGCAATCCCAGCAGCTCAAACAGCCAGAATGAAATCACATTTGGACTTCTTGATTTGCCTCTAATCATAGTAATTCTCTTCAGTTTTACTGACTACAACGGCATGAAGTCCCTTGTGCACAGCTCTCTGCTTTTGAGCATTTTTCTTTCTTCTCCCCTAAGTATATGACTGTTAGCATCACTTTCTCACTTCTTCCTGCTTGCTCACATAATGCTTATAGAGGACTTTTCCAGCATCCTGCTGGATGCTGATGCCAAGGCTGTAAGTGTAGAGGATTCACAACTGATTTCACCTCTTCTTTTTAGACTAGATGCATCAGGCACTCTAATCTTCACCTGTTCTGCAATAACATACAACTTATGGCTTTATTATTACATGCAATTTTCCCACTATCCACTGACATGAATAGTAATCAGCACAATCAAACAGCCATAGAACAAACTACCTTGCTATGAATCTGTGGGTCTTGCCATGACCACCTCATTAATCCTGGAGAACCTCCTACACTGGGGCTGACTGTAGGATAAACTACCCAGCTAAATAAAATACCAGTAGCACTTATGAGCAAGGCTTCATTTGTATTTGCAAATAAACATGTATACTTCTAGATAAATAAAAACTTAATGCACCTTTATTTTATTTTGGACAACAGCCAAACCACTTGATTCTATGATTCTATGATACCTGTTTATTGTCTTGATACAGCTACAGATCATGGCAATGAGGCATTAGCAGAAGTTGAGAGCATCCAGGAGAGAGAAGCACAGCTGCCAAAAGAGGTAATGTAAAGAAAGTAGCAGAATGCCAGTCGCTGTGTGCCTTTTACATGTCACTTTAGCTTTCAAGCACAAAGTCCTCCCCACATACCTAAATATGAGTATATGAATCAATGGCACATAAATTTTGGGAAAATTGAAATCACTTTTTGCCAGTTCACTTCAGATGAACTTATGCCACAAAACAATGCCTTGAAATGTATTTGGAAACCGTTGAAACACTAATTAATTGTATTCAGAAAATTCAAGGATAAGTCTGCTCATGCAAAATTAAACAATGAGACTGTCACCTCCTTGCACAGTGCAGAACTGTGTGTGTTTTACTGCATGCTGATGTTAAGGGCTCTGTGTTACAGCTATGTAGAAACCTGCCTCATCTTAAACTCTACATTTGCTCGCCCTGTAGGTTTTTGGCTTTTGGGAGACCACAGTATTCTCCTGTTCCAGGGTATGGTCCTGAACAATGAAAAAGGTTGGAGGTAAATTCCAGTTTTATACAAACCTATAAGCAAGACACAGCCTTTAAAGTGAATCACTCTGGGATCTGAGCAGAGGGCAGCTACAACCCAAACACACATCCAAAGCATAACATCTCTCTACTTCTGATAGTATTGACCCATTATCAAACCACTTCAGAATATTAATGTTGTCTTCCTAGATTAAGCAGCAGTAGTGAAAGGTAGCAAGAAATCTTTCTCATCCATTTCCCTCCCCCATAGACCTCCTTTCCTCTAGACACAGCAAACCTTCTAGTATAAAAAGCAAAAACCTCCTTGACCAATTAAAAAAAATCCTCTTTAGTAATTCTCAACTGAAAGCAATTTGATAGCACTGAGAAAGAATATTAGACTAAAATAGTTTTTCCTAAAAAAAAGGTCAGTAATAAGTTTTGGTTTTTTTTCAAATTACATACACTGCTTCAATTTTAAAGGTAGTTGTTTACTATAGAAAAGAAAGAAAGTTCAAAGACACGATTCATGCATCAGTCGCTTTCTGGTCTCTAAAGTACCTTTAAAAACCACTTCTTCCTTTTGTGTTCCTACAGAAAGAGTACATACAAATCCTCTTTCATAGAAGACATACTAAATATATATACATATATATGTGTATATATATGTATATGTATATGTATACATAATACCAGACTGGCAGAATTGTTTGGGTCTTCATGACCTCTGAACTTTTACACATTTTGACCTATGTGTAACAAGACAGTGTGGTAGGAAAAAGTTAGTCATACTGGTTAGTACTGAGTTTTGCTAACAAGTGAGCTTTGACGCAATTGTATAGAACCTGCTAGTGTTCCTGCACACTTGGTCATACAAATAGTGTCATGGTGTCCAGCAGCTCTCCTGCTGGAGAGCAGTGCTCACCACGGCTGAGAAGAGACTTCACCTGGCTCAGCAGTACTTCTGTTTGCTCTCTAGTTAATATTGGGTTCATTGCTTGTAAGTAGAAAGATGTCCTTGGAGGAAGGTGATGAAATAGCAGAGTTTATTGCTTTTATCTGATGTATTGAATTGAAATCAGGTTTCTGTCTTGATTATCTTGAGAACTTCACAAAATTTTCTTGCATTCACAGAATCACAGAGTCACAGAAGTGTAGGGGTTGGAAGGGAACTCTAGAAATCGCCTAGTCCAACACCCCTGACAAAGCAGGCTCCCTGGACAAAGTTAAATTTTAAATTCATTAAATTTTAATGATGTACTTTATCAAAGATAATTAATTAAATGATAACAAGATGTATATAGTTGTTTCTGAAAAAGATGTACTGTCCAGACAGCTGGGAGCCCCTTCCCTCTTTTTCCTTTCAGCAGAAGTGGACAGAAGATGGAAAAACAGCATATTTTTGCTAGGCAAAAGCAAAACCCAAACACAGTTCAAATACTCTTTGTCATTCCACTGAGACCAAATGTATTCAAGTACTCAATAATAATGCAAGCCGAAATAAGGGTAAATTAAACCACAAATCATTAAATTCCACATGATGTGATCAAATACCTTTCAACATCTCATATAGGACTAATGAGAAATAGTAATGGAATATGATCAAACCTTTTGTACTTCCTGAAGTCATTACTAGCTAAAAACTTATCTAAGAGTGCTCTGACAGCCATTAATGGGATATTTGCTGCTTTTAACACATGCCTTTCTTTATTTACAGTGTATTGAACTACATAGTTAACTAATAGTAATAAAGGCCTGAACTAATAGTTTATTAACTTATACTGAAAAGACAAGAAGGACATGTTAGTACTGCAATGGGGTTAAAAGAAGTGAGAACTGATAGCTTTGATAATGAGAATGTAAGAACAAAAATGACTGCCAGCATTTCATAAACTGAACAAGCTGTACAACAACCAGATGAGTTAAATAGGAATGTTTTCTTGCATAGTAATGGATTTACTTGGCATAAATAATGCATTAGAATTTTACTAGCCTCTCCATCATACCTTTTGCCATGAATAAGAAGAAGTTTGTTTTTTGTTATAGTATTGCAAAAGGATTCACTGCAGTTACTAAAATAATTTCCAAATGGACGGTGTCAGAGGTATATTGAGATTATATATTTCTTTTTTGGTAGAGTTTCTGGTTCCATCCTGTGTGCAAGCATAGCATCATTCCTGATTTACTGAAATTAATTTGTTCTAAGGATCAATAACAATAACAGCATCCAGACAAAAAAGTCTTTTCAGAGGCTCATCCTCCTCTCCTTGCCCCCACATGTTCAAAATAGTTTATGCTGTTAAATGCTTTGTTTTGTAATAAGAGTGCATCATTATGATGTCCAATTCCATCCTGCCTCCCCCATTGTGCTGTCAGGGACATTTTCACTAAGATCCTCTATTACGAATTTTCAGGTATATATTATACTTAAACTACCAGACCCTTTTTACCTTCATTTGAATTTTGTCATCTCAGAGTAACCTGTCCAAATAAATAAGCTCTCTAGATGGAACAAAAGATTATTGTAGTTTACCAAATCTCCCCCTGCTGGAATAAGAAGCACCTTTGACACAGCTCTGTGTAGAGACATCTGTCTCCAGGAACAGTATGAGAATTAGTGCTAAGCTCACCCATGAGCTTCAGGGCAAATTAGTAAGGACTCTTTCAGAGAGTCCAAATGTATTCTCTTTTAGTTTAAAACCTCTCCTTGCATCTGTTTTGCTTTGTATAAGTGCCAGATTGTTCATGGAGGCAACTGTCCCAACACCCACTTGGCAGAGTCAACTCCTGTGCAATTTGGAAGAATAAATTATAGGTATTGCTGTGATTTAGTCCTCCAAGGTCTTTCAGAGACCAAGTATCCTAACCACAAACCTATCAGTTACTCATTAGTCATTATACCCCTCTTCTAATTGTTGTCAGAAAGCAATGTGATTTTCTTTTTTCCAAAGTCGGATACATTTCCGAAGAAATTTACTGTTTTCATTCTTTAGCGAAAGAAATATGACTAAAAAAATAACCTGAATTGTTTCTTCTCACAACATCTTCATCAAACCTCATTCTCCTTACAACTGCTCCAACTTTTTTATCTTCTATTACCTGAGCCACTTTGAAGCTGTCTATCTGTATGTGTCCTCTCAGATTACTTAGTGTCCCCATTTTCTCAGGCTGGCTTTGGGTCAGTCCAGTCTCTTAGTAAAGCAATTGCTATTCAGTATAATAGACAAGATAAGCCACTGTCAGTCTCTCTTACAGTAGTCTTTAGTAATTGCTTGACTTTGAAAGGACTCCATCTGTTTTCTTTCCATATAACATTCTGGAGACTACTTTTGTCTGAAAAAAAAATTGTTCCCCAAGCACATGCTGCATGGTACATTACCCACATTATACAAAAACATTGCCTGCTTACAAACATTTTAATTAGACATAATAACAAGAAGAAAACCCCAGTATTTCAGAAACTTGAGTATGCAAAAATAATGATACAATTTATCTTATATGAACTAATTCTAAGTTCAATACAAGCAATCCCATATTCTCTTAATTTGGTACATACATAAAAAATATTGCAGCTCTTTATTGTAGAAACAATGTCATTCTGACCCGTTGCTACACCCACCGTGCAGCATGGTTCCTTCACCATCAAAGCCCCCCATATGTTGAGTGAAAACTACCAAGGCAAAGCAATGAGATGAATTCTTAGGCAAATTCAACACCCTCATTTTTCCTCCAGTGCCAAGTGGTCCATTCACTGTATAAAAAGGAATGGAAAACTGTAAATTATGCATGTGATGGCTTAAGAATGTATTTGATGCAAAGTTTACAGATAAAACATATTAACATATAGTACTGAAAAGTGTAGCTGAATGAACAAGTAAGCTTTCCGTCACGAGTTGTTTTTGTGGCCTGAAATAGGAGAAGCAAACTCTGCAGAGAAGAAAAATGCAGTTGGTAGTTATGAGAAAGAAGAGGATGTTTATGAAGGAAGAGGTGAGAAGGTACCTAGGCCCTATTTTTAGAAGAAATAGAAAAATATTTATCATCTGTAGCACACCAGAAGATTGATTAAAATTGTGGAAAGATTATAGTTTGTGATAAATCCAATATATTGATTGAGTCTACAATTTTGAGGCAGATGGTAGAGCACAGAACTTCTCAACTTGTATTTAAAAGTATGTGTAGGTCTGGATGCAAAAAGATTTCCACCACTTGAAGTGGAAACTCATTTGGTGACAGTTATTTACTTCAGTCGGTCTGTCAAGGTGCATAACCAGATATGCTTTACCCTCACCTGTTCCTTCTAAAGTCATACGATGTACTGAATAAGGTAAACACATATTCAGTGACATGGGAAGTGGATGATGTGAGAAAAAGGCAAGCAGAGGAATCTGAGTACACTGTATGTTTCCTATAGTCTTCCTCTGGATAATTCCACAGAAGTAGTGCTATCAGCAAATTGTGTTCTATGACTTTTTATATATCACAGCACTCAGCATACTCATATTTCATTGTAATACTGTTTAGAGCTATTTCTGCCTCTAAAACCAGCTTTTGTTTGTTTGTTTATTTATTTATTTAAGAACTTCCATTTTGAATGTAAAGGTTTTCCAAGTAGGTAATTCTCCTTAAATTCAGGCAGGTAAAATCAATGGAATGACTTCCTCAGGAACTGAATATCTCACAATCCACAAACTCAAGTGAAAGCAATTTCCTAAAGTTCTTGCATTTATAATCCAAATTAAAATGAAATCTTCTAAAGAAATGCAGCATGTGTTAGAATTTGTTGTTTTCCAGCTACACAAATGACTGTTTGCTGTGGTTTTAACCCAGCGGACAGCTCAGTACCATGCAGTCACCCACTCATTCTTCTTGTGTCTATCTTTAGAGTGTAGCTTATCACAGTCGAAGGGAAATCTGAAAAATTATGAGAGAAACTGGACAAGAGAACAGTGTCTAACTGTGCCTGTAAATAACATGCTTCTCTAAGTGAGAACTTGATTGGCGTGGTTTCTGCTCTGTGGCAAGTAAAAACATGGAAGGACATAACCATTGCACAGCTCTGAGAGAGACAGATTGCAAGAATAGTAAGAACTGGACAGATGTATGGTGCTCCACCACACATTCTCATAATAGTGGGCTGGATTTTGATCTTTTATCTTTTGTTGCTTGCCTTTAATTCTGTTTTTGACTGGCATTTACTTTAGAAAGGCTGTGTGGTAAAAGTCGGATTTGTTTTCTTCATACATGTGAGCTCCATCCTGGGCTGCAGAAGGTGGTCAGTCATCTTTTGGAACAGTCCTGGTGGCTATCTCAAGGAAATTCCCAGAATATATTAGCTTCTGACAGTTTATCCAGTTGAAATCCTTCCACTGGCATTAAAGGAAAGAAGTATCGCCCAGAGCAGCCTGCAGCCCTAACATAGGGCCAAGAGAAGATTTCAGACTATGGTTCACTGACTCACAGAATCAAAACCAAACTGCATGATAATGTTGCAGCTTGTTGCAGCAAAGCGCAGTGTATCCATTTAAGATAAAAATAATTTTCCATTTAAAGTCTGCTCAAACCTTTTGAACAAGCATCTTTTCACCAGGAAGCTTTCTGGTGGTTAAAGTAACATATGTGGACCAACATCCCCCATAAATCTGATATTAAAGTTACTATAAATATTTTTTATATATGTATGTGCCTGACTGTGATGGATGAGTAATATGGCAGTGCAAAAACCCAGAGTTAAGCCCTGTGAAAGGATAGCTTCAATATTCAATAATGTGAAACCTTACTGTGAAAGTTATGAATTTGTTCAAAAAACATTCTTCAGTGGAAACTTTCCTGAGGCATAATGATTAATGAAAGTTACTCCAATGGCTATCAGACTGTAGGGTGCCTGACTTTTTTTGTGCATTTGGAAATCTGACAGTCTGAATGAGTGTGCATTTTAAATACAACACGAGGGAAATAAAGGAACAGCTACAAAAGATCACAGCTAAATGTGCAGTAGAATCCCCACAAAGATTGTGTTTATCAAACGCTTTTCTCCACATCCTTGAATTGCAAGTTTGCATTTTAAATTTAAATTTTTAAAATCCTGTATATCTATATGCTTATAGCTATATACATTATGAGGTATATAAATATTTGCCACCAATATATGCAAGATGTTAATTTTGTTTGCTAGATTCTCAGGGAAGGTCATTTCAAAACAGTTCTATTTTCAATGAAACATCAAAGCTTTTCCATTTCTTCAAAATAACTCTCTGACTACAAAGATGTAACAGTTCAATTAAAGTATGTTTGAACATGCGTGCCTGTCTTGTAGCATACGAATAACTGATAGACATCAGTTCGTACTCCCAGAAGTTTTATGATACATTACCAAATCCCAATCAGCATTATCTACTTTATTCTATTCACTCATTCTACAGCTCTGCAGGTTGCCAACTACATGAGTTTTGTCATTTGTTGGGAATAGAATGGGGTTTTAAATTGTGCAAGCTGGCACCTATACCTGCAGCTTTCTTCTTTATGATCTAATTTACAGCATTCTTTGCTGAGACAAATTGTATTTATATTTTAAAAAAGAAACTGGAGTAGCATTTTTCTTCTAAGAAGAAAAAATCTTTGACAAATAAATGTCAAGGATATATAGTTAAGTAGAAGATATTTCGCAGGAGAACCCTTCCATAGGATATTTCTCTAGATAGCTAACCTACAAAACAGACAAACCAGAAATCTTCACTAATTCAGATGCTTATTTGATATAATGTACTGAGTTGATGTGAATATTTATACCTAATCTAAATATTTAATATATAAAGATCCATATGGGGAATAAAAAAAAGGATTATCATGTTCCCATCACACCATCCCAGTGGAATGAATGTGTCCCCAGTTTTTGTTGTTGTTGTTTAAAAGCTAGAGATTTTCCTTATCTGTTTCTCTGGCACTTTTTTGTTGCTCACAAACCGAGAACATAAAGAAATTTATGCTATAAATTTCATCTGTTGTTTCTTTTTTTCTATTTTAATATGACTGTAGGGCTGAACTTCTGAAGGATGAATACATTATGGTTACTTATATCAGATTCCTGGATACACTCAGTAAAGAAGGTTCCCTGTAACCTTTAACAGGAAACTTTTAATCCTGAAGTCTTTATACTGCAATTTGCAGTAAAAACCAGGACGGCTGAGCTGGTTAACAGCTGTCTCTTTTCAATGAGAAGCATTTGGGATACAATTTTCTGTAGTTCTACACATTTATCAATTATTCACTGCCACAATTGGCTATTTAAAACCCATCAGCCAATGGTTCAAGTCTGGTAGTTATTTTAAGAAGTCTGAAAGGAAATCTGTGGAAAAAAAATAAAATCTTTGCTATTCCTTAAATTCATGAAAAAAATCTCCTTAAAAGAATAATCTCCAATCAAGAAATAAATTAAACCTTTTGGAGATCCCTAGAAGTAGCTAGACCTACAGGCTACAACCAGGCTGTAACAGGAAGGAAATGGGACAGGGTGGCCACTGAAATGGGATCTGAGGTCTGGTGGAGGAGCACCGAATTGGGCCAATCTAGAATCCATATTCTGAGCATGACAGAATATTAAACATGTTCAGGAGAGAATCAGGGTTCAGGGCTGTAACAACAGCACTGCCAGAACCTGAATGAAGGCCAGAAAGCTGAAAAGATAGAAAGCAAGGACTGAGCAATGTCAGACAACCTGGTGATCAGCAAGCAGTGCTCTGCCAGGAATCAGTTATGAAGAAACAGATGGTATACACCAAAAATTAAGATCCAGTAAATGGAAGGAGAAGAAGAGCATTAACCAGGATCAGCAGTCAAGATGAAGGAAGAGAATATGTAAACAAGGATGTGGGTGAGAGATGCAGAGACAAGATGCTACTCTGATGTGCAGCAGTAACCAAGTGGAAGAGTGGAGGGCAACCGATGGCATTGTCTCATGCCTCCAACAAATGGGGCAAACTGTCAATCAACCTCAGGATGCAGCCTCAGTGTGCCTGACCTCCTGGCTTTTCAAATAGCTGAGAACACCTGGAAATAGGTAGGATTTGAAATTTCCCTGGGCAAATAGAAGTCAGGAGACCATTCAACACAAATTAGGATTACAGGAAATATTAAACAAACAAACAAACAAACAAAAAACCTGTTCATAATCTCCTTCCAAAACAAACAAACAAACAAACAAAAAACCTGTTCATAATCTGCTTCCAAAACAAACAAACAGACAAATAAAAACGAGGTGAGCTTTACTAAGTGTTGCACTACATTTTCTTGAAGCTTGACAAAGATGGAGTAAAGGACTGGTAGCTCACTGAAACCAATGCTGCAATACAGCCAAACCAGAACTTATTTGAGTGAGGAGTTTTAGTAGGGCTTTTTTGGAAGATATTTTTTTAAATGATCACTAAACATTTCAGGTCTTAGTGGAATAAATTTGCAGTGGTGTGTGTGCCTGTGTTTGTGTGCATATGTGAAGTAGACAAATAGCTTCTTTCCCCTGCCCCCACCTGTTCTAATCCAAATCACTACATAATTGTATCTGATAATGTGCTGCCAGCTTTTTTTGTTTGTTTGTTTGTCTACATAGAGCCATCAAAGAACATTAGGAACACTGATATTTTACATAAGTATTCTCAAAGCTATTTTTATCTCATATATTGTCATCTTAGAAACACTCAGCTTTTCACATGTCCTGCTTGTTAGCTTCAGCACAGAGCTGTACTGACACGGATATACTGGCAATATTTCTAAAAAGGTGCTCTAAGTATTGCCCTCTCCAACACTGAGGTCTCCCATGCTGCCCAAGGGAAATGCTGGGAAACACTGCTATCCCAAAATCTGAAAAGGTCACATGAACAAAAGATTGGTATTGTGCCTGCTTTGACACTAATTGAAAAGCAGATTGCATCTCCAGATATCTACCTGTTATTTATATTTTATCAACAGCAAACAACCTTTCAAGGAATGCTTCTCCATAGGCATGAGATGGTTATAACCATTTTCCATCTCATACTTAATTCAGAGTGAATTACAGCAGAAGGTGATTATCATCTTAATTGAATTAGAAGTTGGTTTTTTTTTTTTAAATAAGGAAACACAAATCTTAATCAGTCCTTCTACCTTGCCTGCTCCAATTATTTACTATTCATTTAGTTTTTTGGGATTTTTTATTTATTTTTAATGTGTTTTTATTTTTTTATTTTATTTTGGAATCAATTAAGAGCTGTTAAAGGTACTCTTTTGAAGAGAAAGTATGCCAATCTTTTTTTAAGAACAACATTCTTTCATTGCATTTGGATCAAATCAGGATAAGAATAGAGCTAAGTATCAAAATGTGCTAGCACCTTCTGTACCGACTTGTTTGAATGACTCTGCTAATAAAGAATGTTAGATATTGTCAATAATGCCAAAACCCAGTTTTGCAGAGAATTCAAATGCAAAACTTTAAGTCTTGTTTAACATGCACAATTTAAGGGGGGAAAATATCACATTTATAAAAAAAAAAACAACATTAAGTTTATCTTGTGTGTTATCTGTGTATGTGATGGAACATTTCAGCTTCATTTCTTCACAAGCTTATGCAATGATTCTACAAACTGAAATGCTGATTCACAGGGATCACAACAGATTATCTTTGTTTTGCAGCTGAAATTCAGGCAAAATTTTCTGGAGTGTCTCAGACAAATAAGAACGGTTAAGTAACTGAGATGTATTTAAATAGCTGCCTTCTGTGAACATCATCCATATGTATGCCATATATTATATATATGTATAAGATACAAATGGCCATTGTTAATATCTTGAATGTATTCAATTTTGAGAACAAATGCAGCAGCTAATATACAGTTTCTTTGGCTTTTGAAACAGACTTGACTAAGCTTTCAAATAAACGTATTTAATAAAAAGTGATGGGGAATATAAAATCTCTGAGTAATACAGCAGAGTTCCAGAAATCCGTATAAAATCATTTTTGCTGAAGAAACTACTTAGAATGTTCACATGCGAGGCTAGTGCTGTTATCTGAGAAGTTATTTTTACTTCTGATATCATTAATTGCTTGAGGGCTGTGTTGGATAGGGAACAGTGTGATTGTTAAATTTAACTGCAAGAGAACAGAAGTATTACACCTGCCAAGGAGCACTGAGTAGGTGAGTGATAAGAAAAGGTAGCATTGAGATTCCTTGTAATAAAACTTGAAGAGATTAAGTCAAATTATGAATTCTTCATGGTAAATATTTTATTTTCCCCAGTACATTCAAGCTAGCAATGAAACAACTGGTATTTCCAGTATTAGATTTTATTTTTGACCATATGGTGCGGCTTAAAAAAGTAATTTTGGCAGAACCTGATGTCTTTTTATGTGCTTGCTAAGTCCTTCCTTGGTACAGGCAGATGCCAACATTAAAAACATATAACTGGGTACTATTAGAGTAAGTATATTATCTAAACATTAAAACAAAAAAATACCAAGCCAGACTCTATTTTCTTCAATAAATAAAGATGTGTTTCATATTGCTTTAAATTCACAGGTCTAAGACGCTGCGCTTTAGATGTGATGGCCATAAAGGACACATCTAAGTGCAAATTTCTACCCAAAAGCTTCTTGTATGACTTGGACAAATGAACCCTCATGATTACTGTTGTGGAAGAGATAGTGATTTATGGGGAGATGAGCAATGGCTCTGGTGGAGAAATATAAAAATGCATTCATGTTATGAGAAAGAAGGACATTTCAGCCCTGTCTGGGCTGTGTAACTCTGTCAGAAGTCCAAATGAGTCGTTGCAGAGGCTGATTCTGAGAGAGGTTTGATACTGGATCAGAAAAGACATTTCTGGAAGTTTGTCTCTAGATAACAGGACATTCACTGCCTTGTATCTAGCAATTATCAATTCCTCTTAAAAGGCAAAGCAATATATATTGGATTTAGGCTCGGTTGGATGTGTGATTACTGCTTTATTAGCTGCTGTTCACAGTGCTGGCTCCTTGTTACAGGTAGATTAACTTGGAATAACTGAAGCTGCTACTGCCTCCTCCGCCTCCCCCAGCCTTCTGCGATCTCTGCAGCAGACACTAAATACAGTGCTATGAATCAGAGTCCAGATCTAGAGCTACCGAATTCAACAGGAGCTATTCCTTTCTCTGCAAAGAAGTGGAACCGATGCTGGCAGTCTCTGTCACACCTTGCGAGGAAAGCCATAGAAATATGCCTCCAGCTTGCCTGAGTCCAGCTGCTCTCTGAATACAGTCCATCAAACCTCAATACATGTGGTGAGGGAATGAGGAATTTAGGCAATGACTGCAGAGAAGTAGGCTGCTAGGGACAGCCCAACTTGCTATCAGCCTTACCAACCCTAATGTCGCCAGAATTTCTTCCACATACTGGCTGCACGTCTGCTGGCTTGCTGCCAGGACACAGTATGAGGGAGCAGCTAGAAGGAAACAAGCAGTGCAGCAACAACTCAAATTGCTCCCCACAGAGCTGGGAAGCAGTGAGGAGGGGCCAGCTGCTGATTTCTTGCTGTTGCTAGCTGCTGGACCAGGGGTGAGCTCATCACCCAGACAACAGGAAACATGTAAAGACAGATAGGTATGCTCAGTCCTAAGGGGAGAGAGACAGGGGGTCTTCTTGATTAGGAAAAGGTGTCAGATTGATATCCTACTTGCAAAGTTATTTTGCTCTCAAATTTTTCCTGAATTGCTCTGAAAGTAAAGAATAGTTCTAAATTTAATATGTGTTTGCTTTAACATAGGTCACTTGAAAATATACGCCTCCTATTTGTTTCCATGGAAACTACAACAGCTACTAAGAGCAAAATAACACTATTTGATAGAGGAAATTCTCAGCTACAAAATATTATTTTTCATCGTAGTCACCACTATTAGCTGTGCATTTTCACCAGCAATGAACAAGAACCTGTTTGCCATGCTTATAAAAGTGCATCAGTGGAGATGACATGCTGTTGCCATCACCACTGCTGAAACACACCACCCCACCACCCACTGCCTTGCTGTGCTCACATTTCTTGTTTGGTCTCCATAAACACTCAGCAAGTGTCAATGAATATCAATGAGTGCCATTTTTTCCACATAGAATAATCCACTGCCACACCTTTTCTTCATCTGCACTTCCATGTCAGACACCAATCTGCCACACTGCCCCTCTGCTGCCATCTGTCACATGGCAACAACATGGAATGGAATACTGGTAGGAAGGCTCAGCCCCTACTGCCATACCACCAACACCCATCTCTGATGTGCTGGGCCAACATAATAAAATAGGAAGTATTACTTCCTGAGCAGCCTTCATAGTTCATTGAGAATCACAGTTCTACTTCACATATAGTAATAAGTTCTAATAAGCACAAAAAATAGATTATTTAAGGGTTATTTAGCGTGTTATCATTTGCCCCCACACTTAAGATGCCAGTGAATCATGGATATTTTCAGCAGCAACAACGTGTTCTTCAGCATATCAAGTGTTCAGCTAACACTGTCTTAATGAGATAAAGAATATATAAACACATGTGAGGTACATCTTTATTATATCATGCCTGCCATTTTGCAACCCTTGTTGTGACACCTGATAAAACAGCCTTTCCTTTGGTAGCTGTAGACACAGTGTCACAGGATCTTCCAATAGGTAGATTTAAGAAATAAAGCAATAATTTTCAGAGAGACTTTTAACATATACTGGTTATGTAAGATCTAAGTGAAAGATGCAATTTTCTACTGAGCATCAACTCTAATGTTGAAAATATTTTGCTCCTGTTACAAGCTAAATGATCTAATCTGTGTGTAAACCAAAAATTTATAGCTTTTTCTATTCGTGCTGTTCATAAAAACCATGATTATATAAGCAGATTATGTAGGTATTTATGTAAATTGGCATCAAAAGCATAGAGACACTGAAAATCTAAAGTAATATATTACAAATCTCTCGTGACTGCTTTTAAAAATGTCATGTTGTGAAAGAAACAGTAAAGTCTGAAACAAAAGGACTGGCCACACGAACTAACACAAAGTTACCCTTAACTAATCAATCTGTGCTAACTATTCATCTGCATGCCCTCAACAAACACAAAAGTACTCTAAATTAGTGAGGGTGAGGCTCTTTGTTACTGAAGTGTCATGTTTTTATGATTTTTGGTATTGGCATTCCACATCATAACATCATGTAGTGAATTAAGAGTTAAAGAGTTAATGCTCCAGCTCCATGGATCATCAGTAGTTATGGGTATACCTGTCTCAGAAGAGAAGAACTACATTCCCCAGAGGACTGTGCGATGCTTTGTATTTTTAGGTTTTTTCTCCTCAGAGGGAAAGATAAAAACTGTTTGTGTGTCACAAGACACTCTCTTTCCTTTTGGATCGACTCAACAGTGGGTGCTTGCTGCTGTCTCACCTTCAGCGTTAGTGTAAGGCCTTTGGTTTATCAGACACTCTCTCTTGCTCATTTTATTTTATTTATTAGCTTTAATTTCAATTATTGTATTATATTGTGTTATTTTGCTTTCTGATATCTGATTTGGTAAATTAAATTTCCTCCTCAGATCATTGCCACTGTTTTGTTTTTAGGCCCATCTCCCTTTTCCCTTTCCCCCTTCCCCTTTCCTGGGGTGTTGGTCCATGGATCCCCCACACCAATCACCATGGAGCCAGGCCGAACCAGTAACCTGTTGACAGTAACCAGTAACCGAACCTGTAAACTGTTGACATGAGGGCCCAGCTAACCCAAATAACCTGACATCTTCCATAGGCCAAATAAGGCATTCATGCTGAGCCTGAGAGAAGAGCAAATGTTCCATAGAGGAGTCAGGTAATTATTGAACATTATTTCAGTTTCTAAAATTAGATCCTGTATACTCCTTTCTGATGTGCATAGATGACAGTATATAATTGCAGATGAGTTTTTGGGTTGGGTTTTTTGGTTCTGTTTCGGTTTGGTTTTTTTTGCATCTTATTTGGTCCTGATCTTTAATGTTGCATTCTTTATTCAGGATGATTAAAAGAAGACAAAAGATGAAAGAATTTTCTTCTTTCACTTTCCTTTCTCCTCTTCTACACATTTCATGAGTATCCCCTGTGTTGACAATGTTAGTTATTCCACTGCATCCTCAAAGACTCCAAGACCTTCTCAGTTCCTTCTATGATTGGTTCATTCTTCCTGAAAACTAGGATGTGTCTTCATTGACAAATGCAGTCCTGCTTTGTTTCTTTCAGTAGATCACTTAGGTTAGACACCTAAACTTTACTACATTCACAGAGGAACTGTGGCCTGCTTGGTTGGATGATTGCTAAGGTCAAGTGGTGTTCACGTTTTAGACCTACGCTTTTGTCTGGTGAAATGCAGGATTAAAAAGGTGTGTACTACATTTGCCAGCAACATCCCATCAGTGTCAGAATTGCATTCAGTACAAATAACCCCTCTTTTAGAAGAGAAAATAAAGTACCCATTTTATTGTATAACATTAAACGATTATAGCACTTCATCAAGAAGTGGGAGACTTCAGCTCGATTCCCTCTTCTGCTTGAAAAGACTCGAAAGTACATCTTCAGCCTCACAGCAAATTGTTCATCCTCTCTCCACAAAATAGGCTGAAGTGAAGCACTCTCTATCCTGTCTTCTGAAGTGAGGCCACTACATATGAAGTAGCATAGAATTCCTAGCACTGAAGTGAAAGAAGAAATTAAACTCTGTAGTCAAGTGACAATATCATTCCACTGGAAAAACTTGCCAGTTGTGAGAAATGCTCTCAATTCCATGTCACTTATGCACTGCATTTAGTGATGTCCTGATGCATAGGATACCTCTAGGAGAACAGGGGAAAAGAGAGGTGGACTGAGTTGGCCATTTAATTTGTCGATTGAGATGGGCTTAAAGCAGTGAAACAAAGGGTTAACGCAAATACACATAATTCATCTGTCTATGACTTCTTAAAATTAATTAACTTGATCAGTCGCCATCTTATTAGCATGTGAAACTGTTGTCAATTACTGAAACAAAATTGAAAGTGTAACTTTTAGTATGAATCTTTCATAGGTGTTACTATTTGTTTCAGAAACAGATGGCCAAATAGACCAAATATGTAAGCTATATTACTTAACATGATTAATTACTGCAAACACATTTTTTCAATTTGATAGGTTCCAAATTGCTCATACAGAGCTATGTTTAGGCTGTCCAAGAATGCTTACTCATCTGTGTGAGAAGAAAACTGAGTAATTGATTCAGTTCTATTCAATTTTACACATTTCTTTTGTTTCTTTTAAGCAGATATCTGTTATCATCAGAAAAAAGAGAAAAAGGGACAAAGATAAAAAGAGGCTGTGGGATTTGAATAACCACTCATGTTCCACAATCGGTTTACAAGTGAACCAAACAAGACCTGAGTACAGGCTGAAAATTGCTTATACATTCTATTAGACAAAGATTTAGTTCCAAAATTTCAGAAGAAAATGGATCGGTTTGCAACCTATTCGCAGGCGTGAAAAATTGGGCTGTTTTCATTAGATATGAACATTCATATTTAATAAGGTATTTTTTGTTCTTTGAACATATAAGTTTCCTTTAAATGACAAAAACACTACAACCTTTGATTCCTATTGTCATACAAGAATATAGTCATATATAGCGACAGCATCGGTGGACAAAGGAAAGGCAAATGAATTCATCTACCTGGACTTGTTCGAGGCCTTTGACTTGGTCCCATGCCACATCCTTACGTCTAAATTGGAGAAATACAAATCTGAAGGCTGCACTATTTGTTGGACAAATAATTGGTTGGATAGTCGTAGCCAGAAGATTATTGTCAAGGGATCTATGTCCAGGTGGAGGTGGATTACAAGGAGTGTCCCCCAGGAGTCCATCATGGGATCAGTGCTCTTCAACATCTTTATCAACAGACAGTAGAACTGAACATACCCTCAGGAAGTTTACTGGAGACACCAAGCTGAGTGGTGCCGCTAACACAATAGAAGGGAAGGATGCCATCCAGCAGGAGCTGAACATGCTCAGAAAGTGATTAGATGAAAACCTAATGAGGTTTAATAAAGCAAAGTGCAAAGAGTTGCACTTGAATCAAGCCAATCCCAGATACTAGTACAGAAGAAGAGTATTAGTATTAGGAGAAGAACTCATAGGATTCATTCAACCACGCAGAAACGGGCTTGGAAGTCCTGATGGATGAAAAGCTGGATATGCATCAGCAGTGTGCTCTTGCAGCCTGGAAGGCCAATGGTATCCTGGGCTGTATCAAAAGAGGGGTGGCAGCAGAGAAAGGGAGGTGGCTGTCACTCTCTATTTTGCCCTTGTGAGACCTCATCTGGTATACTGCATCCAGGCCTGGGGACCTGGTACAGGAAGTACGTGGAACTGTTGGAGCAAGTCACGAAGATAATTAAAGAGTTGGAGCACCACTCGTATAAAGACAGGTTGAGGGGTTTAGGCTTGTTCAGCCTGGAAAAGAGAAGGCTCTGTGGACAACTCATTGTGGCCTTCCAGTACTTGAAGGGAGATTACAAGCAGGAGGAGGACAAACTCTTTTAATCTGGTCTGATAGTGACAGGACAAGTGGTGATGCCTTTTAACTAAAAGAGGGGAAATTTAGGTTAGCTGTTAGGAAGAACTTCTTTATTCAGAGGATGGTTGTATGCTATCACAGGTTGCCCAGAGAGGCTGTGGATGCCCCATCCCTGAAGGAATTCAAGGCCTGGTCAAATAGGGCCCTGAGCAGTCTGTTCTTGTGGCTGGCAACCCTGCCCTTGGCAGAGGAGTTGGAACAAGATGATCATTAAGCTCGCCTCCATTCTAAGCAATTTATGATTCTATGATGTAGCTATCCTCTCTGTATAAAAGTGTATTTTTCTGTTGGGATTCTGTCTTAGACCATCACCACTCAGTGATATGAAGGGAGAGCAATAAAATACACTTCTCCCACAGTAAAAGCAAAATGAAGTGTGGAGACTGTTATGAGAGAAACTTTACTCCTGGAAAGTATTATCCTCAAATCCTGATGTGGGGAGCTGGCTGGTTTTTGAGTCCATTTTTGTTACTGACATAACAATAAAAGACATGAAATATCTAATAATCAAAACCAGAAGATTCTAGACAGCTTGCAGAAAGGCAGATGAAATAACTTTGAATTACACAAAGCCACAAAATCTGAAGGGAACGCATGGCGTAACAGTTCTATGAGGACAATGCAATTTGCAAAGTCTTTTCCCAGAGCATAGCAGGATTTACTTTAACACACTGAATACAGCCCAGGTGGTTATAGACATTTGCTTATACCACTAGAACAAGAAAATATACTTATGTAACAAGTTTTTGTGATATGTACAGGAAGCTATGCTGCTCCTTTTAAAAAAGCTATCGTATCTGGGTATGTGCAATACCATTCACATAGAATGTGAAGACCTACAAGATTATCCAGTCCAACTGTCGACCTATCACCAATCGCTCTTGCTAAGCCATGTTCCTCAGCACAATGTCTAAATGTTCCTTGAATACCTTCAGGGTCAGTGACTCCACCACTTCCCTGGGCAGCCCATTCCAGCATCTGACCACCCTTTCAGAGAAGTATTTCCTAAAATTCAGCCTGAATTTCCCCTGGAACAACTTAAAGCTATTCTCTCTCATCCTATCACTGGTTACATGAGAGAAGAGACTGAAATCCAACGTATTACAACTTTCCTTCATGAAGTCATAGAGAGCAATACGGTCTCCTCTGAGCCTCCTCTTCATCAGACTGCTCCCTCAGTCATTCCTCATGAGGTCTGTGCTCCAGACCCTTCACAGTTTCATTGCCCTTCTCAGAACATGCTCCAGGGCCTCGATGTCTTTCTTGCAGTGAGGGGTCCAAAACTGAACACAGTATTTGAGGTGTGGCCTCAACAGTGCGGAGTACAGAGGCACAATTACTTCCCTGTTCCTCCTGGCAACACTATTTCTGATGCAAGCCAGGATGCCATTGGCCTTCTTGGCCACCTGGGCACTCTGCTGACTCATGTTCAGCTGAGAATTGCATTGGTTTTGTTGGTTTGTTTTTTTTTCTTTTGCTCAGGAGTCAACCACATGCACAATAGTTCCAGCTCTTTAGACATGAAAGACCACTGCCTGACAAAAGAATATTAACTCAAAAGTTGAATATCAAAAGTAGAGACTGCATACTATTTAGTAAGGTCAGTACAGCTGAATAAATTGTATCTGTAAAACAGTGACTTACAAAAAAAAGACAAGAAAATAATCAACAGAAATCTGGTATTAGTGACATTCTAGTGCTCAGCTATTATGATAATCAGCACTTTACTAGGTAGGCTTGATACAACTGAACTGAACTGAGTGAAGTGAGCCTTCTAACAGATGTTTTCCAATTATACAAAAAAAATTTCACTGATATTTTAGAAAGTTCATGGAGGAATTTATCATAGAAATCATTTGCTTCCAGCACCAAAAAATAATTATTTTGGTCTTAGAATCCCTTCATGATTAGTTGTGACTGAAAATAAACCTTTCATCTTCTTATGCAGCACACAGAACAAAGTATTAACAATTCATGTCTCCGTTGGTTCATTTTATTATAAAGGTCTGTAGTATCAGACATTACAATTATAAGACCCAGCATAATAACCTAGATAGTTCTGGACTGGATTTCTGAGTTTCAAAGGCTTTCCAAGTGGGATTTTTTTCTTGAAGGGACAAAAAATAGCATAAGTATTTACAGAAAATAAGAAAATTAGATATTGTTTATTCTTCTTAGACTTATTTTAATAATAAGTAAAGGGAGATGATACTTTTCCTCTAATCTGAAATGATGAGATCATACTTGGAGCTTTGGACTCCTAGTACATGAGAGACACAGAAAAACTGAAGTCAATCAAAGGGATACCAGGATGATTAAGGACTGGATTATGTATTGTGTGAGAAAATGCTGGCAGAACTGGAAATGTTCATGCTGGAAAAGGGAAAGCACAGGCAGGACTTTATCAATGTGTGTTAATAACTTAGAGGGGGAGTAAAGAAGATAGACCCAGACTGTTCTCAGTGCTGCTCAGTGAATTCACAAGAGGCAATGGGTACAAAAAGAAATACAGGATATTCCACTGAAACATAAGAAAAAATATATTTTTCTCTTGAGGATTCTATCTGGAACAGGTTACTCGAAAACACTATGGATTCTACTTTCTTGGGAGACACTGAAAGCCTGACTAGGCACTTCCTTGAACCATCTGCTCCTGCTGATACTGCTCTGAGCAACGGAGTTGGCCTGAAAGAACTCCAGAGGACCTGTCTAATCTCAGCAATTCAGAGATTCTGTGAATCTGTGATAACGAATATCTGCCTTGCAATTTTATTTCTGAACTATTTCTGAAAGGTGCTGACTGACTGAATTCTGAACTAAAGAAAGACCTACAGCTAGGTTTATTAGCACTTGCCATTTTCTTGAAGACGTGTCTATCCTGACAAATAGAGTAGCCTGGGCTGTCCTGAACAACCCAGCAATTTACAACATTAACAGTGAACAAATCCCAGAAAATAATTGCTTTGGAAGAAACATTTGTGTTGCCATTGAGGGAAAGCTAGCAGAGGAATACCAATGACCTACAGTAAAAAGGGGACTGGATCAATGGTTCACATTTGCAACATAACGAGTTTCTCCTGTGTATGGCAAATGTCACCTCTACTGTGCAGTTCCAGTATATGAGTAGATGGAAAGGGGTGGAGAAGAAAACTCCTTCTGCAGGCTTAGGCTGCATGATCTCCTCAGAAATTAGGAAAATGCAATAAATTTAAGGTGATTGCAGTATAATAATAATAGAAAGTTGAAAAACACTCTTAAGAGTACAGTAAATTTAAGACATAATTTTCATAAGCCTCATTTTCAGAAATGCACTCTGGGAATTACTCATATTAAAAGACAACCATTGGATTTAGCAGGGAACTAGGGCACTGAACAGAAAAGTCTGCCCTATTGTTTTGTGATGTCATGGATCACCATTTTTAATGGTTCTGGATGAGGCATTCTGCAGGCTGCCTGTATTCTTGCTTTTCAAGAAAACAAGTTTGCTGATGCCAAAAATGAGGGACTTGAGTTCCATGAGTTTCACAAGTTTAATTTTTAACCCAATTCAGAAAGTAAATAAGTATAGGTGGTTTTTACCTATCCAAACAATTTTTTTTTCTCCAAAATTGTGCAAGTTATAAAGCCTTTGCAGCAACACTACAATGCAGATTTTCCTTTTCCTTGCTCCCCTAAAATGTCGATAGTATGGGCTACTTTTGCTCTGAACACTAAACAAAAGAACACTGGTTTAAGACACTGTCCCATTGGTCACCAGCTTCTCTTTTGTGACTGAATACCTTGCAGAAAGGAACCTGGATGACAGCATGGGCTTGGAAATGATATTACAGTACAGTTAGTGGGAACAATGTCAGTTTTATTATAGAATGTATCTTTCTGTCTTCTTCAGTACCATTTCTTCCCTTTCTAAACATAGGTAGTACTTGACATGGAAACATGATGTACTTTATTCTCATCTAGAAACACTTGTTACAATACTATGACACTATAATTAATTTTTCTGTTCAAATTCAAGAAGATTTACAACCTAAAGAAGCACACTCAAATGAATCCTCATTCATTTGTATGTAGTCCCATAAAAGTTCAAGAACAAACATGGAATGAAAAAAGTGGTTTCTGACCCCAAAATCTTGCAGCCTAAAATACAAGAAAGCAGATACATATTTAAGTAGACCGAGAGGCAAGGAAAGAATAAAAAAACAATTTTGATAAAAATGTTCTGAAGTTTAGCACACAGGCAGCTCATCTGTGTAAAACATTGCACAAATACTTTAATAGAACATTTATGGATATTGTCTGTGCTTTTCAAGGGCCTCTTGCACTCAGGAGAGCAGCCCAGAAAGCAGATGTGTGAAAAGTCTGGAAACTACAATCAGAGGAGGAATGAAAGGTATAGATGGACCAAAGTTATTGTATTCACTTGTCCATGGCCACTCAGTTCTTGGTATACTAACCTCAGCTTTCTCAGCATACCCAGGTGAGACCCAGTTTGGAACAGAAAAATCAAGTCATAATTTTCCTAATTCATTTTGTACTTCAGGACTTATGAGTTATCCTCTCTTGTTTTCCTGAGATCAAATTTTAGAAGCTTGAAGCTGGAGGAAATAGGAGAATGGTTTCTACTGTTATTTCCTGAGATAAAACTCATGCCAAAAATGTAAGAGATGTGAAAACAGTGAACTTTAGATGCTGATTAATGATCCCAAGCACAGAGCAGATTAGGTGTTTTGGACCAGACCACTGAGTTTCCCATTAAATCATCTTTAAAGCAGATTGTTTGGTGTTATGTCAAAGCACAACATCCTTCCCTTATCTGACTGAGCAAGGCATCACTTGATATGAGAGACAGCTGAGCTGGAAATAATCCTCTTAAAACAGTATACAGTTGGGGCTGAATTCCATGATATACCCCTGAGGAGGCTGCAACAAGAGGCACACAAGAAGTCTTCCAATTCTTGATGAGCTCAACAGAATCTCTTGGAGCTGCTAGCAGATACAGCCACTCTCATAACCTCTGAGCAAAACACATTCCCATAAAGGCTTCACCAAATAAATGGTACACCTCAATTTCTCAAAAAGTCAGTGGTAACTTCATTCATGGTTTTTTTTATAATCAGCACAAGGGAACGACAACACAAACTCCAGACCAAAAACATTATGTGAACTGTAACTCCTTTCAGGCAGTAGAGTGATACACCATTGTAATCTTCAACAGTAAGTAAACTGAAATGTGATCACCACTGAAAATATCTGAAAGACTCCAGAAAACCTACAATGTCTTTTCAAGCTTGAGAAGCCTTCTATATGCACTTTCCTTGAAGAAAAAAGTTATAAGACAGTGATTTAATACGCTCTACATAATTTCATCCAATATCCCTCTAGGATTATGGTCTATTTTCATCTTGCCTTGCCTCTTCTGTATTTTTATCATGACACATTATTCAGAGTCCCTGTCTGCATACTTCCAACAGTACATTGTTCATTAAATGAGTCAGGAACATGGAGAGCTTTGATCAGCTCTCAAACAGCAGGAACATTTCTCACTAATATTTTCCAACAGGATTGTCATAACTGCAGAGACAAACCAGTCACCATGCTAACAAGTGAGCAATAAATCACTTTTTGCTTTAACAGTCCACAAAATTTGATCTTGTTTTAATTTTTTATTAACACTAAAGTTGACAAAGATGTGGTATTACAGAAGTAAAATAGAGGTGGACAATTTAAGCATGATTCTAAACATGTATAATGCAATAGATCATATTCTGTGCATCTTAGAAAATCAGTTTCCTAGTATTTATTTCACGTGCTTATTACTGAGAGTTTGAAGACAAAGTGAATGCTGCAGCATAACATATATTTATAGCAGCCATATTTGAGGTAGTTTGTTGAGAGGATAGCAATAGCTCAATGCAAGTTAATCTTTCCTCTTTTTCAGATGAATTTTTCAGCCTAAAGTTTTTCTACTTGATTCTATCACGCTAAACAGTCCAAGGCTAATGATAGGTAAATTTTTCATTATTTGTCATAGAATGTATAGGATTCTTTAGCGTCTAATGATGTAATTGAGTTCACTCTATGAGGTCTTTACCAGTGGGATGCCAATTTGACTCTTCTTCTCAGCTGCCTGTTTTCCTGAAGCTAGAAGGAATTGCTGAGACCTCTATATCTCTGTTATGTTTGGAGAAAGTAGCTAGCAGATTCAAACATTTCTGAAAGAGATAGAGAATGACAAATTGACAGATACTGGGACAGAGATGATGTGATCCCATTACCTTAACTTCCCTTGGAAGTCAAGCTGTTGTGGAAGAAAATTCAGATCCACATTCATAGCAGTACTTAATACCCATCTGTTCTAGCCCTTGCTCAATGTGACTTTGCTTCTCAGGGCTAATAGAAGTAGTATCTCAAAGGAGTGTTTCATGTCCTCATTGTTAAGGAGACATATCTTTTATTCAAGAATCAAAATTCTCACCCTTAATTATTTTTTTTCATAATGCTTAATTATAAGTTTATCTTTTAAGTCAGTTCATTTAAACTGTCTCCACACACAACATATTTGTATTCCAGTTATGTATCTGAGAACATTACAGTATAGAAATCATACTTAGCAAGAAAAGATTCTATAGAGCAGTTCTGCAAATGACCATATTCTTATAAAAGTTACAGTGAATACTGCATTGTACAGTGAAGCAGGTTGAACATACTTCTTGTGTGTTATTGATTGAATACCACTGTGGCATTGAACGTAGTAGAAAAATAGTTCACCTGTGCGTTACTTTGTGTAAGAGCTAATAGGGATCATGTCCGCTAGAATGACTTTTTGCGTAATACTGCTCAAGTCAGGCCTCATAAAAGATTCAGGCACCTCGCTATTATGGCAGATGTTCACACTTTCACATGTTACTCCACCTCCGGGCTTAGGAGGATATGTTAGTGAAGGATCACTTCTTACTGACCTTGAAGATCTTTGAGCTCTCCTGCCAGACTCACAACCCACCTGGGGAATTCCACCAGGGCTGCAGCACTCAGGTTTCCAGTGCCTAGTCCTTCAGTGAGAAACAAAATCACATAACTTGGTGCTCAAGCAGGTGAACTGATGCCTCACCAAGACAAGTCAAAGACCAGCATGCTGAGCACTGGGAAGATACACTGCTAGCAAACAAGGAAAGCAAAGAGTGAGGGGAAAATAATCTGCAATCCACCCCTTTCTAAAAACTACATTTCAAAACTGGGGTTGTGGGTAAACACTCCATCTGTTTAGCATCCATATCCTCCCCATAGACCAGACACCTAAAAATGTCTTCAAAGAACTTAGCTCTTAAGTTTCTCTCATGCTTTTCCTTATGAAGTGCAGACTACATAGGAGAGGAGGGGGAAAGGTAGTTAGAGAGTTAATTAGCAATCCTCCTGGGGAAAGAAAAAAAAAAGTATATTTTTTTCTGTCTGCAGAGATTTAACACACATTTTCCATATCCTAGCAACACATTCAGACCATGAGATTGTAGGATGGGGACTCATAAAGTTGGGTACTTGGCTATGTTGAGGCTGTTCACCCTGGAGAAGATGAAGTTCAGAGGGACCTGATCCATGTCTGTAATCAGTTGAAGGGAGGATGCAAAGAAGAGGAAACCAATCTCCACTAAGTGGTGCCCAATGACAGGACAGTAAGTTGGGCGCAAACTGGAACACAGGATGTTCCATTTGAGTATCAGACAGCACTTCTCTACTGTGCTTGTGGCACAGATTGCTCAGAGAAATTTTGAAGTCTGCTCCTTGGAGATTTTCAGAGTCTGCCTATATGTGGTGCTGGGCAGCCTGCTTAGGGTGTTACTGCTGGAAAAGGGTTTGGATCGAGTAGACCCAGAAGTCCCAGCCAGCCTCAGTAATCCTGTGACTGTGATAAGTGACAGTTCTACTGATACATTACTGAGTTACAAAATACAACATATTGCAAGACACCACATTCTTTCAAGGTCTTATTGTCATTATTGCTTAATTTGCATTCATTAAACATTTTGCAATCTGTATCTAATAGATTTTTGGGAAGGTAATTTTAACAGTTCTAATAATCAAGAGTTTTACAGCTCAAATCAGAAAACATTAGCATGTGATCTTGTTGAGGTTTGTCCAGGCAGGTGGCTCAGCACCAGACAGTTGTTCGCTCATTCACCTCCTTCCCAGTGGGATGGGAAAGATAATTAAAAAAAAAAAACAACCCTCCTCCAAAATAAATAAATGAATAAAAAGTAGAATTTCTGGGTTGAGATTAAACTATTTACTAAGATAGAGTAAAGGAAAAGGATAATAATTATGACAGATATATATAAATGTATGCGAATGCATAAAACAAGTGATGCAAAAGCAATTGCCCACCACCCCTGAACTGATGCCCAGCAAACTCCTGAGCAGCAGAAGAGGGCAACATGAATTCCCACCCCCTTCAAAACTCCTTTCATATGATGTCATATGATATGGAACCCCTCTGGCCAGTTTAAATCAGCTGTCCTAATTCTATTCCCTTCCAGCTCCTTGAGCTCTTTTCTGTGAATGGCTTTGGCTCTATACACCAATGCTTAGCAACAACTGTAAATATTGGTGTGCTATCAACAGTGTTTTTCTCCTAGAACCAAAACAGTATCATACCACACACTCTAAAGAAAACAGCTGAAACTAAGACAGACCAGGAGATAAAAACTGATATTGGAAGTTCAATTGTTAAAAGTATGTTCCCTTTCTTTTAAGTGAATTCTCTGTTGTGTATGTAGACTCTTTCCTGCCTTTTTCTTGCCTGACTGCTAACTGTTGTTCTGATGATCACAAAGTTTAGTTTTACACCGAATGTCTTATAATATATACATGAGGATCTGTGGATCACTTTTCTCTTTTGTATTTCATGAAGAGTAGAAAATCTTTTTGTTTCAATTAATAGCAAGTCATTATTTTCTTTGTTGATACACATTGATATTGTAATTGAACCAAACAGCATTAGAATAAAAACCAGTAACAAATGAACAGTATAAAATCCTGAATTAAAATAAAAAGTATGAAGATTGATGACCACAACAATACATAAAAGCATTTGTGGTTTTGTCCTCTCAGAGGTCTTGCTGCTAAATCCTGCCTGTCAGCAATTCTGTCTCCATGGGCTTTCCTCAGGCTGTTGGCCTTCTTACCTGTTACCCTGGATACAAAGTATTTGAATCTTTTTTTTTAGAATGCTTGTAAAATATAGTAAAGAGTGTTGCATGGTTTTCTCCATTTGCTTTGCAAATATAAAAATATGCAATTTTATGTCTGTTCTTTGCTTCATTTATTTTCAGTTGCAGGGCTTCTACTGATAGTGAAGGTACTTGCTGCATGGATTTCCATGACAGTGATACAATATGAAAAGTCCCTACCTCATTTCTTTCTCCTACTAATCTCCCAAATTCATGTTGATAGTGTATACAAAATGCCAAAAATTTGTAAAATTATCCTGGCATACTTCACTCTTAAAATAATTTACTGAGAGAAAAAAAGAGCATCTCTGAACCTGCTTTTCACACCAGTTCTATACTAGCAAGGAGGCATCACAACCTTGTAAAACCTGAACATACATAAGCAACTTCTTGCATGTTTTCGGGAAGTATATTTTAGTTAGTGGTGACAGCTAATGAATCCTTGATTTCTTATACAATTCCATCTATGCTAGGTTTTCAAAAGGTCAGGCAGGATATATAGTTAAAAAAATATATATAGCCAAATAGGAATAAGTATATAATTATATTTAGCATGTCATGTCAAATATGAAAGGCACTCTGCAACACGTACCAGTAAGGAATACATTTTATATAAAAGGCAAAGATTTTGAAAACTAAAGGAGTTTACAACAAAGTTGGATTGCATCACTTGGTGTTTGAAAAGCTGTTAACTCCTTTGCTCTCCAAATATATGACTTAGGATGGGCTGTTCCCACTTTTGCAGATTTTTGGGCAAAAGTAGGGAAAATTCCTAACAGTTTATCATCATGGCACTTAGCAGTACACTCGCTAACCCAGCATAAAAGGCAGTAGGGAGAGAATAGAAAATAGCAACACTTGAGACAATTAGGCTAAAGTTAGAAAATCAAGTTGCTCTTGAGTAGCGTTATGAAAAATAAAAAAAGGATGCCCTAATTCTCAGCCAATCTCGAGCATATGAGAAAAATTATGTGTATCCCACTAAAAAAGTCACAACTTTTCGTAAAACTCTTGACCACACCTTGAACTTCAAACTTTATAGTCACATCACTATTGACAGTCAATGGATATGATGCAACGCTCTCTCAAAGATTTCCAACATATGGACTGTTCATCTTCAGCAACATCTGCAAAACGCAGACATACATTTTAACTGTGTGACTGTCAGACTTGTGACAAGCAGTAACCTTTAGTCTCATTAAGTGACTTCTTCAAAGATAAGCTTTTTTATTGTGCTAAGAGAAGATTAGATGTAGGGAAACAAGATGAATCTGTAACTGCCATGAAGATCGAGAGAAGAAATGTAATTAAAAATGAGGAGAAACAATTAAAACAGGCACAGGAGTTTCTAAGGAAACACAACCATGTGTTTTGCTACTTATCTAGTCTACGCAAATAATTTAGATCACAAACTAAATAATTATCTTATAATACATTGTTCAAATATCATCATTAACCAGAAAGCACAAATATGCAGTGTTTTTTTGAAGTTAATTTGTTGATAACATTTCCAGATAAGTAAAACACAAGCACACCAAACTGAAGTACAAAATGAAAAGAACACTAAAACAAGGGCAGTGTGGTGATTTCAGTCTTAATTCAGAGAGGTTTGGGAGGACATTAGAATGCTCTGAATACAACATCTCTAAGAAGTCACACCAATGTTGATTTCTTTCTCCTCATTACTCCTACCAGTACAGCTAACAGAAATCTTTCTTCTGAGACATAAATCCCACAAAACTTTATGCTACTGACTATAGAAATACTGTAAGATAAGAGCTGCTTTATCACATGAGGTGGTATTTCTGGAGCAGTGGCTAGAACCAAGCGCCCTCTTTTCCTGTGAACAAGTTGCAACTGGTTACTGGGGGTTTTCAACACAGAGGAAATGAGCACATTCTAAAAAGACAATGAATATAAAGGCCAGCAATGCAGAAGACAGTTATGACTGGCTTCCCATGGGAGGTGAAGCCAGAGCAAGTGTTACGCATAAAGTCCAGGACATTGTAGAAGAAATGAGTAATCTCTTTTCTGGTATTTGAGGAAAGGAATTCCACTAGGACACAAATCTGCTGATGCTTGAGCAGATCCTTCTCACTAGTATGCAAGTGATGTTTCATAGTTCTGACCATGTTATATAGCTCAGGAAGGGTAATACTTGCTATGCATTTGTTTCTCACTTTTTAACATCTAGGGAGGGTGAGTTTAGATTTTAAAAACAGTGAAGCGTCTAAGACTGCTAATATAGAAAACACTTTAAAACCATGACACAGTCACATTATGTAGACTTACAAAGGAATGAGAAGTTACTTTAGATTCAGTGCTTTTAGGCACTGCCTCTGCTTTCCCTTTTTTTTTTTTTAAAGTGGTGACTCCTTTGAAATGCAAGATTTTGTATCCCTCAAATGATCCTTAAATCTTTGCTGTCTTTTAAGCATTCCTCCGAGACACAGTACAATCTAACCAAAGTAATAAAGTCAGTCAAAAGGCTTGTTGTACACAGATATGACATGAGTTATGCACAACAAACATCTCTGTCAATCAAAATTCATGCTAAAATGAGATCTCATGTCAGTGTTGTTATATCTTCCTGACAGCTGAATGCAGTTTGAAAATTTTACAAGCCTTAGCACATCTACAGAATGGACAGTTCTACTGTTGCTTTCAATCATCTACACCAGCTAAGACTTTTTGTTCAGGGCAGAATAAATTCAAAGTTCGGATGTTCAGAACAAAAAAAGGAAAGTGTGAAACCAACTTCAGAATATTTCCTCTTTAATCATCTTTGGAGGTTAGATGTAAGAGTCATCAGGAAAACGGAAAAGATTACGTTTTCCTGTAGGTGTATGCCTCCCAATTATAGAAAAAGTAAAAAAAAAAATCCTATTTGTGCTTCAATATGAAAAATCTTTAAAAAATTTTCAATTATTTTGAGAAATTGTTTTGTTTTGATATGTTTTTAAAGTGTAAATGTTATTCTGTGTTAAGAGCAATAACTGCAAAGCATAAAGGGGAGTAAGAGTTTCTGTTCCCCTTAGAAGCTCACTGAAATATACATATGCCCTACTTCTCTCAAAGGATGTGGAGTTTGATCTAAGAATTACTGCATGGGAATAAAAAAAAAAAAAAAAAAAACAAAACAACCTTTCTTTTGCCCTTAAACTCAGCAAAACTTTGCCTTCATATCTTCATATTAAGAGATTTTACATTATATGGGATCTCTTCTATTACTTTCTTGTAATAAATCATCACTACTGAATTGATTTGAATTATGTATGTTCACATCCACTTCACACAAGTTAGTCTAAATTGATTTAGAAGAGAAAATGGCATTAAGATACAAGTGCTAGTAATGGTAGCTGGGGAATTATCTATAGGCCATTCCCTACCACATAGGCTTGCTTTTTTTCAATTAGGCATTTTGGCTTAGAGGACGGATAAGTTAGGTGCAACATGAACATACCTGCTAAACAATAGAGTTTTTATTCATTTTAGTTCTGCAGAGCAGACAAATCCTAAGGGTATCATATTGCCCCAGAAATGCACCATGAAAGAGTCTGGAGAGATGTCTTCACAGAAAGTGGGAACTGCTGGAGTGAGTAACCCCTAGTTTTTCCCTTCCTCCCACTAGAAAATATGCTGACCGGAGAAATTAGCAGGCGGTTCTCTTTTTTCCACTACAGTTAATGCTCTATTTCTGCTGCTTTCTTTGTCCCCACCCAGACTAACTAACATACAGCTGGCCCTGGGAAAGGTTTACTGAATGAAAACCTCATGTCAAACCAAGTGTAATCATTTTACCAAAAGGCAAAAGTAAACTTCATGCAGTCATACTGGAGAAAATTTGAGGAGTCATTTTGCTTATCTGATGATTTTTCTTGGCCTGCTACGAAGTGTACACTTGTCTGCAAACCCTAACCGTGTATAAACTGGTCTGGACACAAAGATGATTTGCTCCAGAACCTCTTTTTCCTCATTTCTGACTTTGTTCCAGAAAGAACTGTTTCTAAATTCAGAAGTTATGTTTTAAAGCTCAGCATATCACATACATAATTGCAAGCAACAGAACTGAAAATTCTGCTGACTCTGCATTTATATCCAACACATGTCTAGATCATTTTCTACGCAAGAAATAATTAATCTTCCAGGGAGCTTTTCCATCAACCTAATAGTTGCTTTGAGAATTTAATTTCCCTTACCTCCTTCTAGCAAGTCATTAGAGATTAGAGAGATGAGAGTATAACATTGACAAGAATCTTGCCTTCCACTTCAGCTACACTAGGTTAGGGCCATACTCGATCAGCAAAGTACCCTGAATGAACATAGGCATAAAAAGCTGAATTTCACAGGAAATCTGAAGCTTTTTTGTGTTAGGAAGGAACTTGAATGATTTTGCTTGTGTTTTGAATCAGCTTCTCTCATAATGAGTACAAAATGTTATTGTTATGATTGTCTGCAGAAAATAACGCTAAATTAATTCCATAAAATTTTATGAGTTAAATTATACAACATAGTAATGAAATGCAAATATTCTTGTTCATTAGGCTCATCCATTTCAGTTGTACCTACGGTACACGTCTCAGCAGGGACAGTTAATCATATAGCAGTATGCAGAATATAATATATTAATTAAATAGCCACATTATGCAGCTGGGTGCTTGAATTGTGCCCATGAAATTCAACATAGCATATATCATCATTTTTATTACAGCAACAGAATGTTATGTCTACTGAATTTGGAAGAAGACAATATCATTCTGGTGTATATCACCAGAAACAAATGTAGAACAGTCCAGATATTTGAAATGATACACTATTCTCCCAAAGAAACATCTGCATGAAATCCACAATAATCAACACTTAGATCCTTTTAAGAGCTACTCACAAACGTATGGCTCAGTCCATGCAGATCTCACTGAAAAACTGAAGCATACAGGAAGATTTGAGAGCTGGACAGACTAGGAAAGGCTGGCAAATGTAAGCCTTCAAATGCAGGCATTCTAACAAGTTAATCACCTTCATCCAAGACTGAATACAGACTGTTTATGGTCACTTGGATAATTTATCCACTACAAAATGCTTTTAAGGACCCTAAGTACTAAGCTACTAGTTTGCATGGGAAAAAAAATCATAGTAGATGCAGTGAATGTTGTTTTTACAATGACAGAAAGACAGTACTTGCTGTTAATCTAAGGAAACCCAAAAGGAGTATGTGAAACTTTCAGCTTCCATCATTACACGACACAAATTCTTAAAGATGCTGCAAAGCTAGTTTCCCATTAGGATTTTGAACATTTAATGTTAACAGATGTTAACAGTTCTAGAATCAGTGGCTAACATTCTTGAGTCCCTCATAAAAATACTGGAACAAATGGCATAGCTGAATCACAGAAAAATCCATTTCAACATACCTACTGAAAGTAAAATATCATTTATCTTTTGCATATAAAAATCTAGCATTTCACATTGTAAATGATTCTACAAAGAGGCAGAATAAAACATATGCTGGACAGGCAATTTGTGTCACAAGGTGACTGAAATGTTAGGAAATATCAGGTTTCCTTCTGAAGCACCAAGGTGTAAGAAATGGTGGCCACTAATATATGAAGAAAGAGCAGCAATTGCATTTATATACTACCAATAAATTCAGGTTTCTTGTAGACTGGTGGTGGTGTCTGAGATATAAAATTCAAACTAGTACTGTTAAATCTGTCAGAAGATTCAAGTTTCCTCTGTAGCACTTGTTTGCTTCAAGCCTATAGCTGATACCTACTTAAAATCATCATTTGCTAAACACTTAAGAGGATGAAGCTGGCAGCATTACACTTCTCAAAATGAAACCATCCACTGCTCAAAAAGCCATTACATCCAAGAGTCAGCCTGTAGAGTGAGTGTAAAGGTCTCAACTCAGAAAATATGATTTTCAACTGCATTTTCCACAGTTTCTTATGATAACTGGCCTAAGTGTGAAAACATCTGTATTGTTTCTACCTAAACTTCCTATCCATTGTGCAATGTCCTCTATTCTTGAGAGCTGTGTGACTGCAACTTCTGAAGGGATCTAAAATTTCATTCGCATTATTTAAGATTTTGCCTCATCATAACATGTTTAAAAACATCTAATTATGCTGGGGTACTGATGGATAAACGAAATCAAAACTCATTCCATCAATGAAAAAGTGATTTTATATTATATAATATATAGTATATAATAATCATAAGGGACTCCGGAATGAAACAGGTGCCTATCACTGACATGATGGTCGATTTTAGATTCTTTATCTGGCCAATGTCTAGAAATACACATCATCAAAATTCAGTATCTATAAGTGCCTGACATAAAGAAAGGAGGGAAGATGGGTGGTTTCTTCTACCTCTAAGACTATTCTGGGGCAAGGTGGTTCTGTAAGCAGATGTGTTCCAGTTCACTTACTTGCAGGAGAGACTGGGATCTGTGCCTGCCACTTCCCAGAGAGTTTTAACTAGTAATCTGTCACAGAGAATGCTGATAGCCACATATTCCTATCCTTCACCCATGCTTCTGGATAAAATAATAGTACCTGCTCTGCCTCATGCTGAATCAAAGATTGGTTGTGTGCTTCCAGCATCTTCTCTTTATGTCTCAGGGATCAGGCCGTCTGGCCTACAGATTGGGGTTTATGTTAATAATTTCAAAGAACAGAAACTAACCACTTCTGACAAAGGTACTTTTGTTAAACTTTTTCACTGTCCATATAAAATCAAAGCTGAACGCTTCCCTTCTGCCTCCATAAATCAAATGTGGGCAATGAATTTGTTGGCAGTAACTGAAGCCCGCAGTTGCAATAGATAGATAGATAGATAGATAGATAGATATCATGCAACTGATTGTTATTCTTGTTGCTGCAATTCTGTTAAAGCTGTAAACTAAAACAACTGACTATAATGCTGACCAGATTTATTATTCACACAGACACCTAATATTGGCACAGACTGCTGCAGGGAGGTGTTCTCATAATCAGAGAGTTGGAAGCAAGGTCATCAATCATGGTTCTCATACCCAGGCTCAGCTGAGATACATTCTTCTTTCTGCTCCCTTTTTGTCATGTTTGAGGCTTTTGGTGCCAATACTTCTTTGATCTTTCTTTCTTTGATCCCTTGTGGTGGTAAACATGGTGCTAATAAGTCAAAAACTTGTCATTTAATTCCAAAACAAGTATTGTTCATTCAATATGGTCATATTTTCTGTTTTGTTTTTTTTTTTTCTCTTGACTATGTGACTTTTTAACAGTGTGTGTGACACAATACCATAATATGATAGATTTGAATTTATGTACAGATGACCTATTCTCAGAAATGTAACTTGAAATTTTACTCAAATTAGACTACCTCTTCATGGAGGTGATGGGGCAAGCAGTCAGTTCAAACAGAGCAAATTACATTTGTCATCTTAATAGGTGATTTCACTTCTTTTTTATATATTATATATATATTTATCTTTCTCCAGAGAGAGTGAAGTTCTAATTATTATTAATGGCTTTACATTTAGTTTGTCTGTTATTTTCACCAAGAATTAGCCAGAGCTCCTTTTGAATAGTATTTTATAAAATCATAGAATTATTTGAGCTGGAGGGGACCAGTAAAAATCATCTAGTCCAACTCCCAGCAGTGAACAGGGACATCAACATCTTGATTAGGTTGCTCAGAGCCCCATACAGCCTGACACCGACTGTCTCCAGGGACAGGGCATCCATAATGTCTCTGGGCAATTTATTCCATACCCTTCACAACTCCTGTTGTAAAAATATTCCTTCCTTATATCCAAACTAAATCTCCCATTACTGTATATTTTTGGGTGACAAATAAAAAAATTCCTACTGCTGGACTAATAGTTAATAGAATAAGACTAGCTAGCAAGATCTAAAATGTATAAGTGACACAAGACCAAATTCTATGTACCCGGAGCTCCAAGTAAGAGAGAGTACAAAATATATCCTTATATTTCTAATATAAACATGACAATAACATATAAAAGGGAGTCTCCAGTGTGAAGGACTGGGTTTAGAAAAGAGTATTCAGAATAAAACTTTCTTTGCCAATTGATACATTTTGAGATAGTTGCATGTCCAAAATCCTCTTCCTTTCTGTGATTGAATGGAGAAAACTAAGATTCCATTGATTTTATGCTGACTGCAAGAGGATGGACTATGCATGATCCAGCATGAAACCTGCCAATATCAACTTAACAGAGCAAAATTCAGCTGGCAGAGTTTTGACTGGATCAATGAATTTCATCATGAGAGCATTGTATTTGCACCCCATGGCAAGACATCAAAAGAAAACGTTATTCCTCTTCCTTTAGAAATAGTCAGGCCGAGGAGGAAATAATGCCTTTTTCATATGAACGTATGAGTGCTAGAGCAGCCATTAACCTGATAGGAAGACCAAGATTCAGCTGAAAAGGGCAGGAAATAGGCTGAGCTATTTTACTAACTGCACACTAACAATGGTAACTGATTAAGCATAGCAGGAATATACAGTAACTAAAGGAAATGTATTTACTTTGCAATATGGAATAAAGCAGCACAATGGAAAGGAATGAGGCTTTGATCATCAGGTCACTGCACAGAAAGTTCTGTACCATAAATTTTACTATGAGACTTTACTTTTTATGTTGTATTTAATTTTACCTGCTTCATTGAGCAATATGAGATTTGTGGGACTTAGCTCTACACAAGACTGTGGTACTTAAGTTAAACTTGATGCCAAAAAGGCATCAAAATGTAAGAATGGAGCTGTTACATCTAATAAAGTTCCAACAGCATTTCAGTTTACAAGCGCTTAATTAAAACTTTGTTAAAATGAGCTCAAAGTGAATTTTCCAGATAAGGAGAAAAAAACCATTCTGCTAAATATGAAAAAAATACACTCCTATAAAATTACACATATATATGTTTATAATTCCTTGTAAAATGAAACTGTGCAAACTGTGCAAAATGCAAACTGTGTCCTCCCATAGAGTACTATTCCGAAGACCTCAGTTTAGGTTTCTGTTTCTCTGCTGTATGATTATTACAGAAATTTAGCTGATTTCTTTTTCTATGAACCATATAGTCACAGCATATTCAAAATGATCCAAGCTCCAGAGAACATTAATAGCTACATAAACACTTTTTTTATACAATCCCATTCTTTTTGAGCTGGATTATCCTGTGTGGTAGAAAAAAATCATAGAACAGAATTGTGATGGGAAAATGAATTTCATAGGGAATTTGTTATATCATGCACAGAAAGCTGTAGTACAGCATAGAATTTCAGATAAAAGTAACCAGAAGTTTTGTACAATGAAGCTACCTAGATACATTCTTTGCTTATATGTAAGTGAGTATCTTTTGAGGTGGTTATGTAGAACTACAGTATAATTATTTATGCTTACCAGGGACACACTCATTAGGAAAAAAAGTCATTGTTTCCACTAACCTGATGGAGCTCTTTAGATTTGTAGGAGAAACTACAAAACGGTTAATGAAGCCTGAAGATAAATTCATCTATTCAAAATCTCCTTTGAACTTCTACAGGGTATTGAGTGGCACACAAAACAGAAATCCACTGCCATCAACTAAAAAGCCTTCATCATCGCTAAGAGACATTCTTGAGGCATTTGGTGGAAAAGATGTTAACTCCTAGCAGTGAAGGAATGTGTGTGGGGGGGGTGTTGCCTTTGTTTTAATAATGGACCATATTTATCTTCAACTTTGTCTTTATGGGTAACTATACCAATGACAGTTGAGAACTAATCATTTCTCTTTCCCTTTGCCCTTAGGTCCTGATGGAAATGAGACACTTTTATTTTCATTATTTTTGCTATCATCTGGATGTATTTATCAGAATATCTAATAGAAGCTTCAATGGAGGCCAGAACTAGTGAACATGAAAATAACTATAATACACTAGGGAAACCTACTTTTGTGAAAAAAGGTCTGCTTTACAAAATCCTTGGAGTTCTCTTCTAAACAGAGCAAAGCTGAAGGCAAAGTACAAAATACTGCTGAAGGTAAAACCCAAAGTTTATTGTTGGATTTATAACACAAAGTGAATAACCAATAAAATGGCCAAAAATAGCATTATTGTGAAATGATGTAAAAGGCAGGGTAATAAAAGCAGCCTTGACTTGTCATACACAACAATGGGCACTGAGCTAGTCATTCCCACTAAGGAGTGAAAGTGAAAACACAGCTCAGAGCTTAGGGGGGAGGCCTATGAGGCACAGAAAAGAGACAGGATCCACAGGGAAGGAAAAGTAATAAAAAATAAAAAACGTGAATATGCTGCTCTGTACATACATATTTCTTCTCCATCTTGAATAATACATGTAATTCTGGGCTATGCATCTCTAAGAGTTTATAGCAGAGCTGGAAAAGTTTTAGAAAAGACCCAAGGACAATCAAGGATATGGAACAGCATTTGCACCAGAAAACCTAAGTAGGCTAGGACTCTATAGACAGAAAAAGAAAGGGCATGTGAGAGAATTCTATAAAATCAGAAGTGCTGTGGAGAAGGTGCATAAGGATTGACTGGTGCTCTTCCAGGAAAAGAACTGGTGATGTGAAAACTGGAGACTGGTTTCAGATAAGAGAAAGGCCCTCCCAAATATAGGAGGTTGTTATTCATACAACCAGTGATTTAGGAACAATTCTGCTTGCCACAGGATGCTGTAGAGTGTATAAGTTAACAGGCTTTCCAGGAGGTGTTAGCAAAGTTCACAGAAGAGATATCTCCAGTGTAATTAAAAAATAAGTAGAAACTGTAGATGTGTCATGAAGTCCTGGAGTGGCAAATGACTGGATGCTAGGAGAATGTTTCTGTGGAACATATTTGCTTTGCTCTTATGTTCTTCTCTAGGCAGTGGCTTTTGGTCACTGAAGAGATGATACTGGGCTAGATGGATTGACCAAATTGACACTTCATGGACCTTCTTCTTAATTTGGGTACAATCAATAAGAAGCTCTACATCTCTCCCTCTACAAGGTCCTCATGCCAGGCTGCCCATCACATATCTTCCTTTCTGCGCTAAAATTACTTGAAAGACGTTAGCTGCCCTTTCAATAACTATTTTAATGTTGGAATACATAGGTGACTCCATATACAATACTGTGAAAATGTAGATAAAAGACTCCAATTTCAGGCTCAGTTTTTTTTTCCCTTCAGAGGTAAGAATGCTTTGGAATGTTATTGTATTTCAGAATAAATTAGTTGTACTGTGTCTTATGCCTTTTGAATTTTTCTATTCTTAATTTCAATAAATATACTTCTAATATGAAAATTCAAAAGGCATAATAAAACGCTTTAATCTATGCATGAATGGCTGCAGACTTACTATACATATGGCATATTGACAAATAATATTTAACTCACAGAAATACGTTTCATAAATAATGCCTTTTACAAGAAATTGTGCTTTCATTCAAGCTGAAAATTCAAGAAAGATTCAAAGTCATGCTGTCAGCGCAATAAATGTTATTCAAAGTTTTTCCCCTTTGTAAAGATTTTCCAAAGGATGCAATCAGAGACACCTGGTAGAGTAGTTTTAAGTGCACTATGACTAGCACAGAAATGCTCTGAAAGTCTGCAAGAGTAGAACATATTCCTCAGAATGTTAAATTGCAAAGATAATAAAACATATAAACATTTTAAAAAAATATATGCAGCAGCTTTTGCTAATAGAGAAATACAATTTCTGAATGTCTAATTATACTCCAATAATTCAAATGTCAATGTACTATTTTAATAACATATACAATTATTTTGTGAACTAACACAAAAAAATGTTTAGTTCAGAATGAAACCTCAGCAGAAGTCCACTCATTATTTTTAATGAAAATAACTTCTGGGCAATCCTTCTCTAAACTTGCCATCCGCTACATTCAATACTGTGTTTGCTACATAAGACTTTCACTGAAGGCTAAATTAATGCTAAACTGCCCAGATAATAGAATTGTTAGTTCAGGAACTGGATTCTTTGCATGTTATGTCAGCAAGGTGTGGTTGACATTGGAGGTTATTCATCTGAAGCAACTATCTTTCATTCTCAGTGTTTTCCTTTTAGTTTAACTAGTGGTAAATATGATCTTATGACACAGATATCTTCTAAACAAGGCCAGAAGATAAACTTTTGTCAAGGACCTCATCTCAACTATGACATTTTGAGAAAACAGGCCAATAAACAGAATGGAGGTAGGACTGTTAGTAAACAGAATCACACTTTTCCTATCATCAGATCAGATTTTGACTGTTTGTAAAACACATATGAGCTCGAATTTGTTTTTCCCCATCCCACACGCTTAGGATGTTTTGCCAGTTTTACATAAAAACAAACTAATTAGCAAGGAATTCACAGAAAATAAAGGTCTGTAAGGAACCTATTAGTATGTTGACTTGTGCATGCAGTATTCATCCTTAGGGGTCAGGACAGATGAGGAAGCCTTCTTTGCTCCCATTTTAGATGCTGACAGATCCCTTCTAAAACATCTGTTGCTGACACACTCAATCGCTTTATTTTCATATTGTCTCTTGCCAGCCAAAGTAGAGTATTTTCAAGAAATATTCACAGTGTGCAGAATAAAGCTTGTAGAAAATTAAAGACTGCTGTGTATCACTGACAAACAAACTGCAGTCTTTAGCAGTCTATCAGGACTAATCATTAAAATAAATCATCTCTGCAATAGAGTAATGTTCTAACTACAGTCCACTGAAAGGAACCACTAAGTCTTCGGTAAGGGATTGACTTTTGTATCTCTTATCTCCAGTACCATCTAAAGAACTAAGCTGCAGCTAGCTGAGTGCTTTGCAACACACTCAGACACCTTCGTGGAATGCAGAATTTCTGGGTAGATTAACAAAACTCACTAGGTAGGCAATGTAGGTATCAATGTCAAAACTATCCAACCAACTCAACAAAAACAACTTGTTCCCAAACCACCACTAATCACACCACAGGGCTCAAACGTCTATTCCAATATAACATAGACTATCTTGTATTATTATGGCTGTGAAACTGTGGGTCTCTTCTGCTGGTACAGATTTTCAAGAGCACAGCATGCAGGCTCCTGTTCATCAGTGGTGAAGGAGCACAGATAATGGTAGTGACTATGTTAAAATACAGTGTTTTGAAGCTTAGAATTTGCTCTATCAGATAGTGTTGTTGTGCTCTTTGTATCCATTGTCATTTCCATGGAAATAAATAGAAGGGATTTCTTTCAGAGTGACCTACCTATATTAAAGTTTAATTCAAGAAGAGAACAAAAGAAGGCAGCACCAGAATTTCTGTGTGCAGCAGTAGGTGGTTATCAAAAATTCTTGTCTTCAGCTGCCCAGAAAGTGTATACATTCCTGAAATATTTCCACACTAATACACATGCTAGTAAAACATTGTGTACTTCAGCAGAAGAAACTTCTGAGTTACAGAGAAGAAAAGCTTTCATGCTTTACGCATACAAATGTGATTGAAGGGAAAGATACAACACAACTAACAAAAAAAAAAAAATCTTCAGCCAGCCTCAGGTCCTTATTCCAGAGGTAAATGAAATCACAGATATTTTCTTCTCTAAGATCTGATTACAAGTTCTTTTATTTTCCTTTTCCTTACATCATTAGTTTTCATGACCAAATTACATCTCCTGACAAACTGAAACTTTATAGCTAAAGAGCTATAAAATGTCTATTTTTTTTTCCATCATAAGTTACAAATTTTGCAGCCCATTCCAGTGCAAACACAGATTTGGCGGTCTTCCATCTTTTGTTTCCTGTTCCTAATTAGCCAGTGCTTTAATGTCCCCCCTTTAAAACATGAACACTGGATGCTTTTTACTGGAAAAGACTGGTCTCTTTCCTATTTCCAGTGCAGTTAATCAACCTTTTCTTGTCTTGGTCAAAAGTGGGCCACATCTCTACATACATATGTTGTTGTAAGCAGCCTCTTATGTAAATTCACCTAATACTGTTAAGTACATCAGTGTTTAGTGACATAAAGTCATTACGTGGAATTATTCTCAATGCCTTTCTTTTAACAACATCAAAAATTAGGTCACTTGACATCTGAAACAAACAGAACAAAGTAGAAAGGAGTAAAGTAGCTAAAAAATGAGGTTTCTTGAGAACCAAAAAGTCCTGACAATTTCACGTCTGAATGTTATACTTATGTATACCTATACCTGTTGATTCACTCCATTTTTTTCACATCTCTCTAAGCATAGAAAATATAATGTTAAAATAACTGTATAAGAATTCTTTTTTTTTTCCTTTCATGATATTGAACACAGGATATGATTCTGGCTGTGACTTGCGTGCACATTTCATACATGTTATACACAATCACAATGGGACCATGTCCAAAGTACAACTTTATCATTGAAAACAATAGGCAAATTACTTGAACTAGAGTTCATCATGCTCAGTATGTGAACAAGTAAATTTATTCTTAAACTTTTTCAGGACCAAAGAAAACATCAGTAGATCAAGAAAACCATTGTCTAAAGCTGATTTTTGAAGCCTGTAAATATCTCCACAAATACCAGGAACTGTTTCCAGTATCCATAACTCAGCTACCCAGAAATTCGTTCTGACAGTGTCTAGGATGTTAACACTTAAGCATCATCTGTCTGTGCCAGAAGTCAGTGTTCAGTTAGAATAATATGGACAGAAGGTGATTTAACTTACAACAACAACAATAATAATAGTAATAATAATAATAATTTGCATGTCTAAAAGGAGCAACCCTTTCTGCTCACTCACCTGTTTCGTAAGTTACACACAGACGCATGATATAATAATATCTATCTGCAGGTGCAACAGCAAGGGGGCCAAGTACCTAGAGATGTTATGATGCAGATTTATCCCAGCTTCTTATCTTTCTACTAAGAAATTTCAGATATATTTGAAATATGAAAGCAGCCCAAAGGTGTTGTCTGCTATCTTTAAAATAACTAAAACCCATTAGTTTCGTATATATTACTGCATATACTGCAACTTCATTTGTTATTCATTTACCCTAAAGAGCTCAGGAGAATGTATACATAATTATACAAGTAGCTTTTAGAGAGAAACAGCAATTTGATGGACAACCACAGAAAATAACTACAGTTACTGAGCCCCGTGATTAATTTGTTGTTGAACGCCAAAAAATCTCCAGTGATAACTATCCAGTTTTGGAGCTGAACTCTCCTTCCTTCTATGACACTTGTAGACCTCATTCCTACATTGTCACAAAGATGTTCTCTGTTTCAAAACTTTTTCTTTTTAGTACAAGACCAGGTCACTGTTGTTTCTGGCTTAGCTTTATAACCTCTACAAGCTGTAGGTTGGCATCTGTAGAACTGCTCTTCTAGCATTTCCCATCTTGTATCATATACCTGATTATTCTCATGTGTAGGACTTTGCTCCTTCTCTGATTGATTTATATCCTGTCCACCACACACTATTGCTCCTATCAATCAACATTTCACACTGTAATCTTCCCAAGTGCTTGTAGTTGTCCTTGCTTGTTTTTGTCTGAAAATTTAATAAGAGCATTCTCTATTCCATTGTCCAAATCCTTAATGAAAGTAACAAATAATACTGACCTTGAGAAATTTCACTTAACTCATATTTCAGGCTGTGAATAACAGATAGCTACTCTCGGTATGTATTCTCCACTGCTTGCTTTCCCACCCTACACTAGTTCCATAACATTTCTATAATTAGCTTATAGAAATGTTGTGCAAGACTTGTCAAATCTTGCTGAAAGTCAAGTTGTATGTGAAACTGTTGTTTTCCTCCTCCACAGAGTTTGCCTCCCTATTGCAAGGGGAAATCAAATAGTTTGCAGCTTATGAATTCTAAACTGTTGAGATGTTTCATAAACAAGGCAACTTTTCATTATTAACACTGAAAACGCCACTCACTATGGCTGAGTCAAAAGTAGTCTTGAAAATACTTCCAGATAACTAAGATACAAACACTTCCTTAAATTGAAAAAATATAATGCAAGACACATGAAACATATGAGGATACGGAATGTGGGACATGTGGGTAAATATCCCATATTTATTTGCTTGTTTTTGTTGTATTTTTTTTAAGTGCTATACAAAGATAGTAGCACCTCTACAGTTCTTTTAACACACATGTAATTAACATTTCCTAATAACCAGTGAAATTTGAAGTCAAGGGAAGCATATTGGTATATCCACATTTTGGAATAGACTCGCAGAGTCATCTTTCAAGTATTGTCAGCTTTTTTTTTTTTTTTGGATTAACTTAGCACCTGTACTCGAAGATACTGAGTATAGACTGAGTCTTCTTCATTTGTCCATTACCACTCCAGATTTTTAGCTACTCCTCATGCTCTTCATACAGAATATTTTCACAGTTTTATTTTTGAAACGGCCATCACTCAAAGCCAGAGAGTCAGTGAGGTAGCTTCATTTTCTATCACTTACTTTAACTGCTTTGAGCGTTGTACATCACTCTAAATGAATTCTGCCAGAGCTTCTAACACATCCATTTTCCTGTAAGCATGTGCAACAGGTCTTTTTGTGCATGATTCATAGAATCTCTAGCTTGCTACTGTTCATTTTTCTTAATCCCAAATTCTAGAAACTCATGCTTTTCTTTCCTTACAGTTCATGGAACTGTGCCTCATCTACATCAATCAATATTATAGGCACTGAAATTACCTCTACAATGTATTGTGGATGCAATTTTTTGTCATTAACTGTCCTTGAAAAAGAACTGTGTATGAAGACTTGAAAGTGCAAATGTTCTGTGGGTCAGAACATAGAAATAATGATCATCAAGCTTTGAAAAGTATTACTATTATTAATCAAAGCATATGAAATTAAAACTGTTCAACTTCGTGTTTCTAATATTCAAAAGGTTAAAAAAAATCCCCATCTCCCCACATTCAAGAGACATTACAGAAGAATCGCAATCTCTAGAAAAGATTGTCTATGAAAAGTAAAGAGCCCTCAAATCAGATTTGCAAAATACTCAAAATTATTAGGCCTTTCTTCCTAATAACTATTTCAGCGTTCACATACACAAAGCTCTTAGCACTCCTCACAGTGCGCTGTCATCTTCTATGACGCTGTGAGGTGCAAACACTTCATGACATACTGCAGTGGGATGACCATTTTAATTACCCACTTTAATAACAGTCTGGCCACTGAAGTAAATGACAATAAACAGTTCCCCATCTGCAGATTTTTTATTTTTTTTTTGAGGAGAAAAAGAAGCATTTTGTTCCTTTCCCAGCCCTAACTCTTCTCCAAAGCACACCTGCTAATCATCAAGTCTGCTTATCTCCTGCCAAGCTAAAGAACAGAATAATTCCTGTCACTGAATAGAAAAAATAGGAATAATAACAGAATAACACTGTTGTTAGTGACAAGATAGAACCTGTAAAATCATGGATAATGGATGAGAGGTAAAAGAAGTATTCACATCTAGACCAAATGCATTTGTTTTGATTCTTTCTTCTGGTTGGTTCGATATTCAGATTTACTTTTCAGATGGATATGAGTAATAGTAAGTAAAAGAAGGGAAAATCAGGCTAGATGTTAGGAAGAAATTATTTGCTCAAAGGGTGGTGAAGTACTGAACAGGCACTCCAGAGAATCCCTGGAGGTGTTCAAGGACAGACTGGATGGGACTCTGGGCAGTCTGATCTGCTAGGTGGCAACTCTGCTCATGGTAGGGGTGGGGGGGTGGAGGGGTTGGAGTTCTTTGCATGATCTCTGAGGTCACTTCCAAACTAAGCTATTCTATGGTTCTATAATCCACTTCATGCCTTAGTTCCAAGTACATAAAACAAAATTATTTTGCTTCCAAAGTAGGGATTTTCCTGCAGTTGCTGTTTTCTGCAGTTTTAAAGCTTTTAAAAACAAGACTCAATTATCAGTTGACAGAGGTCAAAAATTCATTGACTTTGATTGCAACCATCTAGTTGCAAAGTGACCATTTCCACAGAATTCTCTGTTTTTCAATTCTTTTTCAAGGGTTGTGGAATTTGTTTCTCTTATGATCTGTCAGGAAAGAATCTTGACAAGTTCATCAAGTTAAATCAACAGTGTTTACTTTGTCTCTATGACTATACTCTAAAAATTGATACTGCTAAATGCTTAAGGAAAGTAACATGATTCATTCATTATTCAGATTAAGAAAAAAAAACAAACACATTTTAAATTTTGTGCTCAAAAAAAAAAGGTAATAAAAAATAAGTTAAACTAATCTTGTCAGCCCCTAATCCAAATCCAATATGACACAGAAAATGAACAAGTCATAAAGACTCAATTTTAAATACAGTTATTTCTAATCCTGGAGTCCTGGACTATTTGATCTAAAGTCAGATAAGTATGGAAGGAAGCTTTTCTGAAAAGACATGCGAACAAACGTGATACTGACTTTTTTAAGTGAAATTACTTTCTCTTCTCTTTTTGTGAATGTTTTTGAAACAGGTTCTGAGATTACATGGGAACAGTTTTGTGTCTGTCCAAGTCCTTGGGTGAAGAACTAATAAACAATAAGTTNCCCCTTCCCCTTTCCTGGGGCGTGGGTCCGTGGGTCCCCCACACCAATCGTCACAGAACCGGGCCGAACCTGCCCGTAAACCGTTGACATATGGTCATACATTCTTACCCTGGATGGAGTAAGTACTCACTTTTTCAGCAAAATGTTAGTATGTTTAATAAAAAAAAAATCTTTTTGCATATGTTTAATTATGAATAAATTCTTAATGAATTTTAAGTTGCAAAATATAGTAGTTTCACAAAGGAAGCGCATAGTTGTTCTTGAAGGCAGTGCAAAAATCATTAATAAGACCAACACAATATTCTGTATTTTTATCAGATCTTTTGTCAGAAACATAATCAGGAAGACTCAACCTNGAATCTTGACAAGTTCATCAAGTTAAATCAACAGTGTTTACTTTGTCTCTATGACTATACTCTAAAAATTGATACTGCTAAATGCTTAAGGAAAGTAACATGATTCATTCATTATTCAGATTAAGAAAAAAAAACAAACACATTTTAAATTTTGTGCTCAAAAAAAAAAGGTAATAAAAAATAAGTTAAACTAATCTTGTCAGCCCCTAATCCAAATCCAATATGACACAGAAAATGAACAAGTCATAAAGACTCAATTTTAAATACAGTTATTTCTAATCCTGGAGTCCTGGACTATTTGATCTAAAGTCAGATAAGTATGGAAGGAAGCTTTTCTGAAAAGACATGCGAACAAACGTGATACTGACTTTTTTAAGTGAAATTACTTTCTCTTCTCTTTTTGTGAATGTTTTTGAAACAGGTTCTGAGATTACATGGGAACAGTTTTGTGTCTGTCCAAGTCCTTGGGTGAAGAACTAATAAACAATAAGTTAGATGCCAATCCTGGTGTATGATATTGACCATTTAGATCTTTCCTCCTGAAATCTATACAAGTTGTCTTTTTGTGTTGGGTTTTGAGTTTGCATTTTATTTTCCATGCCTCATTCTTGTTAGGTAAAAGAAACAACACTAAAAGTGGATTCAGGAAAACTGAGCATTTGAATTATGCTATTATGCTATGCTAAAGGTACCTACTTCATTTTTTAATACGGCGTCATGGTTTTATGATTTTTNTTGCAAAATATAGTAGTTTCACAAAGGAAGCGCATAGTTGTTCTTGAAGGCAGTGCAAAAATCATTAATAAGACCAACACAATATTCTGTATTTTTATCAGATCTTTTGTCAGAAACATAATCAGGAAGACTCAACCTGGCCATATTCTTCAATCTTTCAGATTCAATACAAGCAGAAATGTCTTCTGTGAAGTACTTAGCATGCTAAATCATGTGAAGGGCTATGGACATTGGTCCTGATAAGCAATTTTCAAATGCCTTCTGATACATTTAGGAACTTTAGATACTTGATGTCAAACTGGATGAATCTGGTATGCAAATTCCAGGGACAGATCATACATTTAAGGAGATGATAGTTTCAAGTATTGTATGGTTTTCTTTTCAGTACTCTTTTACATCACTAAAGCTGAGCTACAAGACTGAATACCTGCAAAAACAAGTTAGTCCATTCCCTTTTTGTTTTTGAAAAGAATATTCAGTAACATTACCAAAAATATTTGAAACTTTCTTGGCTTTAGAAGTCAGCAGAATATTTGGTTTTAATTTCAGTCCAGTCAGAATTCCCCTCCTGAACTAAGATTTAAGTGATTTAAAAAAAAAAAAAAAAGAAAGAAAAGAAAAAGAAAAAAGAAGAAACCTTTAGTGAACATATTAACATATGCAGGCATCTAACTGTAGGAAGTACTGCATTATACAACTATAGAGAAAGAAATCATAAAATGAATTACAGTGCTGCCAAGTGAACACTTAAAACATTATTCTGAAAATAATGGGTCACAGGTAGCACTCTTTCTAGGAAATGCTTTTAAATTTTATTCTATGACAGCAACTGCTCCCAGCACAAGACTGTTTTCTACTTGACGGTGAATATAAATTCACTGAGGATCTCTATCTCATATGCAGAGAATTTCTCTTAGTATTTTCACAGATTTTTTGTAATTTCAACTGTTGCATAATTATCTGAAATGCTTTTTAATGCCATATATACAGAATTAGAAATTCAGTAAAAGCTATAATCTTCAGAATTGCAGTTACTCGAACATTTTTCCAAGAAATGGCAAAAGTTTGATTCATCTTAAGTTATGGGAAATTCTATGGACTAAGTTCTTCATATACGGCTTTTATAATGTTTTTCTTGCTGTTTATGTGAATTTGTGTGTGTATGTCTAACAAGAAAGCATAAAAGAGCAAACGTATTCATTTTCAAGAGCCTAGAAAATTTATGTTTTCTTGAAGGTGTTTGAGGTTAAAGCCATGTCATAAAGACAGCAGACCCTTTGCTTCCATATAGTGAACATACTGGGAAAAACTAGACAGTCAGATTGCTAGAGTAGGTAAAATCATGTTATAAATCAGAACTCATACGCTAACACTTCTGACGTTCAACAGACAATATTTTCTTGCTATTCATCCAAATATTTATTGTAAAATAAGATTAGGTATACTTTAACAAAATTGATGAATTTTGAGAAGGCAATAAATGCAAGAAACTACATTTAAAATTTCTGTTGTTTTAGCAGTATTTTATTGTTAGAGAAAAAAATCCTTTTTACATTCAGTAAGACATTTATATTTATGCAGATAAATGTAGTGGACAGAATAGTGTGTAATTTCAAATGAGAAATCCTTTAACTTGTATTCAGCCTTCTGAGAAATAATTTTTCTCTTCTGAAGAGTGACAGGGATAGAGCAGGCAATAATGTGAGAAATCATTAATCTGTAATTTTATAAGCTAACAAGAAGCGAGTTCCAATTTTGCATAGTTGAAATGAATCTCACAAAAATAAAGTTGCTACAAAATTGCTAAATTATTATCATCAAAAGAGATTAATAGACATGCTAGAGCATGGAGTATGTTTTTGCTGTGAGAAAAAAACTATGATCATTGTAATCACTATCATATTTCTAACTTGTGCATGAAAAAAGCATGAAATTTGGTAAGATTGAAAAAGTCAGTGATGGACATCAAATAGAGATTATTCTATCTCCTACAGATAAATTGTTTATTCCTTCAAAACATAAGAACAGAATACTAATATAACATAAAACTAAAGACTTAAAACCCATTATTCTTTCAGTCAACTACTATTCCCACCCCAAACAACAAACATTTTGGTCACGTGAAGAATAAGATTGTGTTCTCTTCCTACTATGCATTTGTTATCATTCCTTTTGTTTAGACTCAGGAACTGCTCCTGATACGTACTGAAATGTGCAAATCTTTGAGCCTTCTTTGCTTTTATAAGCAGTTAGAAAAATTGTTCATGATTCCAAAGCAGAAATTTGAAAATATATTAAATAATACTATCATAATATTGAAATTTGCTCATGCATTTGTCCTCCTAGAGCACTGATTCTACAACAAGTTGAACTTACTTTTTTGTACTTGTGTATGTTTGAGGAAGTTGCTCATATTCACAGCCTCACTAAAATGTCTTACTTATAATTACTTCCTCAGCAAATTCTCATACTTTCTCCTGTGAGCTACTTAGAAGAAAGACAGAGAATAACTCCAATAAACCTTCCTTTATTAGCCGAACATCTTTAATGAAAACAGGTCAATAAACCACAGTGGCATTTATACGTTAAGCCAGTTACATCATAATGTGTCATATAATGATTGTTTTTAAGCACAATGGTAAATACATAGGCATTGTTTGACCTTGAACTTGTCGTAATAACATGGGGGACTGTTGTCAAACATTCAGAGTGATGGTGTTGGCAAACAAAGTAATGATTTAATTATTTGTTTTTTCCCCAGAGGTACAGCTGAGATGAGACTGCTATAGTGACTCATTATTTTCCACCTGTACATTATGAAGCAAATCCTACAACAACAAGAAAGAAGACATATAAGAATATCAGAGAGCCAGATTCCCTCAGTGCCAACAGAAAACAAGGGAAGAAACACTGGACTGAAATGGTGCCAAGTGGAGTGATCCAAGTACTTGATTCTGTTTTTCCTTGGTTCCCTTTAGTATCAGTGGCAAGAGGCAATAGCTCCAGAAGGGCTTGAAATAGTCTGACACCTCCCTGCAATGAATAATTTGACTATGGAGACTAACACTCAAAAATTAGTTGTTTCAATGATATTCCAAAAGTAAATGCCTAAATCCGCCTGATAAAACTAAAGAGAGTCGACCTCAAAGCAAGCCAAAGGCTTAGCCTGGCACTGATTTTGGATTCTAGTGACTGAGGCACAGGCACTCAATACCCAAGGACTTGCATGTACAGGTCAGCCTGGCCATTGACCACCAACACAGCAAATGTACTGGATTGCAAGACCACCTCTAGTGATATAGGCAAATACAAATCACACAGTATGCCACAGTAAAGTGATTAAATTCTAGCTATTGAGTAAATCTCTTTTTGTAGTGTCTATCTGCCTAGATATACACCTTGATCATCGCCAGAGAAATTTCCACCCAGTGTGACAGAAATAGATTTGCACTGCTTGCAGCAAAATTTCAGGTTGCTCCAGCATTAGAAGTGAGACCCTGTGGAAATTAAATGGTAGCCTCCAAAGAGTACTAATGATAGGATGCCTCATTTCAGTCACTGCCTTACTGGAGTCAGAGAATCAGAAGTATACTAGGACGTAACATATGCTTTGGTGTTTCTCCCTTGCAGGTTTAAGGAAGCCCTTTTACCCCTGAGCTGAAGGTTCACAGGAAACTTCAGTGTGGTCTGGACTTCCAAAATGAAGATCAGAGATGAAATTTTGCATTGTAACTCTCTAATGACAAGTACCTCAGGAATGAGTTTACATGTCAGAACTACTCTTGTAAGCTTTCTTTTGATTGTATTCAACAGAACTTTACATGTTGTTTTTCAAAACTGAAAAATTTAGATGGGGAATTCATGCACACCTGATAGTTTTTAACTGATTGAGGCACACTGTAGATGAATGCCCAGAATTCATACTTACCTTTCTAAATTGCATATAAGATGAAGTGTGACTCATTAATTCAAAAGCAGTCTTGCAACCACATCACATTCTTTTTCTTTTCCATCTTTTACTTTTTTCCTTTCTGGAATACAGTTGCTATGTTTAGATGCAACTGGCTCACTTTGCAGACTACTCCGTTTTATCACAGATATCTGCATTCTTTACACAGGCACAAAAAAACTAACACAGCCCTTCATGATTTAGTCAGGGCTGATATAGTCAAGTGGAAATCCTACATCCTAGCAGCTAAGTCTCTGCAAATGTGATCTTCTATAAATCACTTGTCACTGAAATGTTGTGCTCTGCGTAATTCTTTTAAACAACATTTAATGTTATAGGGAATTTTACCCCCACTAGAGTCTGCTGCTAATAGAATAGGAACTCCCTATACAACTAAGATTATAGCAAGACAGAAATAATGATAAAAGCATGAGATTTTCTGACTACTGTTACATAAAGTATGAACCTCTAATAGCTACTAATTTTTGCTACTATATCTCATTAGAAAATCCTGTCAAAACACAGTGTCCTTCTGAACAAAATCTGGAAACCATAACTGAATTCTTCCTCACTGCAGCCTGAGCCAGACCTGTCAATGGACAATGCTTTGTTGACAGGCTGAATGCCACATCTATAATATGAAAGGAGAAATCTATTCTGATTCCCCAAAATTGGCATATGTATGGAAAGATGCTCTCATGATTTTGACATTTAATTTGTGACAGTATTAAAACAAATTTGTAGAAGTTATGGCCTTATGAGATGTGGAGAAGTGACATTTTCTTCCTTGAGAAAACTAGCAGCAAGTTATGCACTGTTAGCAACTTTCACATCAACTCAGAATATTGAGCCTTGCATAGGATACATTTTTTTCCAGCATCAAACAGCAAAAAAAACCCAAATATATCAAAACATGTTTATCAGTGTTTGACATCTCCAGCATACTGCTATTGTTGACTGTTCTAATAATGGACCAGAAGTCACCATGTTTCTGAGCTGTACTTCCTTAGCAAGACCATTATTTTCCACTCAATTGTTCCTAAAACATTTTCCTATTGTCCTATATGATCTACTGCTGCATAAGGATAATTTTTAAACCAAGGCATGTTTGTTTCTATAAAACACAAATTGTACTGAAGGTGGCTGGTCTTACAAGTGAAGGGATGTTGCACAATCATAGAAACACTGAATTGTCTGAGGATCCATCCTGCTCAGATAGGCCACTGAGCATGACAAATACTTCTTAAGGTCCAAGACACTAAATGTTCCATTCACATTGCACATTAAGTAGTACAGTTGGTTTCATAAGAAATCTGTGTATGATCAGCCTATGCAGAAGCAGCCTATAGAAAGTTATATTCTTGTTCCTGCACAGCAACAAAAGATTTTGTTTCTCATTTATTTTGGTTTTGTTTTGGCTTTGGGCTGCTCAGCTACCAGTGGCTCCTTTACAAAATTTTCTCCAGGCACTCATGATAACTGTGCATCACACAGAAGTGAATCCTTTATTTGCTTTCCTGAAGTAAATATACGTGCCAAAACAATTGAGTAGGCTGAATGACAAACATGCAGCTAAAGCCCTAAATAAGGTATGTTCAGCTTACCAAATAAATCTTTGTGGCCTACACCGTATTAGTGCAAATCCTATTCCTTTAATACTTGCACTAATTAAAAAACACTTTCAGTAAGATCTGCAGTATCTAATTTTGGTTTTCTTAAAATTCAACTTGCATATTTGCAGCTGCAGTAAGTGCCCCTCTAGTTACAGCTAGATTATATCTCTGCTTTCTGGCTTGATACAAATTTGGCTGAAGTTAATGGAAAGATTTCTACTGGCTTTCATTGGCTTTGTTTTCCTTGGTATTTCTGAAGGGAAAAGGGGTGGAGCTTCCTTGGTAAAATGTTTTGTCCACCTAGCAACATGACTGCAGCCTCTCTTTTTCTCCCATACAGACCTAGGGGAGAAAAGGCTCAAAGCACAACCTTCCAAAATTTTCAAACTCAGCTGAATGCAGATCTTGGCTGTTTTGTATTCAACACATAATTAGGGGACAACACAAAACCTATGAGAAGATAGCTAGTTAATGCTGATGTAAAATAAGAAAAAGTTTCAGATTTCTCATTTTTTAAGACTGAAGACTTCCTGCTGAGATTTGAGTGTTTCTCTCTTATGCTCTTCCTTTCTTCCTTCCTTCCTTTATTTCTTGCAGTAGTATTAGTAAGATTTAGCTATTACATAATTTAGCTGTTAATAGTATTATACTTTGCAGCACAAAAGAGTTAAAAACTTTAATTATTAGTACAGTTCATATGTACAAAAATGAAATTCAACTCTAAATCCCATAGACTAATTCACAGTTAAAAGAATATGTATTAAGGAAAAAATTAGGAAAGTGTTCCAATATTGTATTTTACTGAAATGTTGGTGATACATAAATTACAAAAATAGCATAGAATTTATTCTAATTCAGGTAGGGTAGGGTGAATAAATTATCCTGCTAACATATGCAATAATATATGCAAATGCTGCATATAATCTGCAAAATGACCATCTTGGCAGGTTGCAGTAGGGGGAGGGATTTGATTATTTTTGTTCCACTGGTTTAAACATTTCTAGACAGTAAGCTGTAGTTCAAGGAAGAATTTCCATTTAAAATGAATTTCCTCATATCTCTACTCCTGTGCTATTCATTACTTTGATCTCTTGGAATTTGCTGTCTCAGATGGGATATATTTTAATATAAATTTTAAAAAGTGAAAATACAAACCTGCTTATGATCTCTCTTACTATCTCATTTCTTTTAAAACATGTTGTAAGTATAATCACCAAGAAACGGTGAATTAGAATAATTTCAAGAGCTCCAGTGCAAATCTTCAGTGCAATGTTTGGTGAGAGGTTAAAAAAATATAAGTGTAGACTAATTCAATGGACATTATCTGATACCTAATGTTTTATCAGAAATACTCTTTAATATGAAACAGATTATAATTTCTATGTTACTGGAAAGTAGATTGCATGTGTAAAGGACAGGTTACACCATTACTTTGAAGACTTCTATGTGCTTTTCAAGAATGATTTTCTTAGTACATCATTTGGCACTCAGTCGTTGCTCAATCTTGCAGAAGCTTTGAAACAGTTTAGTAAGAGCACAATACTATCATTTTAACAGTTTAAAAAGTATTATCAAAGACAGAGGTAACAGAACTGTAATGGTGGAATGAATTTCCCTCAAGCACTAAAAGAGGGAAAAGAATTTCACTATGCTTCTATAAGACTGTCTGAGTCTTATGAGAGCTTTAAGGAGTAGGAGCCAGATAGACATTAATTTCTAATAGAATTCTAAGTGGAAATGGGCCACAGATTTTCCTCTAGTGCATTTTCACTGATTGTTGAAAGGGGGAGGTGAGAAATAGTTATTTGCTGAGGGCTGAAGTATCCCAGCTGCAGTACAAGTGTAAGGTGCAGTATTGCTTCCAAACATCCCAATTCTCTGTACTTTTGTCTATCTTGTTTACAAATATGTAGCTTGCATCACAAATTGATCTCTAAGATGAAAGAGAAGCATTATTTTATGCTTATTTTGGAACACAATATTGAATGAAAAAATAAGTTGCTCAGCAATCTTAGGCTACAGTAACTGACATCACACCCTCAAAACAGATAAGGTTGTTTACTTTCTTACATTTCTCCATTCTGCAATTTCTTCTCCCTCCCACTGTACAGGCTTACGGGGCTTTCCAGTTTATTTGAATACTGGGAAACCAAGAAATCAAGTTTGGTTCTAAAGATTTTTAACAACACAGAACTCAGAAAGGATATAGCAGGGAGGGACACTTCAAATTTGCAAAAAAAAAACCACAAACAAACAGATTTAGGCAATTCATTTTTGCCAGTTTGCAAGAGATCTTTGCAAACAACTGCTTCCTATATCAAGAAATAGAAGAAAAATCACTACTCTCTGAATTTCCCCTCAACCAAAAATGCCAACAGTTTCACAAAGCACAATCACCACAGCTTCTCCTGCAGCATGTACACATATAGTATGTTCTCTCCTTGTTGTAGAAATGAATACCCTGAAGATAAAAATTGTTTCATTTCAGTGTTTCTTTCAGCTTAAGGTGTGCAAAACTTCTAATACTGATTAACACAAGCATAGTAAAGATTCAGCTTTAGAATTACCACAAATCTAAATTCCTGAACCTTCCACTGAATGAAGATTAAACCAGAAGAATCCCAAGCACAAATATAGGCTGGGTGGAAAATGGTTTGAAAGTAGCTCTGTGGAGAAGGATTTGGGGTTGTTGGTTGATGAAAGACTCAACAAAGAGCTGCCAGTGTGCACTCACAGCCCAGAAAGTGTTGGCTGTATCCTGGGCTGTATCATGAGAAATGTGACCAACAGGTTGAAAGAGGTGATTCTGCCCTTCTACTCTTCTCTTATGAGACTCCACCTGGAATATTGCATCCAGTTCTGGGGCACCCAACACAAGAAAGATATCAGTCTGTTGGAATGGGTCCAGAGGAGGGCCATGAAGATGATCAGAGGGCTGGAGCACCTCCTCTTTGAGGATACGATGAGAGAGCTGGAGCTTTTCATCCTGGAGAAGAGAAGCAGCCTGGTTGGCAGCCCAGCCCATTGCAGGGGGGTTGGAACTAGATAATCTTTGGGGTCCTTTTCAACATAGGCCATTCTATGATTCTCTGAAGGCTGTGAGGGGAACATTATCGTAGACTTCCAGTATCTGAAGGGGGAAAGCTGGGAGGAGCTTTTTATAAGGGCATGTAGCAACAGGATGAAGGGAAATGGCTTTAAACTGAAAGAAAGTAGATTTAGACTAGATATTAGAAAGAAATTATTTACTGTGAGGGTGGTGAGACACTGGAACAGATTGCCTAGAGAGATTGTGGATGACCCCTCCCTGGGGGCATTCAAGGTCAGGCTGGGTGGGGCTTTGAGCAACCTGGTCTAGAGGGAGGTGGCCCTGCCAATAGCAGGGGTTTGGAACTAGGTGATCTTAAATATCTCTTCCAAACCAAACCATTCTATGATCCTATGAAGTTAATCTAGATTCTTTATAACCACAGTATTTTAGGCAACTAAATTCTGCCCATGATATAGAGCAATCATTTTTGTCTCCTACATATACTTTATACTTAAATTATCTAATAATTCTTCCATTTCTTGTAACTCTCTCTCTTACACAGAAATGAAAACCCCTTAGCATGTAGCCAAGGAAAAGAACTGGTAATATTCTAACAAATTATTATTTTATGAAATACAATTAAAACAAAAATATTAACACTTTAAAGGAAACAATCTGCACAGGAAATAATGTTTTCCAATCCCAGTCTCATGAGTGTATTCTTTTCCAGAAAAGGTTGTTGAAAGAGTTGTTGTGATGGACGATGTATGCGGAGGTTCTGAGGAAATAAAGAAAGCAATGGGAGCTCCAATTTCTAGCTGCCTCCAAGATATCAAATCAAGAACATGATAACCTTCTCATGTATGCTCACACCATTCAATAATTTTTATCTTCTTCAAGTGGCTGGGAAATTCCCATCTATTACAGAGTTCAACAATTGTGATATTGATCAACAATACTGAATCCATCCTTTGAAAATAAGAAATTTGATAATTCAGACATCTTTAGTACAGTCAGCTAATTAATGTAATCATATTGCCCTTAACAGCTTGCTAGACAAGTACACAAGATAAGAAACTCCTATAGTGTTGTATTAAGATAGAAAATTCTATTTTGTAATCCTTGCATAAGAAATACTGCATGAATATATATGACTATATATGTGTGTATGTAGAAATATATAGTCAATTATGTTAAATCTACTCAGTATTCATTTTGCTTGAGAATGGCCATGACATGATAATATTCCTTCTGATTGAGAGTAAATTTGACAGAAGAATTGAAAACAGAGTTTCACTGAGCTCTAGATTTGCTTTTAAGGAATGCAGATTTTGGCTCAACAGAGTTTGTCATAGCATAGTAACTTCCAGGGTACAATCACAAAACAGGAATGAGATCAGCTATGCATACCCATCTCCTTCATCCACTGTTGTCCTCTTTATTTTTTTGAGCTTGAATACATTTCCTGGTACACAACCTTGGCATTGTTTCCGCTGTGAAAGATAACACTAGCCAAATATGTATTTTTTTCTAATTCCACCATTTCCCTCTAAAAAACTCTGTTAATACACTTGAAGATTAAAGTTGTGCCTACTAATCTGGGATGTCTCAGAAAATTCTCTGAAGTGCTGTTTCATCAGTATAAGAAATAGTACACAATTTAGTTGCACTATAAAATATTTATGCATAGTTCTTCATTAGTTTTTTTCCATATTAATGTCTGGCTGATACCTTCTGAAAGAAAAATGAACCTACAAGATAATAGTAAATCTAAACTAAAGACAATAATTTAATCAAACTCTGGCCAAATTGCAGGAAGCAGTATAAATCCACACTAGAAAATTGGCATCGAAGTTTTTTAGGACTCAGAATACTCATCAACTGCCTATTAGAGGCCAGATAAAATCCCCATGGGCATCAGTGGTATAGCACTTCATCACATAAAATTAATCTTGCAGGCGTGAAATGAAACAGACATTTCGACAAGAGCAGAAGACTCAAACCACTGCAGTAATTATGCCAGAGCTAAACAATCAAAGGCAGATTCACTAACACTTTTGCAATTAAGTCGAGCAGCTTCTATCCACTATTAACTTCCAAGGTCACATACACAGTTTTGGCAGTTTTTGGACTGCCTCAAATTTATTCACAAAAACTGTGATCAGTCTAAAAAGAACCATGGGTGTTAATGCCACTTAATTATTTGGGCCAAATTTGTACTAGATGTGTACCCTTTTTTTTAATTGTTAAGATCTCAGCCTGGAGCAAAAGCGTTTTAGGACTCAGACACACAATTCACATAAATAATAATAGAATCATATAACAGAACCACAGAATCACAGAATGCTTTGGGTTGGAAGGGACCTGTAAGATGATCTAGCTTCAACCCCCCTGCTACATGCAGGGACACCTCCCTCTAGACCAGGTGGTCAAAGCCCCTTCCAGCCTGGTCTTGAATGCCCTCAGGGAGGGGTCATCCACAACCTCTCTAGGCAATATGTTCCAGCGTCTCACCACCCACACAGTGAAGAATTCCTTTCTAATATCAAGTCTAAATCTACTCACCTATTCCTGCAGGAAGAATTACCTTCCTTGACCACTCATTCACACTATGATGGTGTGTCATGGACATCATCTAGTGCCAGTCAACCCTGTGACATTAATTTCTGATAGAATAATTTCCAACCTCTCTTTGCAAAAGCCATATTTCTATTTTTGCTTTTCTTCAGATGGAAATAAAGAATGTTAGGTCATGCAAAGATGAAATAGCTCACACATCACTTCTTCCACCTACTTCTTTTCTCCTTTAGTCACCAATATTCTGTTAAAGCATCTGCTCTGGGATTCTTAGTCTGTGGCTCAGCATACAGTTTTGAGCACTCAGCATTTCACAATTTCAGCACTGTGATTATAAAAAGCATATTTAGCTTTGTGAATCATGCATGTAGAAAGACATACCAGCCAAGATGTTTTATTCTTGGAAAGGAACCTCTAAAATTAAGATTTATTCAAATTGTTGGATGGAGATTCACTTATCTGTTGCTCTGTACATGCCAATGAAGTGCTGATTAGTAACGCAGAAGCTTTTGGAGAGCATGGCATTTCAGATCTATTCAGATATAAATCTATTTCAGGTATAATGGATAAAAACACTGTATTCAGTCAGGCATCTTGACTTAACAAACATATTCTACAGAAGTATAAAGTAATTATCATGGTCTAGACCAACTGCAAGTCATGAGGACGATTCTGAAGGTGTAGGTAGCTGCGTACTCTCAAAATAGGTGTGAGGTAGAAGAAGCTACTTTCATACCTCTATTTGGTAACTTTCCCACATCATGTATGCTCACATAAGTGCTAATTTACTTTATTCAAAATGAACCAACATTTACATCCTTCTAAAGAAAATCAGAGTTAAATATACCTCCATATGAAAGAGCAGAATTAGAAAAATCACTTCTGTTTAAGCTTGTTAAGTTGGTCTACATCATGGGTTGAGATTTGGACACCATTTTCATTGAGCAGCTGAGTCAACAGATTTGAGAGGACAATCATAGAATCACCAAAATTGGTAAAGATTTTCAAGATCATCTAGTCCAACTGTCCACCTGCCACCAATATTTCCCTACTAAACTATGTCCAGTGTCTAAACATTTCTTAAACATCTCCAGAGATGGTGACTCAACCACCTCCCTGGGCAGACTGTTTCAGCACACAACCACTCTTTCAGAGAAGAAATTTTCCCTAATATCCAACCTGAACTTGCCTCTAGACCAGAGATCTAACCTTGTTTCTGTTGTTTCAGCTGACATGATGGTGGCATTCAACTCCATTGCTTTACACTACACACACCTAAAAGACAGCTTAGCATAGAATCCAGGCACACTGGTTTGACCAAATTCAGAAGCTTTAGTTCATTTCTTAATTCCTTCCTTCTTCCACATGACAGGAGAGATGGATAAGACACTGGTTGTTACTAACATCTAGACTTTTCACAGTAAGGGGAGGGGTGAGGAGGAGTAATAAGCAAAATGAGGATGGAATTGCACCATATGTAATTGCAAACCACAATATCTAGTGATGCTAATAATCCAAGTTGATCTGAGTATCTCCATCACACATAAGTTAGGAACAGCTGTCTTATAAGGAACAGTAAGGACCTCTGAGATGTTTAAAGCATTTGTTCTTCGAACTTGAGTTCAAATCAAGGTTCTGTCCTTACTACATATGCTGCAGTACCTGAAGTTCATACACAGTCCTAGGCTATTCTTGAACTTCTTCTCGAGTTCTGGTGGCTGTAGAGTGCCCCACAATTTTGTACTGCATAACTGCTAAGTATTTAACCAATGTCTCAATAGTTTTGTACACAGAACTGATCTTTGATGGTAGGAATATGACAATTATGAACTGGAATTCTAAGGTTTACTTTCCACTCACTCTTCTAACAACACAATCCTATCTTTCTCAATAAGCACAGCAGAACAACTGGCAGTATCTCACTTCAGATATTATAATATTAAAAGTTGTTCATGGAACACATGGTATATACATGCTATGATCATCCTGCTTTGGAGCGGGATTCTTGCAGCACAGTAGAAAGAGTCTTACCTAATTGCTGAAGATTACTGTAAGGAAGGCCAAGTTTTAAGGTCTTACTTAGAAATCAATCCTACTTAGTACATATTTACCTAATTAGTCTGTGGAAAAAACATACTGAAAGTCCAAAATTAATAGTTATCAATTCTGATTTGCTTTTGGTTTTTACTTTATGTAAACAGATTCTACAGAGTGAGTTAGATGCGGAGCAAGGTTTACGTGTTTTTTCTCTTCTCTATTTCTTCTCATTTCTTTTTGGTTATGTTACAGGCATTTCTTACGTTTTGGCCATGATTTCCTTGCAAGAGAATTTAATACATTTCTTGTCTCTTCTGGGTTTCAGTTTGAATCTGAAAAGTACACTAGAGAAGCCAGGCGTGAGAATCTTCAGCAACATAGACTCAGTCATTCTGTCACCATAGTAACCTTTCTTCCATGAATTTGTACAGGAAAAGAAATTAACATTCTATAATGTCAGTAAAGTGTATCTTATTGTGATTTATATGTGAATTCCTTATACCCAGTAACAAGCATTTACAGTTAAAATGTGCTGCACTGGTCTAATTTGCATCAGTTTCTTGGGTAAGGGTCTATAGATTGATCATAGTACATTAATTATTTTCAATACAAATTTTATATTTTAAAGTACTCAATAAATCATAATATCCCATTCATCATAATGTATTACTACAGTCTTCCAATTATTGTTTCTTATTGTTTCTATTTTATTCACTTTACAGTTTAATTCCTCAGTATCATCAATTATTAATTATTAGATAGGACTTCTACATCCTTTACAATAAATAGCCCTATTTCTCTTGATTCTGCTTCTTTAGGAGCTACTCATTGCCAGTAGGCATTACAGAGTTAGATTTAATCCTAATTTGAAACCTGATCCTATGAAGACATGCATACTCTTAATATTGACTTAGTAAATAGATCTGAACATCCTTGCAGCATATGGCATAAATTAACAGAAGAAAAGGTAGTTTTCCTTAAGAAAAAAAAAATTGGCAATATGTTCAGTGTGCATATAAATCTTCAAATAAATTGGATACTTAAAGGAATACATGTTTCATTAAAAAGATCATTTGAAAAGGACAGTACAGACTGGTAAAACAGCACTGTTTAAATTGTATGAAGAATGATAGCACAGCTAAATATGTATTCAAAGTCTCCAAGTAGTTACTTCTTGACTGCACAGTTAGACAGAGCTAGCTTAAAGTTTCTAATTCAGCCTGCAACCGAAACACAGGAATTATTGTCTCCTTTTAAATATACTGTTTGTAGGACGTTGTAATAGCCTAGATACATTTTGGGACTGATTTTGTTCCATGTGAACTAAAAGTTTCAACAAAGAAATCATAAACTGTCCTGATTTCAGCTGGGATGATGCAACCAAATGCAGACATCTGTGTCAACAACAGATTATGAAACTTTAGTTGACTTCGACAGTTTTCAGTCAAATCAAATAAAAGATGCTGACTACACAACCATAGCAGAGAAGTACTAGGATTTTGATGCATAGCACAAGAGCAATAGATGCCATCACACACTAGATATTTCATGTTTCAGTCACAGTATTAGACCATAAGAAGTATCAATATCAGTTTCTATTTCAAAGGGATCCAAAGGACCTATAAGCATATGGTACTTAAAATGATTTGAAAGTAAAATTAGAATAATAAGGGACAAGACACAGGAGCTTTTGCAGCACTTAAATGCTGTGTCTAGTGAGGGAAGGTTTCACTGACTGATAAATTCGCAGTACATTGATTTTTTTAATGTATATACATTATTATAAATACTGTCATTTTCACGAACTCAGGTTTTCATCTCTTTTCTTGAGCAGCAATTACTAAATTAAGTACTTCTGTCTATGTTGAAACAGAGACTACAGAATAATAGTTTGCTTTTCATCTACCTGAATAGCATTTAGATTCCATATTCTTGCATCTCTTCCAATATGCAAAGAGTGTCACTGTTCTCTGATGAGTTGTTTGAACCACAGACCACAAGCATGCTGCATGTCTACAAAAATAATTATAACGTACTACTTCACACAGCGACCCTTACAGTACTGTTGAATGCATTACTGGAGAAAAGAAAAGAAAAAAAAAAGGAAGACAAGTAATATAACAGCTAGTTAGAAAAGAATATAGTTTCCTTCTTTTCTGAAATACAAAAGAAATTATTCAAAATTTCAGGAAGGAAATAATCATGTCATAATAGCCAACAGCAGGCTGCTTTGAGATTCAAGTTCATATTCCTGTTTTGCCTGACACAGAGCAAAAAACTACTATTCCAAACATCTCTTGTCCTTGCCCCATCCTGACTCACAGATTGAAACACATGATTATTCTTCAGCAATTCTGCATTATACTTAAAACTCCCCACATATTCACTTCTGCTTTACTGCATTCCAGTGAGTGCTTTCATTTTCACATCGTATCATAATAAAACATCTGTTTGTCCAGCTAGTAGTTAATCAGATTTTAGCACCTAATACTTGACAGAATCTCCCAGTTAATACATTGCAAACAATAAGAAGAAAAAAAGTCAAGCATATAATTACCTGGTAGCAAAACAGAACATTTCACTAAGCACTTTTTAACTTTTTTTTTTTTCTGCACTTACATAAAAGTTAAAGTTTCCCTTGTTTCCTGATAAATGTGGTCTTTGATGTACGGTAAGTATCTACTGTTATAATTCCAAGAGGATATGATTAGGATAATAACGGAAATCCTGTATATTTGTGCCAAATGTTACAATGCAAAGAAACATTTTGATGCTATAAAACACATTTTTGTGTAAGTTTCTACTATGTTTTCCAATTGTGTCAACAGTTCTCTGTTAAAAAAAAAAGATTACAGTCAAAAGTAAATTATTTCAGGTTGATAGAACCCATGTATTCACCACATGTATATTTACTCATATGATAAGCTATCCATTTAGCAAAACTCTAGTCTTTACTCTTTGAGAAGTGTTCTATTTTCTAAATTAAAGACACTGAGCACCAGTCATTTTGCAGCCCTTCTGTTTTCATCCTTTGTTTAAGGGATCACAAACCTTTCTTATTTTTACTGTTTAGTTTGTTAGCATTGCAGTTTGCAGCTTTTGAATGCTAAAATGTATTATCGGAATTGTTTTAAAGCATATCACAGCCATATCAAGGCACATGCACTGTAGCCTTCACAGGTCTGACTTAAAGCTATAGCTGCTTTAAAGTTTAGGATTTTAACATAGATTTCTTTCAAATGGTTCAAATCAGTACTTTAAAACCTGAAAACATATATTCTTCAACAATTTTGGCACTTAGATAATGTGATTGTTTTTAGAGGTTAATGAAGGACAGTCTTTGTACATAGCTTACGTAGTTTCAGAAATCCAGAGTACCTGGATGAAGCTTAATGCTTGGTTACCTTGTTATAGAATCATAGAATCATTCAGGTTGGAAAAGACAACTAAGATCACCTTTTCCAGTCATCAACCCATCATTTCTGTGCCCACTGAACTAAATACAGCCCTGAGACTCATCTCAGTTTCCATAATATCTTGGGTGGTTAGAAGAATCTCTCTCTTCTTACCACATGATGACCTGAACTAGTTAACCACACTGATATTACCTTCAACCTGTATGACAAAGAGGCTGCCTGCTTGCTGCGAATCTGCAATAAATGGAAAACCCTCCTGGAGGACATCACAGTGGTCTCCGTAGTCAGATAGGGTACCTATCAGTCATCACCCATTTGTCTTCAACCTGCCCCATGAAGCCTGTTTGGTATTCTGAACAATTTGGGTTAATACAGAACTAAATGCACATTAGAGTTACTTCTGTGTTTTTATATTTTGCTGTAATATCTCTTAGCTAGCTTCCTTTTCCATAGCCTGAGGATTATAAATGAAAAAAAAAATTAAAAAACAATCTTAGCAAAAAAACTGGGGGATCACTGCAAGCACATATCTACAAATCTTGCAATAATTAAAGAGGTCCTAAAGCAGCAATGCAGAACTGAAACATAACTCTTCTGCATTACTGCATAGAACAATAACTGGCTGCAGCATCTTCACTTTTTCTCATTTGCAGAACCTGAAGGAGCGTAGGAATGATCCTATACAAATTTTAAAAATACCATTTTGAAATGCTATGTTCCCCTACCCTGCAGTGAATGAATTAAATCCGCAATATTTTCGTCATTGGAGAAAGGACCATGCCAACAGTTATTATGAAGAACATTATAACAATTCTTTGATATTTCAAGCAGAAAAACATAATCTATGCCTCTACTGATCTCAAGTAACTTTAATGATAACTTCCCTCTAGGCAGTAATTCTCCCTTAAGACAGTTCTTTACAAGCCTTGCATCTCTGGGCCAAATCTCCCTGATAAGTATACTTCCTAAGAGGCAACAAATCGAGTACTGCTTGGAAATTCAAAGTGATGGGGCTTATACTGCTATTTGAGGTTAGAGAGAAAAAGTCTTTTATCTTTTCAATGAAACATAGAGTTTGTCTGGCTTACATAAAACCAGACTATTTTTCCAGCTATTCCTTGCTCCCACATTTCCTCATTGCATTTACATTATCATTGCAACTATTATTTTCTTTGAAATTGTTTTGAAAGCCCCTACTCAACTGAACCAAAAGATTGTTATGTTGTCTATTAAAGTTACTAGTCATTAGAGATCTGGCCCCACTTACAGAATGTTTTTAAACACATTCTAAGACACAGTTGATATTCCAGTCTTGTTCTTTGGCATTAAGTACAACCCCCATGTGAATACTGCAGTCCTCACAGACAAAATGGATCAGGCATTTTTTGCTTTGATAATTTGCAGTCATTGTCAAGAAGCTTTATAGTTACTGTCTTGTGACAAATCATAAAAGTATAATGGAATTCTTCAGTATGGTGGGCCCCTGGAGAGAGCTTATGAAGTCCTGGACTGTTCAGGAAGGCTTTAACACATTCTTCTAATGTACAAGAAAATTTCTGAATTTAAAAATTATTGCAGCACTACTAAAAATAATGGGGTGAAATCACATAGATGGAGCCTTCTGCCAATAAAGATCATTGAAACACAGCTTAGTAAGAGGCAATAACAATAGTTGTATACAAATGAGAGCAAAATCTCCATTAAAGTAAATCCAGTATCGCTTCTGTAGGACTCAGAATCTTCCTCATTTAGTGACAATTTTATCATACTTTCCTAATATGGAATTTCCTGTAAGGACAGGAAAGCACATGAAGAGCACTCCGAAAGGGAATTAGTACCTTCCTTCTAAGGATCAATCACCTATATCAGGATTGCTCTTGTGGTCTGAGGCAGCGTCACTGTCATTACTACTTTGTACCTTGAGCCATTCAATATAGGATGGAATGCAAAGATCTGAGTGAATTTCTTCCAAGTGAATAGAAGCTATAAAACTTTATTAAAAGAAAAGCTGTATTTAAGCTAAAGTGTGCTGTTCTTCTAAGGACCACTGCAGCATTTCTTAGTTGGTACAGTTACTGATCAGGATCCTATCAAAGGGCAGAACAAGTGCTTCATGTGTTGAATAAAAGGAAGTAAGGGATGATTAAATATACATTAAGCGCAGAATAACATTACATTGGACATTACTAACACAAAGAACTGGAAGTTCTTTTAAAATACCACTAAGCTGATACATTGCTTGATAGTCTGGAGAGACTATTTTATTTAACAGGTTCTATTATTAAGGTCATTGGCTCACATATAGGAGAAGCAAATTCACTCCAAAAGGATTGAAGCTGCCGGCACCTTCATGACAGCATAATATTTAGAAGCTCCAACTGCATCCATGCAGAGAATCATTTATCAGTTCTCTCTTTTGTAATATTCTAATTCTTTCATGTAAAATCCCATGTCATTTCTGGTTTGGTTTTAAGGTGAAAAAGGTCTGCAGTGTGATAGATACTAAAACGCTTTAATGCAAAAGATAATTTAGCTTCAAAGATGACATCATTTCAAATATCTTAACCTTTTTAACATATAAAAATGTGAACTGCAAAATATCTTGATTTTATTTTAACACTGTTTCCCGTTTGCTTTGATTGCATGGTAATTTGCATAGGGAATACTTCCATTTTAACTCCCTTTAGTTGGGAAATGCCAGTATCTGTACCTCTGAGGTCTAAGAAAAATTTTCAGTATCTCCACCTGTTGTTACTGTTCTTTTTCTTTGAAGTAATACATGAGCAAAGAAAAGGAGAAATAAAAAAAGCAAAATATGAGAAAATGCAACATTTTCCCTTGTGCAAATTCTCACAAACATCCACAGTGCTGAAGAATCTTAAGCCTACTCATTTCCCTTTCAGATATGTTAGACAGATATCAGCTAATACTCTTGTTTGAGGCAGTTGTTTTAACAACTTTTGTGACTCTGTAGTAGTACTGTACTGCTGAGCAATGCAGATCCTTTTGAAGATGGAATAAGAGGAATTCCAGATGAAGGGGAAGTTAAATATGAAAACTTATTTAAAGAAAACAGTACATGCAACTATTTTTATCCACATCTGATTGAGAAAATGATATAATCTGAATACCATTTGTTGTCTTGGTCTGACCAAAATAATGAAAAAGTGTAATCAGACTGAATTCCTAGACACATGGGAGACAGCATCTATAGCAGTAAAACTTTCTCTTTTCAGACTCCATTTGCTCTATTCCTGTTACATAAAAGCCCTCAGGAAGGAGAAGATGGCAATCTTATCCACTAAAATAAAATGAAACACAATTGGAAAATAAATCGAAAAACTGAGAATTTTCTTCCCTTCTCCATCTGCACTAGGGCTAGAAGATGTTGAAATACAGAGTTTGGGCTGAAAGAAATGCCTTCTTTTTATTTCCATGGAAACCACAACATACAAAGAGTACAGTAACACTATTTGATAGAGCAAATTCTTGGCTACGAATCTCTATTTTTCAACATGGACACTGCCATTAGCTGTGCATTTCCACCAGTGATGAACAAGAGCCTGCATACCATGCTTGTTGAAGTCAGCACCAGAAGAGGTGACCCACGGTTTCACAGCTGCTATGGCTGTGTTTTTTCTTAGAAAACATTGCCCAAGTAGTAGATCTTTCACTGGCCTGAACAGATGGGTTTCAGAAGGTACCAAATACATACTTATATGATGGGTGTGCTGGGACAATCCTACCAAGATTGCCAGTATGTTTCACAGTCTTCAAATAAGCATGTGGCCTGGCATTATCGTGTGCATGGCTGTCTGGAACATGAGTTATCTTTGAAATCACTGTCACCACTGCTGAAACGAACCACCCACCACCTCACTGTCCCAACATCTACTGTCTGATTGTCCTCTGAATTTGTTAAATTGATTGTGAATATAAAAAAGTAATAATAATAAAATAAAATAGAACAGTACCTTAGTAATGTTGTTCCCAAGTTGAAAATACAGAAGTATAACACTACAAGATTAAAGGCAGCATTTTTTTGTTTTAGGAAGGCAAAGAGCATTCTTCTTCCAAATAGTTGTGTCTCTTTCGTTGACAACAGCACTGATACATGGTGTCCTCTCAATAATCATTTAATAGTTATTTGGCTATAGAAATTTGACCTTTTTACATTTTAATATCCTGGAAATTGGATTTTTATCCTCAGATTATATACTATCAGATACTGCTTGAATTTTCCCTGCCAGGCAAAATGTTAAAATGAAAGTTGACACAAATATCTAATTTCAGATTGGAGTCACCGTTGCTTCTTCTTTTAGAGTATCTAACAGATTGTAGTCAAAATCTATTCAATGAATAAATGTTGATAAATCTCTACTGTATTATCAGAATCAGAATTAATTCATCAGGATTTCTAAAGATACAAGCATGTGGGCTTTTCTAACCCTAGTATGTCTAATTTTTAGAAATGAATCAAAGTATACAGTAAGAACTGCTGAAAGCAGAAGAAATATGCAGCAGAGATACAGTCCCTGATTTAAACACCCTACTCAGCATAGATATGGCAAAGGTCCCAGAACACTGTGTGAGTTTCTCAAGGCACAGGAAGAGCTAACCATAATGAAGTGAAAAAGTAAAAATTGTTCTTCTATGTGCATTTAAATACTCTTGAAGGTCATATTATAAGAAATGTTCTTAACATGCATATAGAGATACTGCAATAACTATGAAATATTTTTACTTGTAGTCAACGTTTTGTCTGTTCTTCCTGCTGACCATTACAACACTATTCTGCTACAACATAAGCTTTAATGACCTGTTTTTAATCTAACTTTTATTATTATTACTTTGCTTTTTATTTTATAGTGTATTTTCCACAGAATACATTGAAGGTGGTATTTTTCTTACAGAATTTGAAACAAAAAATCTAGGAGGATTCTAACTGACATTCTGACCATCTTCTGTCCATAATTAAAATGGCTTAACTTCTGAATATGATAGCATATAGCAACAGAAACTCAAAAATCTGTTTATTTTTGTACATGAATGTTGGAATATTAGAATTACATAGTATTTATTCAGATGTTTTATTGTTTTTTTTTAGAGTGAGTGGCGAAGTGCATGCTGGCTTCAACTAGAGTAAAGACAGGTCACCACTGAGCTTTTTCATAAATTCTTCCTTCAAGCATGGTACACAGTGTATATCTGTTGTCTAATTGTTAGTCTGTGCCTTTTTTTAGCTTACTGTGCATTTAAAAGTGATCTGAAATAGTAATGTTATATGAATTCAAAGTCATGAGTTCTCCGAAAGTCAAATTAGATTTATAAACAGAAGCCTATGTGTATTATTCACACAGGCAAATCCTATGACAGGGTAACTGTTGGATCACTTATAACTTCAAGTCTGGGGGAGGTTATTGTGTTTGTTGTTGTTTTGTTTAACTTGTCTGAAATAACTTTTGATTTATCAAGTTTCCATCTTGTTTGAATTGGTCTTATTTTGGAAACAACTTAAGAAAAGATATTTCTCCTACTGAGAAGCAGCAATTTTATTTTATTTTACTATCCAAAATCAGTAGCCAAACATACTAATTACTCCTCCCAAACTCATTTATGGGAGGTTCATTGACCTGTCCTGTTTCTCTCACAGGGTTTAACCCACAGTCCACTCACCCTGTCATACTCAGCAGCCTTGTAAAAATACCTTTGTAATATCATTTGGTAAATAATGCTGTTGAAAATCAATAATAAAGGCGTAATAAACAAAACACTTTATATGACTCATCTCAGTTTTCTCTTTTACTTGGATTTCCTTTTAGAAACAGAAGTTTTAGTGATTATAACCTTATTTATAACATATAGTTAGTATAAAATGTAAAATATGAAAAGATTTTTCATAAACAATTTAGAAAATGAAGCTGAAGAGTTTCAGTATATGGAAGGACTGCCTCAAATGAACTAAAAGCCTTCTGAAGATGGCCAGACTTCCAACTAACAATAATATTGAGGTAAAACTGGTTTCAAGACATCACATAAGAAAAATGATGGTGTCATTTTCAAAATTTCTTCAATGCAATTACATATTTCTTATCCATTAATTCATTAGTAAAATCTATACATATCTGAAACTCATTAGTCTCCTTGGTTCAAATAACTAAACTTCTATAATTGAATAACACTTTCCATGAGGATTTTTGGGAGAACAGATAGGAAAACTTTTCCTCCACACTGTGGAAAACAAATTTCCTAAGCTTAGAAGTGGCATCTCATGCAGTGTGGCATACAAATAGACACACAGCACTGAAAAGAAACTGATAATTTTTCCTAAAACTGAAGTACTTTACAGTGTAATAAAAGAAAATCCAGGGCCAGAGATGCTAACTGTAACCAGACAAATAGCAATGCTTACTCAAATTCCTAATGTGATTATAGCTTGCCTTTGTTTTATATGCTTCAGTGATTTAAGAGTTGTATCACAACATTTATTTGGAAGAGAAAGGTTTACAAAAAAAATAAAGGCAAAGAAACAAGAAAGAAAGGAGGAAAAAAAAAACACCAAAAACCATTAAAATTAGTCATTCTTAGGAGGAACAGAATAATTTTAACATTCTCAGTCTAGGCAAACCTGCCTTGTGGCTACATATAAATAATGTGATTGAAAAATAATGATGATGAGCATGGTCAGAAACTTCCTGGTTGTGAATTCTTGAACATTTCTCAAACAATCCAAAACAATTAAGAATCTCTAATTTGCTCAGTTTGATTGTTTTACACATACTTTGTCATCCATTTCCACTGCATGCCTGAAGTATGATAATTTCAACTTCCTGAAAAATTATACTTTTCAGATGGTTCCTGGTTACCAATAGAGACAGAGCAATCAGATAAAATAAGTGCTATATATACCTCTGGACATGTTTTCAGAAGACTCACCTCTATTCTATGAACATCACATAGTAGTTCTTTTATGACCACTCAATCTGGGCTAAGTAATTTTTAAGATTGGAGGTACGGAGCTATATTATAAGCAAACCCTCACAGGTAGCAGAAGCCTCTGCAGCAGGGGTCAGGGTCTTAGAAATTGTGTGTCTATTCTCTCCTCAATTGTGTTACAACTATAAAGAGTTTAATGTGCAAGAAAATACAAATTTGGTATTCCTGTTAAAGTGCTGTCAAAGCTTAGATGAAAGTATTGAGCTGATTTTTCTAAGATATTGAAAGCCAGATTATCACTGAACTAAAGCTTCTGCTCTGTTTCTCAAGAAACAACATTGAGAGCTTTCACAAAAATGATTTTCTGCATAATTTTGTATGAGGCACTACAGACAGGAAAATAAAGAAAATCAAATATCAGTTACAGGGAGGAAATCCACATGAAGTTTGCTACCGTAGAACTGCTAGATCTATTCAATATATATGGTTTAGGAATTAAATGTTAAAAACAGTATCTTGGAATAAAACACTGCAGGAGAATTTGCGCTTGCAGTTATGTTCTACGAACAGCAACCTATAGAAGCAGTGACTTGAACAAAAACTTTGATAAAGGTGATTATTACAAAGCTAAATCTCTATTATTGCTTGTTTCAGAAGGATAATTTCAACTAGCTAAAATAAGTAGCTACAGCAATGACAGTGTATCAGAAACTGCAATAAGTTTACAGGATCAAAGGAATGTTACCTGTAAACCCAACCTGTAATTCATTCCCCCTGTAACAAGCACATTGCTTTGAGGCTGATTACCCTTTCCTCCCTACCTCGCACAAGGATGCAGTATCTATCCAGTTCTTGTTCCCCAGTGGAGGTTAGATTGCAGTTCAGCATTCATCTGAGGATTTAAACTTAACAGCCTCCTGTTGTTAAAACAGTCACTGCTCTGAACCATGAAATCTTCCTTCCTCCACCCCACGGCTTCACATTCTTTCTGGAATACAACTTACCAGTCCCAACAATGAACCATGTTGGTTCACTAAGAGAAAGGGAGCATGGGCAAAGACCTCTCATTAAAGGGTTATTTCCTAGAACCACTCTCCACCTAGGTGGTTTAACTTCTAATCACCAGAGCAGTATGAGCTGGAGCAAAGAGCTGTCCACCTCAATCAGAAATGCCTATGGACACGGCTTACCAGAAGGTCACAGAATCACTGAGGTCAGAAGAAACCTCTGGAGATCTTCTAATCTGACACACCTTCTAAAAGCAAGCTGCTCTCCAGGAATGGCGATTCCAGAGACTCTTGACAACATGCTTGTTTTGATTACCAGATTGTAAAAATTAGTTTCTTCTGTTGAAAGAAAATCTTCATTTCACGTTTTTCCCCTTTGCCTCCTCTTTTTTTTTTTTTTTTTTTTTTTTTAACTGCATAGCACTGAGGAGATTCTGGCTTTATTTTCTTTGTTTTCTCTCATTGGATATTTATATAAATTGACAAGATTTTGTCAGTCTTCTCTTCTCTAGAACCAGCTCTCTCCTAACATGTCAGCCTCCCCTCAAATGTCAGATGCTCCAATCTTTTATTCATCAGGTTGGAAATCAGCTACATGGAAGAATCTGGCCAATTTCTGAACTGAGAGTAAACAGAGGAATGGAAGCAAGGATTCCTACCACCTACAGCACAGTGCAACAGCTTTGTTTTGCTTCTAGAGTCTTTGAAATCCAAAGAGAAAACACTTTCCTGGGTGTCAGCTTTGAAATCAGCAAACACAGAGAACATGACTCTTGGTTTGGTAGCATTCAGCAGACACTTTGAAAAGTATAAGTTACAATAATAGGTATAAGGCACCATGAAATCAGAATATCAGCTTTCTACATTAGTCTAGCAGAAGTATAAATTACGAACTGCTACTGAATTGAACCAAGCACTAGAGTATGCAGATCCTAAGAACAAGCATTTTTCTGCTCACCTTTATAGCAGCTTCTCAGAACCATTTTTTTTCTCAGATAAGCACCTTGAGCCAGTTCTGTGTATGAACAGAAATGGTCAAATACAACTACAATTAAAAAAGTAAAAGAAAAAAAACAGAGATGATAAATGGCCTAATATTAAGTACCTAAAAAAGTGTTGTAAGGAGAGAACAGGAATGTGAGATTTTGCAGTACTGAGTGGATATATTTGCAAACATACAATAATTTTAATATTGTACAGAAAGTCAGTAAGACCTTCAGAAAATATAGACTGTTACCCCTTTAGTTTCAAAATTCCACTTAATATGTTCTGATCAGTTACAGTTTCTCCTGCACATGAAATATAGAAGTACCTAGCTAAATGAGTTGCTGAATAAAGCAAGAAATCAAAATACCTATTTAAACAGAAAATGAAATTTCAAGGAAAAAGATAAGAGATGGCTCATGAGCCCAGTATGTGCCTTCTCTGGCCACGCATTATAACCTGCACTGACACTTCACAAGAACCTCTTCAGAAGGATGTTTCAAGTGTTGCTAAGCAACATTGCTACCCACCACCAGGGATGCAGTAGGAAGTACAGACTGGCTTTATAATCTTTTATCATTTATCTATAAATGATTTTCTGAAAAATAAAACAGAATACTTCAATGTGACTAAATATATATATATTTTGCCTGAGTTATTGCTTAGTCTGCTCTATTTTGCTTTGGAAGAAATTATCAGATATTTTTGGGTGCTCTATCTGCCAGACTACCTCTTCTACAATTTGCTTTTAAAATTGTTTCCTGTTGATCTTTTCTTCATAATAACTTTAGTACCTCTCACTGAAATTATGTATTTTATAATGAATTCTCTATTCCATTGAACTCTTCCTCATTGTGTTTTTCAGGACAGAAGATAAGGAATGCTGGATAGTCAGTAAAAAATTTCAAATGAAACTAATCTCTTTTACTAAAACATTATGTATGCTTAAAGTGATGCCAGACAGAAATTGATAGAACTATATATCACATCAGCATTTGAAGAATCTTTTAGTCCCAAGTGATTAAAAAACAATTCTTGTCAAGCTCCATGAACTATTGCATGCTAGTTATTTTTGTAAATGTGAAAGTAAGCTTGTTTTGCGTAAGTGCATAGCTGCCAAGTAAATTCTAACTGCTCAAATAATTTGTCTAAGGAAAGACAGAGTTGACTTGTGGCCTTTTTACTAGATCAGTGTAGAAAGAGAACAGAAGAAGCTGAACTTTAGGGTCCTAGTCCCAGGAGCTCCTTTGCGCAAGTAGGTGCCCACACCTTGTGTAACATACATTGTGAATGTGGACAATCCCTTACAGTGAAAGCTTATTTTACACAGAATACTAACAAACATGCTCAGAGTAGACCTCTGGTGCTTTTTGAACGCAGCTTACAGTGAGGGCAAATCATTGTCAGTGAGTGACAGCTGTAAGTTCCTGTGCCACATACATATTTGATCTGCAGGTGAGCAGCAGTTGTGAGATGTATTCCTGGTATCAGGAATACAGGCCAGAATAGGGGATGTGCCTTGTGTCCACATCCAGAGTCTGTGTTTCTCTTATAAGTGCAATAGCTTCCTGCTTTGACAAGAAGACTCTTGCCTGTGTTTTTCACTGGAGATCATTGGGGTTCAAAGAATTGCTGCAATTATAAAAAGTGATCAGAGAGAAAGTATAAATGTGTGAATGTATACATACACACAGAGGCGCCATTAGCAATCTCTCAACCCTTTACTGTAGATGGTATTTTGTACTTAATTTCAGATACCTGCAGCCAACCATTCATAAACATGATTCTATATAACAAAACCAGAGCTACGACATTTTTTTAAATGAGGTTGAAGAAGGTTCTTGCAATATAAATTTGTATTGTGAGTGACACCAACCTAGAAGGCTTATAGTTGCAGGTCTTCAATGACATCAAAGGCATTCATTCATATGGGTATGCCTTTATTACATTTCATGACCTCAAGTCAAAAGATGTGCCCATGCACCCATGTTTTCCTCACACACATCCACAAAAGTTGCAAACATCTTCTTTCTTTTTCTCTCATCTATCTTTTGGTAAGAGTAAATTGAGGTAGGTCAGGAATCTCAACGCTTTTTGCTCATCTTTACCTCAGCCTGCCAGAACCATCAAGCTTCAGGAAGAGATGGAGCAGGGTTTGCCCCAGCACTGTCTGAGATTCAGGATCTGCCAGCTTCAGCAGCACTGAGACCTTAGATTGTCTGTTGCTCCCAGTTAAAATTAGTGCTACTAGGAGTTCTGCCACTGTTCTGTAACTCTGAGTTATAAAAATGTCCCTTTTCTCCCTAGCATCGTTGTCCTGGACAATAACATCAGACCACTTCTCTCTTTGAATACAACACACTTAAGAGCAATACCACCCAGAGGGCTGCTGTTCTGTTTCACAGGGTCTCCCCAGACCCAGTCTCTTCTCAAGCATTCACCACTTTTCCTCATCACTTAACCTCTGTGGTGTACTGGGCTTGCCAGCTGCACACTTGGATGCATTGCAAAAGAAGTGTCATTCATGTATTACATACTTGATAGTTATTTGAAAACTTAGTTTTTGTCTTAAAGGACAGTTTTTGTCGGACAGCTGAAGAGGCCAGACATGCTGCAAAATTTGTTCAATTGTTCTGCCATTGACCTGGACAGTAAGGAAGTGACAGGAAGGTCTCTGCTAACCAGAACTCACTCGTACACCAGACTGCAAAACCCATGCAAACCTCTGCTTTCTTTAGCTTGGATCAGAGTGTTTCAAAAGTCTGTACTTGTAATGAACGACAAAGGTTTTTCAGGAATATTCTTTTTGTTTAGAGCAAAAACGGTTTTCTGCGCATTCTCTTTGTCTCTGCTGAAGAGGAATATAAGGTCGAAGTTCTGGCATAAAAGAATGTTTGGTGTTCCCTGACATAGCCAGATGCAGTAAATTTTGCCATACTGAACAAAAATCAAGTAATTAACTGGACAATGAGTGCTGCTTTAAAGGAGATAATAGTCATTTAAATTTAGAGGTATGCAAATGAAGTGACCAAAGATCAAGTCCTTTATATCAATTACACATTATACAAGTTCCTAAGAGCATTTACAACTAGAATAAGATGTGACATTTCAAGAAATCATAACCAAACCATTCGCAGCAGAAGTGGAAAATGATAAACCAGGGTACAGTAACCACTGTTTAATAAATGCAAGCGTGTTATCTGAGGTTTAAAGTGTGATATGCAAAAGTAATACAGAAGAATAGAGAACCTAAAGTCAGCCAACTAAAAAAAACAAAGGAAAATACATTACTTCTATATATATCTACAGAACACACTGTAAATTGTACAGAATGGCCAGCAAAAGAGGCAAGATGGGCAGATCTAAAGGACATTTTCTACCAGATGTCTTCATGCTTCACTATACTGCCAAATGCATAAAACAGTTGAGCCACACGCTGTATTTTTCAGTGTGAATGAAAGCAGTACACTGATAACTTTTTTTGGAATATCAGAAGAATTGTCCCAGGTTACTCTTTCAGCTTGCTTTAGCAGCTTGCCATTTACTAGTCTTCATTAGAGACTCATTTTTGAGAAATCAGACCACTATTGTTGTTAGTTTACATGTAACTGCAACCTTTGATTCATGCAGTGACGAGTTCAGGCTTGAAAAATTCTATATTCTGCATACCAGCACTCAGAACCTGAGCAGAGATTGTTTTGCTACACTGGGCATGCAATGTTAATGGATGCATTAATTCCATGTTCCCAAATGCTATGGCAACACAGAGCTGACATTAAAGAAATGCTTGGTTGAGCAAAAGGGTTTGCCCACAGAATTAGAATCTGACTTGAAATAACAGTAAGTCAGTAGAAATTTTGTCAGCTATCACTGTTAGTGAAAGATCACATACCACCATCATGCCAAATATTGCATTATCATACGTGCTGAATACTACCAAGCTTCTCAGAGGCAGACAAAAAATCTTTTTCCCAAGATTTGACTCAAGAGAGTTGATTTTCTCTTGGTAAAGAGACACTCCTTCAGAAACCATCAGTAATGAAGCCGTTTCCCAGGGGGGAAGAGTCCTGTACAAAGTCCATTTCAGAAAGGCCCAGTTCCAGATAACAATTCATGCACATCTGCTCCTCCTGGGTTCCTCCTCCCTCCCTGTATTCTCTCTCCCTCTCTTCCCTGTAACATATCTGGTAGTGTGCTTGGGCTATGAACTCGCAGCTGGGGAGCATGTCATCTCTGAAAGCAGACCCACACAGTAATCTCCAGATACCTTCATAACAGGCATGCCTGAATAGAGTCTACATTTTCTGCAGACACTGGGTTTAAACATGGCAGCAGAAATGCTACTACACAGCTTGTAAGGGCTCCCACGTGTCTCCCAGCTGTTCATTATGCAGCTATACCTCAGGCTGCAGTCATAGCTCAGATCAGCACAGTGTCTAGGTACACCCTCAGGGTTGGGGTTTGTATTTGAATGAGGTTTAACATGGAAAAGTTGTTACTTCAGGCTTCCTGAAGGTGCATCATGACTTTGCACTCCTTAGTTCATGTGGAACATTTTATCTTGACAAAGTACCACTGGATTTAACAGAGTTTTGGAGAGACACATGGAATACAGCCAAACAGAGCTGGGTATGGTATAACCCAACACATTCCCTATGATTCCAGCTATAAAACAGGCTATGAGCCACACTCCCACCTGCTATCCATAAACCATATTCAAACAACCAATGGAAGCGCCCTTGAGCTGAAGGTAATCATCCAGGTCTGCCTGCCATTTCCCCATGTTCTGCACACTCTGGTGTGCCGTGCTGTGTGTGCAGTACAGAATGCTGCCTCAGATTAAATGGTAGAACTCTGTTCACCAGATTAAACCTGTTCCCAATCAGGATAAGCAGTAATTATAGTCAACTTCATCCTGACTACTTTTTGTCATGCAGAGCAATCTCCTGCCCTGCAAACAGAACTGTCAGAAGCCATTGTCCCCAGAGGTTTGCAAGAACCATGTACATGTGGCAATGGGGGACATGGTTAGTGTATATGATAGGAATGGGTTGACGGTTGAACTAGAAAATATTAGAGGATTTCTCCAATCTCAATGGTCTGAAAATCAGTACTTGCTGGGCAGCCAGAAAGCAGCTTGTTAGCACAGCACACGGAAAAGACTGTGAGATAATTTCAGCTCAGTTTCTCTAGTCCACACTCATTCTGGTTGTGACAGAAAGGTTCATTCCTTAGGGAAGGGTTTCCTTTGAGATGAGAGGGGCACTATTTTTGTCTTCGCAGATTTGTAAATTAGCTCATGTAGTATCAATCAATTGCAGAAAATTTAGCAGCAAATTCAAAATCATTAATGGAGGACTGTAGCTGATTCTTACTAGGAGCAGCCAAGAATCATGCATAATGTAACAGCTATCGTTAATTACGCAGGTACCAGATTATTTAAATAGGTTTTGCAGATATTTAAAATGCATGGCAGAACAGTACAATGCACTGACTACTTTATCAAAACTCCCTAATGCAAATGCGTTAAGTAGCACTGCAGATTGCAGATGCATCAAAACATTTCAGAACTTTAATATATCCATTCAAGATTAAGAATATGTGAGTGCTGCTCAGAAAGCAATGTATCCTATTTTATTATGTTGGTTAATGATGTCACAGTAAGATTCTGGTGGTACGGCAGTAGAGGTTGAACCTTCCCACGAATATTTCATTACATGCTGATGCTGCGTGACAGATGGCATTCATATTGTATGTGAATGAAGCAGCATAGTACATCATAATAATCCAGCTTTCAAAAACTTTGCCATTTCTGTTTAAAGTGGAAAAACAGTTAAAGGCAGGCCACTTCGCATCAGTTTTAGTTTTTTCTAAATAATGCCAGTTACCAAAGTTTTGCTTTTTTTTCAACCAAAGATCTCAATTATATTTAAATACATAAAATAATTTTCTCATGTATCTTTATGATGAGCTTCTAGTACGTTGTCCTTCTTTGTCCCAAACAGAAAAATTTAGATTTATCTGCTAGTGGTAAAAATGACTTATTAGTAAAAATTTATTCTCTAAATTTTCTTTTTCCACTCCTATTAAGTAGTACCATCTCCCAGGGAGTACCCTGTCCAATATCATTTTATCATGACTTTGAACATTCGCTAAAATGTAAAGGATGTAGTTAATGGAATTTACTTCAGAAAAAGTACATTTTTCTGAAATTTGAGGGCCTCCTTTCCTTGTAGAACATGGGGCCACTTCTTTGGCTAGGGTACATAATGTATTTCTGCTGAAGCTTAGTAGTTACTGTCCTCTATGGCAGCTGAGTACTTAGTCTTCAAAGTTTTTATAAAGTACACTTCCAAACAGTTTGCATTTTCCAAGAGTTTCTCATGGTAACTCATGATTTTCCACTGACATTCTCTTATTTATTCAAGATGCTTTTCACAACTGAAAGTGGTTAAAATTATTACTGGTGACTCAGGATAGCACAGAAAATTGAGCCAGAAATGTCACAAGGAAGTGGTACTGGAAGACAGGCTATCATCAAAGCAACAAGTAATGCATTTCTGCTTTCATGTACAACATTTACCTTTATATCAATCAATATTCACTTGGCACATCAGTGTACAAAACAACACACCATGTTTAATCTAACAATTATTTCCTCTCAAAGAAGGAAATTGAGTAGTGTCAAAATAATAATAGTAAAAAGAAAGCTTTTCGTAGCACAGCAAATATGATCAGTGTTTTCTGCTCAAGCTCGTACCCTCTGACTGGTACATGACTACTGCAATAAAAGCCAAGGGACCAAAGACAGTGTAGTGACAATATAACTGCAGCTGGGACAAAGTTAAGATCCTTGACAGCACAGCTTAAGCACAGCAAAGCTTAAGTTCTAGGAGTCAGTTCAAAATTCCTTAACATCCAAATCCTACTTAAAACCATTTGCACAAGTCTAGAAGACAACACAGGAAGAGTATAAAGGAAAGAAAGAGATTACACAGGAGAGTTTTGAGCAGGGAATTAATTCTTCCTCCACCGTTTTTATAGTTTTCTTATGTTGCGTTTTCCTGCTTCCTTTACTCTTCTATCTCATCCCTTCCTTTCCTCTCTCAGTAGAGATTTCATACTCTGTATGCAATCTTGTTGACTTTTGTTTCAGCCAACCATGCAGAGTCCATTTGTGTAAAAGGGAGCAAATAGAAGATGAACATCAACTCTATGATTCATGGTCAAAGATATTTATTGCCAGTGAATTCTAACACTGAAGTCCGTAGACTCTAAATCTAGCTTTGCCATTCAGACATTATCTAGTAACTCTTGTTATTTCATTGGATGTCCTTGACTCTAACGCCATGGCACCAGATACACTGCCTTTTCTTTCCCAGGGCAACAACTGGTCTTATGTTGTTATCACAGAACCGGACAAGGAAGAAAAACAAAGCAGTAGAGCTAGTATGTTCAATCCCACACATCAGTGAAAGCAGTAATATTGAATAGCAGATAAACACTGTTCATACAGATTAAAATTTGTTCTTGTGATAAATCCAATAAATAATGAATATCAAATAAAATAACAAGATGCAAAGTCTATTTATAGTGCACAAAGCAAAAAAAAACTACACTACAAATGATAATTTAATTATTATCATCTAGGAGGTTTCACTACATTTAGAACTGAATTATTTGAGAATAACTCACTACAAATGTGCAAAATGCAGTTACATTACTGAAAATACTGTTTAACCTATATACAACTGCTGTTTGTTCAGAAGGAAAGATTTAATGCCATGTTATATAGAAGAGGGAAAAAAGCACATAGCTTGCAGAACACTCGAAGTACAATTCACTTCCAAACTTTGCCTTTAACAAGATACTTTGCATCAGTTTTCCTGTTTATAAACAGAAGTCTTGGTTGGAAAAATGAAATACTAAAATATTCCAATGAACTGAAATATAATTTTATATTAAATTGAAAAATGATCTGAATAACATTGGTTGTGCTTGTGATAACAAACTCAGTCTGTTCCTCTGAATAGACTCTGAGTGTCCCAAACATTGAGTCACTCAACATTCAGGACTGAATATCTTCAGTGAGCTTTTGTTCAAGTGGGAGAAGTAATGAAAGTTTCAAATGAAAGAATTCATAATAGAGCAAAATATTTCAAATTCATTTTGTAAAGTTACATTTAAACTTTTATGTACCATGGGATTTAATCAGTAATATATTCCCTAGATTATCTTTATCAGAAAAGTTAAGTAGGATATCAGGAAAAAAAAAATAACTACAGGTGTGCTATGCAGCTCAAATCTATAGTACCTTGGGGATAAATCAGCTAGAACAGTTAGAGATGGTAAGCCTCCAATTTCAAAAACAGATCCTAAAATTTCACAGGTCCTAGAAATTGGTTGTCATTTTCACACAATCACAGAATTGCAGGGGTTGGAAGGGCCCTCTAGAAATCACCTAGTCCAGCCCCCCTGCCAAAACAATTTCCCTTCCCAGTGCAGCTATACCGCTGCTGGATCTCGATCAGCTGCCTCTGGTGGATATTTAACTGAGTAGGTGTAGGTTGGATGAGGCTACATAGAGGCAGAATGTCCCTGGGGCTTTGCTAGTCATCATTATACAAACCACACAGATTCAATCACATCGGGTCAGCACAATCTAAGGATAGGAAAATCATAGATGTAAGGCTATGCAGAAGTACAATCAAGATCAAAAAAATAAATAAATAAATTGAGATTTATGGTCCCTACCTCTATAAACCTGAAGCACTACACTGTAATTTACAGTTTCAGAAAACTTCAGGAGCCTTTTCTTGCTGATGGGAGCGAGTGAGGAGTTGAGTACAGACATGAAGATAAGTCCATACTAAGACTAAGATGGTGGCTGAAAAGTTGAAACTTGTTATAAATTACCTGGACTTTACTAAACTGTGATCAGATGCCTGGGTCATTAGCAATGTCATGTTTAGTTGCATTACAGTTCTTGAAGTCTGAGAGTTTAGCTGACTTTAATTTATGGGAGAAATGCCAAAATAAATTATTAATCTACATAATGTCAAGACTCAGTTATTATTCTTAAAGAAAATCATAATGTCAATATGTGTTCAATCAACCATAGCTCCAGAAAGACTCCTTGCAGCTCTCTTGCTAGGATTGTATATCTTTTCACACTCACTATTGTATTTATAACAATTATGCTAGGACTCATACTTGATAAGGTCATTCTTCCCTGTCACCATAACATAAGCTTATCAAAAGTACTTTAGAGTAACATGAGTCTGTGCAAGTTAGTCTTTCAGTTTCTAGCTTATGGTGTTCTATGAATCAAAAGTGTAGAGAGAAGAAAAAAAATAAAGAGCAAATACCAAACGCAGAATTGTAATTCTGCCAGTTTCCACACAAGATATCTGTTAATTTATCTTCACACACTTAGATGAATCAAACAGAACCATCATCCTTTACAGTGTCAGGAATCTCAGAAGTTTCAAAAGGAAGTTTCATGGAAATGTGCTGTCTTGTTTTTATAGATGCATATTCAAACTCCCTCACACGATTAGATGGAACAAACTAAAACACTAAGGGAAACTCAGCTCAAATAAGGTCAAAGCTATAAAAAGATTGTATTTTGAATAAGCCTTGAAACCAAAATACAATTTAACACAAATTCAGTAATCTTTACTCATTTTCTGTAGTCTGATAGACATTCAGAAATGGATAGGGATTTCAGGTGTCCTCGTTACGGATACATTATACCAATCACTTGGTATCTAGATTATATATCAAAATCAAATCAGTAGATTAGATACAAAGGCAGTCTAAAGATGAACATATCTGAAAATCTAGTGATTTCAGTGAAGATCTTAAGATAATACTTCAATTTTAAGATGTTTAGAACCATAAATTACTTTGAAAATGTTGTAATGTGCTTTGTTAAACATGGCTACAGGTACAGTTTACTAAAACAAGAAGCTCATGTTTAAAATATTATTTCACTGATACAATAGCTGTATATTCTCAGGTAGCATTAGCATGCTAACGAATCCTGTCCACTAGTGTTTGTGAATCACTAATGCATTCTTAATATCTGATAAACCAGAACCTTAGGGTGCAAAGTTCTATTAGCATGCTAATGCATCTTGTCCCTGCTTGCTTTAGAATTAGAGAGCATAGGTTATTAGACAAAGAAAGGTCATTTTTCATTTTGTTAAAGCCATTAACGTTGAGAAAGGAGATAGAGACACCGTCTGTCAGACAACATTTCTTATCAACTAGCAAAGTATAACAAAACACCACCTGTAAAGCAGTACAGAGAAAAGGCTAACAACCTAACTAACTGGTTTTACAAGCCCCATTACTTGTTTGTATTTAGCATCTGCATCCAGAAATTTGGCAGCTGACTCTATGCTTCGTGGCTCAAAATGCAGTCTCACACACACAAAATAAATAAATAACTTACTCTGATTAATTATCCTCAGTACAAAGTTTTAAAAAGGAGAAGTAGTGATATAAGTTAGTTGAAAATTTAGGACACTAGCAAATAATAATCCAACCAGAGCATTTGTTTTGAATAACATAGCTCTCTAAAATGTATAAAGACCTCTTCCTTTCCACTTGTGAAACTGAATTACTCCCTGAAATCAGTGAAGTTATACTGATCTAAATATAAGATCCTGTAGATCGATACTGAGCAACTGAAAGAGAGGTACTTCTTCAGATCCTGTATTTACAGGTAGGGTAAATTTTACAGGTATTTATTTACAGGTATGGGGCAGGGTGCCAGTGTCAATAGCCTGATCCATAGACAAAGATGTAAAACCACAGGAAGAGTGAAATAAAGTCTGCACTGCCTTACACCTTTGGCTTAACATCTTTGTGAAGTCATATATGGCAGCAGTAGCGCCCTGCCACAGCTGCTATGTTAATTAAGGGTCATGATACTCTGTGACTAGGCTCAATGACCGCTGAAGAGATGTTCAGTTTTAGCAACGCATACAGCAAAGAGGCCTATGCTCCTGGGGGCAGTATGAACCTATTCCTTCTTGATGAGAGAAACCATCCTTTAGTAGACATCCTGCAAGCAAAGAGACATGATAGACATGAGGGTCAGAGGGAAAAAAACAGTCCCTGGTGCTGGATGTACACAAAGTAGCAAGGCCTTTAACTATCCCCATTTACCCTAGAAATTCACTAAAAAACCAGCTGCAATCCTATTTTCAAGCATGTAAGAAGTCAGTTGATGGAATGTTATAAATATTAAGAAAAGATTATTGTAATCTTCTCACGTGACACATCTCCACTCTCGTAAATAACAGAAAACCACTGAGGAATATTTTGTTGGATTAAGGTGACTTAACACCGAGCAAAAAGTAGAAAATCTACCCAGATGCAAAATTCCATTTTTTCCCTATTTGTGTCTTTATGGTAAACAGTTTCTCAAGAGCACTTGAGTACATCAATAATGTCTGTATTTTTACCATTCAATTTTTCTTGGCTCTGAAGTTAAAATCCAGAAATATCTGCCAAAAATATATTTTGCACTCATTTACAGAATTTCTACTTTTCACAGAACTATTCAGTTATATGAGTCATCAGATAAAAGAAACACATTATCTGCCTATGTTCACATACATCGTTCAATAAGTGGCCAATCATCAAAAAAAAGCACAAACTGGATAAAAAGAACAAAACAGAGCTATTTGCATGAGGCTTGTGGATAATTTATAAACAGTAAAGGTGACAGTGAAATCAATTATTCATTGGAAATTAATTTGCTTGATGCTGCCGCACTAAGATTTCTACCCAGCTCAAGAATGAAACCATTACATATTCATTCTTCTTTGCATTCTAATTACTTTCTGAACCCAGCCTATCAGTACAACACACCATTACATCATTTACCTAAGTGTCCACAGCATAGACCTAAAAGAAAAGTTAACATCTCAAGATCTCCTACAATGATAAGATCTCAGTGGATTGCGTGTAGATGAGACAAGTATAAACACAAAATACACAGGATAAAGGGGGAAATAAATATCAGTCTCCTTTTAAGTATTATGATAAAATAGGATGCACTCACTAAACTATATCGGTTACAAAATGCCTGAACAGACAATTACACCATGACTGAACTACAAATGAACATGAATTTTGCAAAATAACACATTACCACCCATCTGCCATCCATTCCAAACCATGCACCTGACCTTCCATACACAGGGTTTCTTCAGATGCTAATTCTCACTGGTTTGTCATGAGTTTCAGAAACTTGGTTCTCATCCTAGGAATCTTTAACTTCTGAGCTCTGAGATAATGTGAGAGTCTTGAGAATGAAGACGAGACGCATTTTCTGTGGTTAAGGTGTGAAAATAAGTATTTTAAGGATTTCAAACAACGGAACATAAAATAAAAAATGTCTCAAATATCACAATAATGTGTATTTAAACCAAATGCTTGACCCATGATAGCCCAAATCTAGAAATGTTAAGACTATTTAAAGGGTATCCCCAGGGCTTGGAGACTGTGCTAGAACCCTGTCTCAGCTTATTGCCATATCTCCTTTCCACCCACACTACAGCACTGTACTTACTAATAGCTTCTAGACAGGACAAGTCAGATATGCATGTTCTGCTGCATCAGGTACCTGCATATACTACCTGTAAATTCGATATGAAATTTACATCAAAATTAGGTCTCTTACCAGTGAAATGATACTAGACATCTAACTCACTGCTGGTTTTCTGTACTTTTTATTTTTACAGTTGAGTTTCTAGAATAAGACTAGAATATATTTTACCATTTTTCTGTTACTTAGAGTATTAACTCCTTTCATTAACAAATAAATCAATGACTACTTCCTATTTTCAATTAAGATTTAATTCTCATTAGCCTAATTAGAGGTTTTTTCCTCAAAATATACATTTCAAATTATTTTGTTCACTGACTCATTATGCTAATAATCTATTTTCAAAAAAATTTTTACACATCTTCAGGACATACTAATAAACATACACTACATGCATACTAGGGTGAGCACTTTTGCTCCAATTTATTATACTGAATATTAATACAAATACAGCAGGAATGCTTGCAAGTCACTTTCAGCAGGGTATTCAGATGTTTCCCGAATGACTAGGTAGCAATTTCTCAATTAGGTAGAGGAGGTTTCAACACTAAAAAACATGGGAAATGGACTGGAAGTTTTTCTCAGATCAATAATCCAGTTATTTACCTTTTAACTCTAACTTCTGGGATGCAGTTTAGTTCAAATTTCTAATATTATATTGTTCCTATAAAAGTGATAATCTTTTCATTTCCAAGGACTCTTTCCAAAGCATTTTAAATTGCTGCAACTATGGCTTCCACTTTATTCCTTTGGTATTCTTTTTTTGATATTGATTATATGATCATAAGATATTGTGACAGTCTAAACTTGATTATTTACTACCTTTATTTTCAGTTAACAACAGTGAAACAGTTGCTTCCAATACAAAACACAAATTACAACTTCATCATTTCAGTGATTTCAGCCACAGTCTCTGAAAAACAAACTCACAAAAGCATGACTAAAGAAGTCAGGCCAGAAACAAAACGCCCTTTCCTCTTTCAACTAGGAACTGAAATAATAAGAAATTAGTAGTTGGGTTCTATCTGTCACATTCAAGGTATACAAGCTGGACCAACTTTGCAGGGGAAGGTCATCTCAAACAGATCAGTGGGATTTTTTAATTAAGGTTAATCCTGTCATCTTTTTGGTTTAAAGAAAGATAACAATTAACTATATAACAGTTATCTTTACTTTTTCCTATCATAGAATTTGACAACAGTGTAATCCATATATTGTAAAATACTGCGTCTGTGTATTCATGCTGAGTCTTTGATGGACATCCCAGGTGCCTCTGATCTCCTGACAAATGTTAACATATGATTTAAAAACATTTCATTTGAAGGAAGGCACTTAATTTGAGAACCAGGGGTCATGATTCATGCCAAAACAATTCAGTTTATGGTAGAATAAGTCTTGAGGAAGAATTTCTTTATCCACAGGATTAAACATTAGTAGTTTCTTCCAAACAATATCTTCTAAAAATATAATTCTGAATTGTCCCCTCTGCCTAATAACACATTCCATCCCTTCTCTCCTACCCACCCAACCACCTCCCCCCTCAGAGTTAAATTCTTTAGATTCAGTCTCTGATAGAGAGGCTGCAGACAATTTCACTTTTCTCTGTCAAAAGTTCTCTCACATATTTTCTATTCTAATTGTCCCTGTCCAGGCTGGAATGTATTCCTATTTCAAGTAGTGCAGTCCAGTCATAAGGTTACACTCTCTTCACATTGAGATACATGTTGCATCCCCTTCAAAAATAACTGTTCTCAACGACCATGCTTAAAGGAGAGGGAAAACTGAGCAGAACCTCATATGTTTTCTTTCTTTCCTCTTTCATATATGAATTTATTAGTGCTAGGTTAACAGAAGCTATTCTAAGTCTTGTTTATTTCTTGATACATGCTGTGACAGATGACAAGGTTCTGAATTCAGTTAGCTAGTAGTTGGATTTAGTATCCATTAACTAACTAGATACAGCTGAACTTTTCAAATAAATGTGCAGTACAGAATCTCTAAATGAACTGAAAGACAACAGAAATACAACTGGGGACAAGTAAGTTAGGGCTGGTTTCAGTGCTGCGAACAAAAAAATAGACAAAAGACATCCAATCCACTGGCTTGAAAGGACATGAGTTTATTTTTTCTATAGCTGCCAAAAGAACAATATTTACAGTTACTGTTATAATATTAAACATATAATATTTATAGTTATTTTTACCTTTCTTTTTCCCTCTAACTTTTCTACTACTTACTAAGAATACAAAGAAAGCAGCAGCTGAATAGGTGTGCCTTAGCAGTGATTCCTGCATTTGTTGATTGCTAAAGGCAGAAGACACCTTTCTTTTTTCGGTATATCTTTCAGTGGGATAACATCCTGTATAAAAGCTATAGGCTTGGTTTTAACTGAAAACATCAAAATGTTTAAATTCTGATTGCAAAAAGGGGAAACAAACATCCACAAAAAGTTACTGATTTTCCCAGTCAAAAAGCATTATAGAAAGGCAGATTGTTTAAGTGAAATTCATTATATTTTAATGTGTGAGCCAAGCCAATATTATTACAAATTATTCTTAACAGAAATATAATTATGGCACTAATAAAAACATTCTTGATATATATGAGTTCAGCTGAAATTTTATGCCACTTAAAATACTTTCATTCTCTTTTTTTTTTTACATTAATTGTGCTCAGATCAAGAAATGAGAATGGCAATGATAACACAAGTACAATGCAAAGTGAAATAGAACAATTCCTATTATATAATTCTTTCTTATTAAAAAAAAAATCTTTAAAAGTAAAGTTAGTGCACACTATTCTGATGAGCTTTTGCTATGTACTTCTGATTCTTGAAGACCTTTTAGATAATGTGGCCATTCCTGGTTTGTCTGGTTGGTATTATGTATCAATGTTTCAGGGCTCTTTCAGGGCTCTTCATATAGGATAGTTTTTTGCTAAAGATGGAAGTATGTTTAAAACTATTACTAGTGTTGTTTCAATTGCACAGAGTTCCCCAAAGCCATTATTTTTCTGACTGCTTTATAAAAGTATGCATATTTAAAAGAAGCTGCAGAGTTTGCTATATGTATAAATTTAAATGAATTCTCTTATGCCAGAACTGTTCCTGTTTGGTAATAAAAGCTCAAATAGACCCAGGAATGTATTAACAATAGGAAGGTGAAGTACGAGGAAACAATTAGACACCCCTCTGTTAAGCCCTGACAGTCAAATGAACTTTGAGTGAAGACATTATATATATGTATATATATATATAGGATTACTGTGATTTTCATCAGAGACAAGATGCCAGCCTGGCTGAAGGTAAATTTAAGACTTCTTTTTTAGCCCAGGAAACAAAAGCATCCAAGTAAATATGATCTCCCATGCCAGTCTTCAGCTTTGTGGTGGCTCTGTTCCAGGATAAATCACAGCTGGAAAGACACCAACACTTTGCTTTTATTGCCTCTTAGAGTGTAGGAAAGAGAGCCTTCCCTCTCAGAGATTTCAAGCGTTTCCTAATTAGTATTTCAAAGCAGACATTAAGAAAGATGCAATCTTGTCCGACTTCCTTTTTGAGCTGAGAGACCTTGTTTGTAAGGAGTAGAATTGTCCTCTCCTGTTTAATTCATGAAAGATCTTCAGCAGAATTTGCCATCTGGACACAAAATTAGATCTCTATGGAAGTGCCATATTATAATCTTAAATCACTGTTCCTGTACCACAGTTTTTGCCTCTGGTAATATTACAAGGATCATTAGAGTAGGTACAAAGATAACTTAAATGTTTCTAAAGGACACTAGTTATATGAACTGAGTACAAGAAAAAACTATGAACAGAACAGTCTTTTGTACGCTGTTAAAGTTCTGAAGAAAGGAATTTCATTTTTGTTTAGTCTCACTTAACAAGTTCTAGCCCAGCTTGCCTTTTCTCAAAGTAAAATAACTTGGCCAAACCCATTGTTTCACATTAGAATCCACAATCTTCTATTTACATGAATATCTCAAGTAGGATAAAAGGTTTACTAAGTATTTATACAAAAGGACCCCATGCCTGTATGACAATGAACATGGCTATGTATAAAACCATGTGTAAATGAAGCATGAAAATAATCCATGAAAATAAATCCAGAAGTTTAATACCATATGCATACTATATTTATAGATGGATTACTGTAAATATCCTTGTTACATGTCTCTCACTATTGTTTTCTTTATTAGGAGATAGAAATGTTAATTCAATGACTTTTAAAATAAGTAATTTATAGAAGAGAAAAATAAATCCTTCATAAACACTTCTTCATTCCTCTTGCACCCAATCCAGTGAAGACCACGGCGAACAGCTTTTTCCCCTACTCTCACACTGCCAGTTTTGCTGAATAGTGAATGGAAGAAGCAGAAACTAAGGTCACCATGCCCTTTATCTTCCCAGGCACAAAAAAAAATATATAGTGAAGAGAGGTAGACTAGTGAGAGAACTGCAAAGACAGGGTTGCTCAGTTTAGTGTGTAATGTTTCCCATTTCACTTTTACAGCAGAGTGAAAGCTAACCTTTACAATCAGGAATAAGATTTTTACAGTCTAGTGTGGTACAGACATACCTAAAATGTCTCCCAAAAGCAAGTGCTTCAAGAAAGAGTTGGAATTCAATGGATTTAGTAAAAGAGTAGAGATGTTCTGCAGAGTTTAAAAGACCAGTCAATATTGTCTGAAAAAGAAGGAAACATCTGAGACACAAAGGACTAAGCCAGAGAATCTGCCATTGGATAAATACGATGGGTCAAGTGCCAAAACCATTTTACTGTCAAATTGCGCATGGATAAGGAAAATATATAGAAGTCTTATTAGGTAGGATTTGAAAAGAGACTGGACCTGGGTAGGCAGAAATACCTTGTTTATGTTCCAGCTCATAGAAGATGACCTAGGAAGAATTAGGAAACTGATGTGTTTTGTCCTTGCAATGCAGTTCTGAAATATTTACGAGCAATTGATTGCCTGGCATTGAAGTGGTGGGACAGAGAGTAACAAATGAATATATGATCATATAAAACATTTACTTCCTTTAACATTCTGTATTATAACACAGTGACTGAGCTTATAAAATCCATTATAGCTCTGTATCTGGAGTCCTGATCCTCTAACAAATCCCACCCTGTCTCCCACCCAGTCTCAGACATTCTCAATCTGAGCTCAAAATGTTAATCTGATATTTTTCTTCTTTGTGCTCTTATCCATTACATCCAAGACCCATATCCACAATTCACCACTGTCCTCTTCAGTTCACCCTGAAAATGCAGTCAACTGCATGTTCTGATACTTGCATTTTTACAGTTTAAAGAGGAACCATGGTGCTTCCCAGCTCTCCATAATCTTCAAGAGCTTGCATGTGATCCAGAGCTTGCACTTACTGAGAAAGCAGTTTTTCTAAGAGACTTGCTCCTAAATTACCTGATGCACCCTAATATTATAAGTGGTACCTATTCACCAAATTTCCATTGATATTTAACACAGATGTATTTCCATTTTAACAGCCTAAATTGTTATGTAATTATGCATTTGGATTACAGTGAGAACAGCTACTTTTTTTTTATAACTTACATATTAATATCTTTTTAAACAGTGCAGTCTTGTCCTTTTACTGCAGGAAATGCACAAGTGACAAGATGGGAAGTGTTGATTTAATATTTAAATTTTATCTTTAACGCAATTTCAACTACAAAAACAAAAAAAAAGAGGAGAATAAGTTTTTGCCTAAACAAAACAGAATTTGGCTCTTTCCCCTCCGTTATCAATGTCTAGAAAGAATTGTCATAGAGCTAATTTCAGCATCTGAGTCTCAGCAAGACCCTTGCTCCAAGGTCTTAAAATACAATTGATTTGCTTTGGAATATAAACATTAAAGTATTACTATGCTTCATTTAGGTGAAGTGTTTTTCGTAATGTACCTCCTTCCACTAGAAGAAGATGTTCTTATTCAGAGATTAAGTGAAACTCTGTTGAACATTTAGGCAAGACAGACACTTTTTAGTTAGATGTAAGAAGCAGATAAACTCCTTTGTAGAGTAAAAGCTAGGAGCTACTGACCACAACGCAGGAACCACATGGGTTGCATTGGAATATAAATTTCTCAGATGATAATATTTCCCTCATGGAAAGAATCCAAAACTAGAAAACAAGTGCAACTTTATCAGGCTCAAAATATTTCCAGACTTTTTACTTCTTAGATTTATTAGTCTCTATGAAGTAAGTGGGTATACACTGAGACTTCTACAGAATGTGAATAAATGTATGTGATTTTCAGAAACAAGACCATTCAAATTAGCTTCATTTTATTCTTAAGGATCTTCCTCTCCCCCAGTTTCCCACAGCCACAACAATAATAAAGCACAAATACCATGAACAGGCCGGCACTAACACAGGAACAAGAGAGATGACATTCTCCATTCTGCCACCAGACCTACCAATGACACAAAAAATGGAATATTGGTAAAGTATCTATGATCAGTAAATAAAGGGAATGTCTGTGCTTTGTTAGTTTCAGCTGTGCCATTATTTGAAATTCTGTTGTTGAAGGAAATTCATCAACAAATGCTAATGGTACTCTATGTCATCCATTTTGAACCTCAATCAATTTAGAACGATTTGCTCTGCTTTGGAGAATCTCCCATTTCACCCCATAGACATCCCTTGTACACCATACATGCTTATACCCCATTCTTTGTTGTTAGACTGTTTGAATACAAGGTTAAGCAAATTCTCCCATAGGAGAATACCAGGTATGAATTCTGGTTGGAACAACTCCCTGTAGTCATATACTGTAAATGTTACTGATGGGTTGTTGCTGTATTGTTTATTTTTCAACAAAACTACAAGACAAAGCTATTTACAGTTGTACCCAAACCACAAAAACATATCATAGTTGTACCTCAGCATACCTGGAACTACCTGGACTTCAATTTAAATACATAGCCTAGGGTTGAATTAGGCTAGAACATGTGATAAAACTACTTGAAGTTAAATACAGATAATTTTCCTTAGTGCATAATTAGTGTTTGCAGAGCTTATACTTCAATTACAGTTTTATAAAGTTTATAGAGAATTCAGTGGCAAAATTAATTTACCCAAATGCACCTGAAATCAGCTCAGTGGCAACTTGAGCCAAAAAAGTCTGTATCATCAGAAATCTTTGAATTGTCAGTTGTCTGCATTCTGTTCTGTCCAAGTGAGGGCTATTGTAATACAGCCTAATTTAATGTCACCATAAATAGCATTTAGTAAAATACAGAGAAGTGAGAGTACATTAATAATACAAAGTCAAGAACTATATCTTTTTTAGAAGCAACATCTTAATTCATCATTTGTAGTCTTAGATATGGATGGAACACAGAACACTGTTACAATATATACAGTCTGATCTTTGTCTAGAATACACCTGAATTAATATTCACTATAATTTTGAGGATTTTGTGCTGATATCAAAGCATGCAATATCAACTATCTCTACAATAAAGGTAACTTCATGTCTGGGACATATTTTTGTCAAGAAGAATCAATTCTTCTTTTAGAAGCTATTTAGTATGCTGCTATCTCAGGGTGCAAAAAAGTACTGCAGCATTTAGATGTGATTTTCTGTTACTTCCATTCTGTTCAATGATTTGCAGTCATCAGTACTTCATGGGGGAATAAAGTGATTGACTTCCTAAAAAATAATGTCATAAAGCAGATATGGTAGAATATAAAACATCAATGCTCACATTAATAATCTTTAAATATTTGATGAGTAAGAAGTTGTCCTCACAAGAAAAATTTGAACAGCAATATTTCTTGTAGGGGATGTCATAAACCTTCCTGAAATCTCGTGAGACATAACTAACCTAAGATCCACCTTCTGCAGAAGGCTTTGAAGTGATAGACCTATTAGCAAACTAATTAACAATCCATTATAAATGACCAAATTAATTTTCATGACTTAATCGTAAACCTTTTATGAACCCAAAACTTTCAGATGCTCTATTCTTAATAAGACACGTCACCTTAAAACTCATTACAATAAACCAGTAATTTAAATGACTACTGTGAGTAATGCATGAATAGATACTGTTCAAAACAGTGTATTCCTTTTAAACATTTACTCCTATAATATATTTATTAAATGCACTTTCACTGCTTTTACATTTCAGTACAACTAGGTTTTAATACTGAGGTGTTGCTGGATCGCACTGAAATAACACCATGAGCACAACATGCATAAAGAAAATTAGCTGTGAAAATGTCAGGTCAAGTATCTCAATGGATCAAAAATTAACATGGATTTGACCTTGATTCCCATACAGTTCATCCATTAGTACTCCAGATCCAACCAATAACAACTGTACAGGCATCATTTAGCAATTAATAAAAATACAAGGATGTATTCTAAACTTGTAAATCTCCATTTTAGTAAACTACAATTGCTCTCACAGACTTTTGTCTTTTTCAAATGTACCCAGGGTTTCTGATTTGGACAGAAAATCAGTAGAAGTTACTGATATATAACTATACAGTGACTATTTGAAATATAAGTTTAGGGGGCTGGATTTAAACTCTAGTCCTAACCAAGTTTTTCCACATTTTAGAGAAAAACATTAAAATTGTTTTAATAGAGACTGGTTAAAAAGAAAAAAAAAAGGAGAAATATTTATTAAAAATAAAATTAATTGTAATGTCATTTTATAGCCCTGTTATTTTTCCATCATGTTGTAAATATGTGGAAATTAAAAACTTTCTGAACCTGAACTGAAAGTGAAAAACTGATCTGAAAGCAGCAACTGAGTCCAAAATCTGTTATGGAGACATGACTGTCATAATGCTATGTTTCTTTCCCGATCAACAAGCAATATAAATATATCTGTTATTTACAAGTATGTTGCTTCATCCATCAAGGCAACACTGAACAGACTGCACTTAGTAGGTAAGTGAGGCATGCCAGAGAGTGATAAAAATGAAAAATGACTCCCATTTCAGCTATGCTAATTCTGAGCTACATACTGTAAATGCTTACAACTCCTGTTAAGGTAATGCCTCTAAGAACACAGCTACGAAAAAATTGCAAGAAAATGTTCAAATGAAAGCAGTCTTTTTCAGCTAATTTGGATCAAATTCCTTTGTTAAAATTGATGCCAAAGGAATTAATAAGCCCAACTCAATAATATGAAGTACTAATTTCCCTTGGAGAAAGTAGCTTGCAGGATTACAAAGGCCCATTTCTGTGACATGAGCTGCATAATGAAAAAGATTCTTTGAAGTTAGTAGTACAAATGAAAAACATTTGGTAATTAATGGGGTGCAGTAAGATTCAATATTGCATTGTATTTATGTTCTTCAGTTCCCTATATACAGAAGTTGTGTATCTGTAGGATGATCTGGAAGAGAAGATTTAAATACTTTGAAAAACTCCCTGGAGAAACTTAGACATTTCCTTTTACAAAAACAACAGTCAATCATTTTTTAGATGGGGTTACGTAGCACAAATAACCTCAAGCTTCCCCCTGATGGTAGTAGGGATGTTGCTATTCATTCAACTCCTAGGCACATGCAGGTGTTAATTGTTGGCAGGTCAAAGCAGCTGTCATCTTCAGTATCTCTGACTAAGCTAAAGAAGTACAGTCCAAGATTTGTGAGAAACACAAACCTTCTAGTGCAGCAGAATATAGTTTGCTGCCCTGATATTTTATGATCTGGTAAAGGACTTGTCACAAGGTACTCATATCCAAATCTAGGTATTACAGTGAGTCTTCACCACAAACCCTCTTCCTCTAGCTGCAGTAGACTAGGTACTTATAGAAGACAGTATCCTTCTTGGTGTTTTCCTCAACAGTCTTCCTTCAAGATTTCGCCTTTGGTTGAACAAAGGTCTGCAGATCCATGAAGGAGGGTAGAACAAACCTAAAGAGTCCAGCACATTCCCCTTTTGTAAACAACCATGAGAGTTTACGGGCCTCCACACAAGCCAGCTACATTTACTATCATGCTAGGTGGACAGAAGTGGGTTATGCCCCTGGAATGGCATCTTTACAGACAAGTATAAATTCATTAATAACTGTATTATTACCATGGCCGTAATTACAAATACCTACCCCTTCTTTTCATCAGGGAGTGGGAGAAAAATCTTTCTACTGACATGGGAATGGGGAGATGATGATGCAACTGATCAAAACCTAGCCAGCCAAACAAGAGGGAAGAGGGGTTTTTTCTGCAGATAAGGATGCAAAACTGTTCTCTGAGCTGTCTGCTGTGTGATGAGGAAGGAGTGGATGGATTTCTGACAAAGTTGCTGAAAGGAAAGCTGTCATATTTGTTAGCTACATGTACATACTGTGCTACTGCAATTTTCTTTCTTTGTAAATCTGTGCCATTTGTGTTAGTAAAATATTTTGTGACTCATATTTATCGGAGATGTTATGACTCAGATGGAAATCTAGGCAGGCTACAGCAACTTCCCAACATGTTTCAGAAATAACCTAATTTTATTTCATTATTTTCTTATGCAGTCTAGAAATCTTGAATTCAGGCCGGTTTGCCAAGCCCAGCAGATGGGTGATATTTTGGCAAAGGAAAATACAAGTTCATTTTAGAAGATTTTAAGGGAAGGAAGGTACTTGGAAAAGGGAAAAATATTACTTTTTCTTTTTTTCTTTTTTTTATTTTTTTTTAAAGGCACATCACATCTTTCTTCACCATCTGGAAAGGAAGTCAACTTTACAGAGAGCTAACTCCTATGAGGTAATTCAGATCTGGGGTGCAGAATATAGCATAATGTATATCTTCCAAATTTACTGAAACTTTGTCTGGTCTTTCTAAGTTCACTCATTCAGGAGTTAAATCTTGCACTTCTATCATGCTTGGGTTCTCTCCTTCTTAAAACTGTTCTCAGCGTTCTGTGCATACTGCCACAGTTCCAGAGCTTCTGTGCATACTCTAGTTGCTATGTCCAGAACATAAAAAGCAACAGGCAAGAGAAACTTTCTTAAACCTTGTTTGTAAATAGTAAAAACAAACAAACAAAACAGGTAAGAGGAATAGAAAGATTTTAAAAACCAACTAAAATTGTTACACAAATTAAGTCTACCATTGTAACTTTAAAGAAAGACATTCTTATATTGGCTAGCTTTCATCTGCAGTGTCTCTATATCAACAAAAAAACGACCTTTCTTAAATCCTGTCCCAGTTCTTTTTCTCAGATTGGTTTTGATTCTTCTATTTAAGCCAGAAATGCAAACTCAAAAAGACATTAAGAAAAAATGTCTTTGATACAAAAAATAATACTAGTTATTTTGAAATTGGTGGCTGCTTGTACAGTGCTTGAGAAGATGGATATTACTCAAGATGAATAGTCATTTGATATTACTCAAGATGAATAGTGATTTGATTTGAGCTTTTCCTTCAGTACACAAATGTTTTAATCCAATCTAATATCCACTTTGTAATAAAAAGAGGAATCCAGTGACAAATACAGAATTATTTAATTTTTAAAAAAACGCACTGAAGAAACAGAATTGAATGAGTTGTTCTGAATCCATATGACATAAATGATGTTGTTCATGCGGCTGGAACATGGTTTGAAATATCTACTAAATTTTGTAAATTCCATAGACTCAGTGTTATAATTTTCTTTTAAAAAGCCCTATGTAAACCAACCAAGTTTATTGTGAAATAGCAACTCAATTTTGCCTATGCAATAAACAGGTGTAGTTTTTGCTTCAATTACATAAAAAGTCAAGAGAAGATAGTGGCTTATTTTGCTGTTCACTTTGTATGTAATTGAGATGTTAAGTACACTACAATGTTTAGGGACAGAAAGGCATTTATGTGCTGTCAAAAGTCCACACTCTTCAGACATGCCACATGCATCAATAAATCCACCCATGCAGAAAAAAGCTTAAAAGCTGTCATCTTTACTCCATGTCAGAAGCAGCTTTCAGCATTTTGACAGCTACCTTACTTTGTGCTCACCTTATTTGGTTTCACAGGCTGAGAACCTAGTTATCTCATCCATTCTAAATGAATTCAAAAATCCCAGACAATTATCTGGATGATATGACAACAAAGAGCAACCAAATCAATTATTCTAATGTAACATATAAAACTTTAAGTTTAATGTATTTTTACATTACCCCTTCTATGGCATATTTCATTCTCAGTCAGCTGTCAAGAGCAGCCTTCAACTGCCAAGAGCAGATACAACTGCTTTCACATAATTTTAATTGAAGACAGTTGAGCATGCAAAATAAATAATATTGAAAACACAATAAAATGGCAAATCTGTGGAGTTTAGACACTTCTTGACATAAACAAAAATTACATTGTTTGATACCAACTCAAAGAGAATTTATGGCATAGAATCCTAATTTGCAACTAAACCTGGTTCAAACCTCCCACCTGTGTTTTTTTCCTATCTAAAACAGTTCTGCATTTAATTTAACCATGTTCAGTAAGGAAGTCCAGAATGTTGAATTGTTCTATGTAAACAATGCAGATGATGATTTCCTGATGTGAATGGTATTGCACCAGGCATGATGCATTCTTTAGATGTGTAGATGAATTAATTGTTGAACTGAAATCTTACGGTTATCTAAGAATCAGTAATCACAACGTGATTTAAATTTCATAACAAAAAAAATAAAACAGAATTGAAGTTCTTCAACAAAAACAGTTTTCTAAATCTGAAAAACACTTTGAAGGGAAAAATAAAACAGAAAGATGTGATCTAATAGATAGATATTTGCTTAAAAGAGTAACTCACTGAAGGCAGGAGTCGCCTAAATATTTGGAATTTTAATACACACACACTGGTTACACTGAAAGTAATGCCTCCTATTTACTTCCATGGAAATATTTGTATATGACCATCCAGAACATGGCTTATCTTTCACTTCACTGTTACCTCTGCTGATAGGCACAGTCCACTGCCTCACTGTACTCACATCCACCGTTAGGTCTCCATAAAAGTTCAGCAAGCGTCAGTGAATGCCAGTGGGTGCCATATTTTCCACACGAAATTTAGTGGCACATCTTTCCTTCATCTGCACTTCCATGTCAGACACCATTTTGACAGAATGCACCTCCACTGGTCGTGTTGATATGAAAATTAATAAACACAGAGTATGAATTTATGCCAGACAATACAATTTACAAAAGTTAGGTCTCCTCAAAAAAATTATTTATGAGATTACAAGAGTAGTAAAGAGAGCTAGATAGTCAAAACAACTTGGAATAATATTTGAACCTCTGCTAACTGGCAATGGCATAATTTTAAAAAGACCACTGAAGGAGGTCATTCTTTCATATGTTAAATAAACTGAAAATTGTTCAGTAGTTAGAAATCATGAAGTAGCTACTTTTGCAGTTAGTAGCTTTCTTCTGGCTCACTTTCAGCCTTGATGATATTCAGCACAATAATTAAGATTCCAAAGTAGATAGACAGTTACTTTTGACAGAAGTGTAGATACTCCAGTGTTTGTTAAATCACTGAATAGCAATAATATACACTATCATCACACTGTCTTACTGTTCAAACACTTGCAAAACAGAAAGAGAAAACAGTGACAAGTTTAGGAATCGTGTTTACATCTCAATTTCATAGAAATGGCAATTTCTCTCAGAATAAAAGTGATACTGACTTCTTTTTGTGAAGATTTCTGTTTTTGCTTTGGTTTGGTTTATTGATGGCTTTTGTGGGGTTTTTTTGTTGTTGTTGTTTTTTCAAAAACCAAGTCAGGAACACTTCAGTACAAATTTCTAATGTGGATATCCCACCCTCACAAATAGCAGGATAAAAAGCAGTAAAATGGTTCTCTGTTGGGGTTCAGCACTAGTGAACTACACAGAGTGGCATTTCTTATGCCCATATTCCAGTATAGGACGCTGAACAAATAAACTACGAACGGTAAAATGCTGAAAATATGTTTTCCAGTAAGAAACATATGGTGTAGTAGTAAATCAAGGCAACTTCGAACACGAAATGAAATCTTTGTTGACAAGTTTTTTAAGTGGTGCATTTCCTTTTGGATAAGCAACTGCACAAATGTTCACAAAGCAACAATCTTTGTAAGAGTCAGTTCCCCCCAGCACATCTTCTTGTTAAAAACTAATTTGCCTAGTCTCTATGTAGTTGTGCAGGATTCATCCCCCTTCAGTACTGCAAAAACCTCCCCCCCCCCCCCCCCCATGGATTCTACCAGAGTTTTACTAGGAAAACTACAAATGTTTTCACCTTGGATGTATCTGCACGCACAGCCTATCTAATCATGTGTAAAATTTGAATTCCAGAACAAGATTTCTTGTCTTCGGGAATACTTGGATTACTATATTGACCAGAGCCCTGGTTCTCATTTTTAAATATGTAAAAGATGTTTAGAAAGAGAAACTTGAGACTACGCTTAGTTCCTGTCAAGGTCAGATCTAGAAATCCAGCACTAGCAAATTGGTTATTCCAGCAGATATTTTTTCTATCGTATAAATAATCTAGACTCCCACTTTTGCTTTCAGACATTTTCAGAGTTCTGTCATTCTGCAATTACATCTCAATATCAATTGCTTTATTATTACAGACCTACTAAAAGCTGATCCCAAAATGTATGTATTAACTTGCCCTGAAGACCTTCCTCTATGAATAGATTTATAAGGTCTCTGTCAGAAGAAAATCACCTTCTCTTTCATCTTCATTATACCAGCATGGAAATTAATGTAGAATGGACAGAAAAATGATGAGGTACTGCAAGAAGATCCTCAAGTGGCTGAATTGTTTATATAATTCTATGCATTTTATGTAAGTACATTAAAAACATTAAGAATAAATTTCTTGTAACCATTAGTAGAGGATGTCACAAGAAACACTGACACAAAGCACAGATGAATAATCATGCAGTACTGCAATAGATGGTTATTAGAACAATAAAATCTGTCATGACAGTGAGATTCATGTCAAGCATGCTGTATGACACGGATGAAGTTTAGCATCACAGATCTGTATGGGGCATCCTAAACTGGCATTGCTGAAGCAGCAGTTTGTGTCGTTAGATTCAGTGCCATGTGAGTCTGAGGGAAAAGGTCTGAGCAGTCACACTGATAAATTCGCACCTGATCCTGCTCTATAGAGCTACTCTAACCCAGCACTCCTTCATTATTCACTGTATCTCATTTTGTCAGAGAATAAATAGGTCCTTAAATGCAATCATTCTTATCCTTCTTTACTGTGATATGTACTTACACATGTACACACACAAGGCTATTCAGACCAGCAGCAATATTCTATGTCAGAAATATTTTTGTTCAGTCTTTGAATTGAACCATGCACACACCAAAGGTTTAGTGCTGCCTTCAGAGTTTTTGATGGATGTTATATCTGAGATGACTGCAAGGATACAGTAATGTTAAGCCCTAACCTCTGGCCAAGTTAAATAACAAGGACAGAGCTCTGTTTCAGAGAACCACATGGAGATTTTACACAAAGACACATATCTGTCCAGAGATTCACATTTAGTTTTTGTTTTTTCAAAATGATGGTTCAAAGAGCACAATGTAATATGAAAACTGTCCCACAGGTGAACAAAACAAATCAGCGTTTGAAAGGGTCATGCAAATGTTTGGGATTGAAAAATCTATTGAAGGTCACCCTCTCCATACAATCCCAAAGCAGCTAAGTGATTAAATAGATGCTCTCACTTGGGTTAAAAATAAATAAAAATAAATAATAAGTAAAAAAATCTTATTCAGAAACAAGACAGAAATGAACAGTCAAGTTTTTCTAATGAAAGAAATCATTGATTAATTCTCACTGGGATGTGTACTGAGTCCATTCTTTTCTGTTAATTCATAAACAAACTGGAAAGGGAGGTGAAGACTCGCATGAGACTGAAAACTGCTGAAAACTGCTGAAGCAAGGTAAGGGTGAGGACTGACTGCCAGGGGAAGACTCTAACGTATCAGACAGATGGCCTGATGGAATGAAATATAGTTAAAAAAAAAAAGCAAGGTATTGAAAAAGTTAAACCAAAAGACATGAAACTAAACAGAGCAAAACAGTTTCCAGCATCAACAAAAGTATTCATTCTTAATTCCTTCAAAGTAGACAAGGAATTAATTTCTGTGTAAGAAAATTATTTCTATAAAAATTAAAAAGTCAAACCAAGAAAAAAACATGACGCATCTCAGAGAGAAGCTTTATACTCCCCTGGATTTTAAATAATGGATGAGTTTATATCAGAAAGTTCTAGACAACATAAACAGTTTTTTCTCTTATTCTCTCTGCTCTGTTGAATGTTAGTGCTATCCCACTCATTATCCTAGAACTTCTTGGAATTTGTCTACATCTACCATGTCAGAGTACTCAAATAGTTTAACAATCTGAACTCTAAATCCCACAACCATTTCATTATGAGTTCTATGTAAAAGAATGCTGACAATTCTTTTGGAAATTTGTCTTTACAATTCTCAACCCAAATCAGGCTTGTTACCTTTTAAAGATAGGTTACCTTTTCTTCCTTCTTTTAAAACCTAACATTGCAATACTAAGTATAAATATTGTGCAAAATGATGTTTGCTGCTATGTACTACATCCTGCCTTTCCCTTCACACAACTGACATCAGATTTCTCTTCTAAAAAAATCCCCTGAACAGTTTATTTTATAGTGTGAGCCTTTCTAAATAAATCAACAGATCTCTGATCTCTCCAGCAAATGACTATTTTTAATATGGGAATACTTTATTTCTCCTGCTATATAAACACTTGAAAGAGATATATTTCAACACAGATTTTTTATTTTTTTTTTAAACTACAACAGTTGAAAGACAAGTCATGACATATGCTTCAGTTCTAGTGAATTGTGTGGTACATCACAAAAACAAAAATGTTCAAAAAAAATTTGATAATAGGCAGAGTCTGAAGCAGTAACAAAATGGGTAAGCAGTAAATGGATACAGAACATTTATATTAAAGTGGTGGGAGGGTAGCTTTGGCTCTGGGAAAACTTTTAATTTACTAATGTTGATTAACTAAATGAAACATATGGAACAGAAAGTCTGCCAGTCACAATCACAAGTCTGCTAGAAAAGATTGTTTAATGGCTTCAGCTGCAAATGCTCTGAGGAGTAAAGTAATAAAGAGAATTTGGAATATGATGAAAGACCATAGAGAGGATATAAGAACAACTGTAAGAGCTACAGCATGACACAAAGATGTCAAATGGATGTCACCTGGAAAACGACTGTCTGGCAAGAGTTAGTGTGAGCTGAATACTGAGCCTGTGTTGGCACTGTAACATGCTAATACAAAAGACACGCACAGCTGCACAGGAAACACAGAGAAGGCAAACATTTTACTCTTTCAATATGGGCATGGGAATAGTATGAACATTGCCAATCTGTTAAACCCACAGACTTACCACCCACTGCAACACTAAAAGTACTGCCCATAAAAACTTCTCATAGCTGGCACACAACCAAACCAAAGATGCTGGCACAGGGACATTAAGAAGGACTCTGAATGGAAATCAATAGTGACTGTATATGACAAGTTTATGAGAACACACGCAAAGGCCCAGAGAACTGAGATAATCCCAGCCTTCTCAGCATGCTAAACAAAGAGAGGATGTGTGGCTGACAGAAAAAACGAGAGAAAGCCATAGCTGAGTTCTAAACTCTACCACAAACAGTCCTGTAGCTACAAAACTAGTTGGGTTCACACCTGAGTTTTTCTATTTCACATTGCAGTGATCTTGCATTGGCTTAACCTTCTGAATTTACCAGGCAGCTGTGAAACGTATCAGGGACAAGAAGGACAGGTGCAGGCAGAATAAAAGACTACTTCCTCCATCAGAAACCCTATCTTAACCCCACCTTCCTTGTCCTTCTGTCAATCCAAGGGGAAAAACTCAATTAAGAGCAAAAAGAACACTGCACCAGCAGTTTGTAAGGCTCATGCCTTTTTTCCATGGAAAAACAATCTGCAAAATTGTTCTAGCTAACGGAAGAAGGAAGGCAGTAGAAAATATTGAAAAGAGCTAGCATAGCTACATGTGTTAGGGACATCTTCATGGCTCTATAGCTCTTTTTCCACATGCATCGCACCAACTTTTCCATGCAGAGATTTGCCTGACATGTGTGTATTGCTGAGTTAATTATTATTTCCAAATAGACAGTAGCATGGGATTGACAAGTGAAAAGCAGCATGGCTTTGGCTCTGCCTTCAGTTCTAAGATGATATTTACCAGAAAAGTATCATAGCTTCCTTCAGCTGGAGATCAGACAAACTAGAAGTAAATTCAAGCTGTTCAATGTGACTGTGTTGTGAAGAGGGAAGTCATTTCAAGTCCCCCTATCTTTGATGCTGGAAAAAAGTGCTCAGTACCTAAAAGGAACTTCTTGGCACTTCACAAGTTTTCACTCTAGTGCCTAATACATTAGGAGATAGTTTGCTTTCTAATGATTTAAGTCTGACTCATCAAGACTTGACATTTACAGACTTAGTCAAATATTCTGGAGTAATTAAAAGGGAAACATTTTAAAAGAGCTTTTTATATCAAAGAGAAAAGAAATAACTGTGTTGACCGTCTAACAGAAGTGTGACAAAGCCTAATTGCATTTATTCAAAATCCAGCCCAAATAAAATGTCAAGATAATGGCTCTTTTTCAAGTTTCAAGCTGCATAAGAAACATACAGGGGAACAGGCTCTAGAAGATATAAACAATTCTAAGTCTGAATTCTATGAAAAGCTGCTACAGAAAGAAAGTGCATCATTTTTATAAAAGCAGCATAATGACAAATTAGGGGAAAATAATCATTCTCCAAAAAGCATATTCTACCTTGCCCATGAGAGGGCAACTCAGTTCAGCTTCAGTGACTGCACAGGAATGTGGGGACATGAAGACTGAGGGTGTGGTAGGCAGGGACAATTTCTGAGAAATTCTTAACCACCTTAAATTTTGTGAGCTTAAATGGCAGCAGAAGCATAATTATCTGAATTTTTGGTATAATTCAGAGGCTCAAGATCACTCTCAGGATCCCCTGCAGAACTGAGCTCAAGCTGCTGACTGAAGCAAAAAGCCAAATTGCTGTCTCTTCGTGGAAGTTAAGATATTACTCCCCAGATGATTTCCAGTGATGAAGCAAAGAAAAATAAGGGCAAATGAAAGAGGAACAGTATACCTCTACGGAAAAAAAATTTAAAAAAAAGGAAAAGAAATGAAGCACAACTCCTTAATTTATTCTCTAGTCATTTAAATGTTGTCTCCCTTCTCCTCCTCCTACTGGCCAATTTCATCTTCAAATCAGTTTATGTCCTTCCTTCTTATTTTTCTCTATACTCTCTTCTTAAAAAGAGATGTTATGTACTACCAGAAAACACAGTACCTCATCAGGGATTAATCCTGCCATCCTTCAGCTGAACTCTTCCAGTGAAAGATGATACATGGCCTATTTTTATCCAAAGAAAAACTACAGGAAAGAAAAAAAAAACTACAAAATACTGCAGTCAGCATTAAAATATGTCCTCTTCACTGCCCAATAAATATCATCATGAAATTTCTTCTTTCTGTATACTGTAGATGAGTCATCAAAAACACAAGTGTGTTGGATACACCAGTATTCAAAGAGCACCTCTGCAATCTCATATAGCACAGGGAGATTTTATTTAAAAAAGGAGCAAGAGATCTCTGTCATGATCCCCAAGTTCCCATTACAAGCTCACACTTAGTTCTGTAACTACCAGATGTCAAGCCAGAGCTGCCAAAGTGAAGAGGAACAGATGGCATAGACCCATTTAAGTCTCTGAGTTTCAAGAATGGGTTTGAGGGACTGCATAAAGAGGTTTTGCTTGTGCCGAATGAAGTACTAGGAGATTTTTCACCACTTATAGAGGGGAAAAAATTTAAGAAAATCAGGATAAAAGGCAATCCAAAGGTGATGCCTTTTGATTATGCAAATATAGCAGATATTTAAATTCTGATATTTTTTCCCTCAAGTGAAAAAATTTAATAGTAAATCTGCTTTCATAAATGATTTCTTGGTTTTAATTTTTTAAAAAGTCTGTAAAGCCTTAAGGCACTCCATTAAATCTCATCACTCAAAAACATATAAATGTGTTTTAAGACAGTGAACATATCTTGGCTCTAAGCATGTCTGAGAAATGTCAGATTGCAAATTAAAGAAGTAAGCATAAGTAATTGTATTCTGTCAGGGCCTGTGGTAGCATTCACAAAGAAATCTTACAGCCACATAGTGAGTTTATAAGATTTTCAGCATAAAGTGGCAAAACAGAACCATTTACTACTGAGTGAAGTTCAAAAAAAGAAGTTTAAGATATCTGCCCTCTGAAATTACTAAGCTCTTCTTTACACAGAAAATCTATTGCAATGCTGACATTCTGATCCCCTAGTTGAATCAAGGGAGCTGCAGTTGGTCAGCGTATCTTCAGATTGACTGCTGAAGAGTCAGACTCCAATTCAGAAATAACCATCTACGAACAGCTTTTAACGTGAGAACAATGTTAATAAGAGAGAGCAAGTGAAGTAAATAGATACAGTGAGGAGACTCATCACATACCTGAACAGTGCTACTTTAGGCAGTGCCTTGCTGAAGGTATAGTATACCACAAGAAAATGGGATTCTCCCTGAACGTGCTGAGTTCTTGACATTTTAAACTTGTTTCCCTGTAGACCCTTTCCATCTCTGCAAATCTGCACATCTGCATCACTGTTGCACTGCATTGCTTAGCTCCCCAACCATTATCCCAGAACAATGCTTGAAAATGGTCGGTTTGGCTTATGAGGCTGTGCAACATCAGAGCTCAGTGTTGCAATCTGCACAGCATAATAGAGGACAAGAAGCATGCTCCTAAGTGCAGTGATGAATAAGTCTATAAACTCAATCGATTGTGAAAGAATTTAAAGGACACACCAGTGTACTGGAAACAAAACTGTCCTCACATTCCTTATTTAACCCCTAGGCCTAATTTCATTCCATTCAATTTAGAGATTTTACTTAGAAACCTGGCTGCTCTGCACCCTAAAATTATGTTCTGAAACCACTAACTCTATCTGCATTTCACAAAATCCATGGAACGAGCGGCTTTGGCATGTTCAGAAAAGGGAAGAGAAGATTAATTCTAATTTCAACAATTTAAGTCTTAAATGAAACTAAAATTAGACTGATACGAAGGGAGACTGTCTTTCCAAGAGGGTTTGATTTGAATTCCTTCTTACAAAGGTAACTATGCAGCCCTTTTATTCTGAACAAGCTCTTCAACTTTTGTAGTTATACAAACTCCCAATTGAACATCCCCTCTCTTCTCATTCCCCACCTCAAAATTCATTGTGAGAGCACAGAATAGGCTCTAGTCAGGTAATGCAAATAAATGGGTCACTTTAAAAGATGTGAAGAATTAACCTACAGAAACGCAGAGAACAAATATGTTATTACCATCATTCTCCTGGAAATGAGACTGCGAGAACAGACTGTAGAGTTTCATATACTCATATGGTCTTCTACTGTAATTGGTAAAATAGATTTAGGACCAAAATCTTAAGTCTATGGTACTTTATATCCTGTTTTTTATCCTATTACATGTAGAATATGGTCATAAAATTGAAAAGCGTTGATATATGATATAATCAAAGGCCTAAAATAGAATAAATGATGAAAATACAACCTCTTGGGAAAAATGAAACTAGAGTGGCAAGTAAATTAGCCAGTTGTATGGGTAGTTTATTGAGCCAAGCAGCTAGCTTGTGTGGGCATTTTATTTACCGAGCTGTCTGGTTACAAAGAATATCACACATTTTCCAGCTATATACATATCAGTAACAAAACTCTCTCACTGAGATTTTAAAACCACACTTCAAATTATTTTCTTAGTCAGCATGTAGAAGTGATTGTCTTTAACTCAGGCAGTTCAAACAAAAGTTCTTATCGCTACAGAAATAATGTTTATGAAAATGTTGAAATTTCAAAAGGAATGACCAGGGAAGCACAGTTATAACAGTCTGCATACAACTTCCAGCCTGTGTGTGATGAAAGGGCTAACTATATCACTCAATCACTACAAGGAAAAGAGAGATGCACAGGTATACAAAGGGAGAAATAGTACATTTTTTCCCATTTTCTTTCTGTCATCAGTAAATGGGGTTCCAGAAGGAACAAGTTTTTACTTCATTCTCCCACCATAAAGCAGTCAAGTTCCTCTTCTGAATGTGTGCTCAAATCCTCCCATGTGCTGGGCCAGGTTTGCCAAATCTCTGCAACTTGAAGTAACCTACTGGTCTTGTACCATGCCAGAAGGAAAAGGAAGAGGAAAACCAGTCCCCCTGCAGAAGTGTCTGTGAGGAGATATACAATCTTTTTCTATTTCCTAGTTCTGGCAAGGCTCAATTATTCTGCATGTTTTTTCCCCCATCTTTAGTAACATAGTTGTGTGTTGTTACCTCATTTTCCTCACTTTTCTCCAAGTCTCATCAGCAAATATTCTTTGTTCCTTGCCTTTCCCTTCTCTCATTTCCCACCAGAATCCTTAAAAGATTTGAACCTGCAGAGCATTCTGCAACCAAGAGAGATATTTGCAGGCACAGTGCACAGTACCCAGCAAACTCTCCATTCTCCCGAGAATGCTTAAGATCTGTTCATAACTACTGACTTTCCCTGAATCCCTCTCAAACAAGTTTATTTCTACCCCCAAGTTTGAAGCATGGAGTTTTCATATAAAATCACAATCTACCCCTAGATTATCCCACAAAATGTAAGAGAAGACCGCTTGAACATCTAATCTGCATTAACCATTATAGATGAAGTTATGTGTAAATAACCAAAGAAACCATTTCACTCCCACAACTTCCCAGGACTGCAGGAGACCTGGTCACATTCAACCACAAAAAAAAGTAAAATATTCATACCCATTTCAAGGCAACCATGCCAATTCTATGTAACAATCAGCATGAAGTTTCTGCCTCTATAAGATACAGTTTTCAAAAACATGATGAAGTCACTAGTAGGTCCCCTTCCAGTTTTGCTATGATTAGCTATCTTGAAGTTATTGAAGAAACTACTATCAACACTAATCTCAGTACATGGATAACTTCTTCCAAGGTAGCAGTTTTGTATCTCCAAATTCAATATTATGTTCAAGTGTTTATAAAATCATGTCCTAAAACAGGAGCAACAACATGAGGAAAACCAGCAAATAACCATAGAATTACAGATTCTAAATTAGCAGAGGAACATTCTCCAAATAAAGATGTTCACTGAAGGCTAGGATAACTATAGCAAGCTAATGCAAAACCATTTATTAAAATTTTCCTCCGGTATCTCATACAGTTGATCCTTCTGCTGACAGAACAGCAAAATTGTAGAAGTCCTATTTAACACAAAATATATTGTTTGCCTCAAGGAATGTATGGCATTATGGTTGTCATTTTATGTAACTCCAAATAACTAGATGTGTTCACTAAGGGTTTTCTTTAATGACATCAATAACCAATTGCTTTAATTTTGTCACAAATGTGATACGAAAGATTCAACAGCAAATCATACAGAAATAAAAGCTTCAAATAATATAGTACTAAATGTTATGAATTAATCATTAGAAAACATACACTTTGAACTTTTGAACTTCAATGTGCTTGAAATTTACATTTTGCCTTGAAACTAGATTTAACATGCACACGTATTTTCGCACAGAGCTAGAAGTTATTCTCCTTCTATAATGAAACATAAGGTATCTGTTCAGCTGAGAACAAAATGTGATCTTTTTCAGTTGTTTAAGTCCTAGCCCATATTTGCCTGAGCATTAGCTTATTATTCCCACATCGCCTATTATGGATTTAGTTTAATTCCAGTTTGGTAAAACCTTGCATGAAGCAGGCAGAAGCACAACAGCAGCGAGCATCTCAAAGAGAAATAAGAGGAAAACTTAAATAGATTGAAATGCATAAAAGCATTCCACTTTTCATAGTAAGTTCTTAGCTGAGTTGGCATGGGAGATTGCTGACATCAGTACTCTCACTGCAGATTTTACTGAAAGCTTTGTGCTAAACAAAGACACCACCAGGTGCCATCATGGGCTTTATTTCTTCATTATTTCAATTAGGTACTCCAAGAGATAAGTGTTCTATCAGTGTATCAGTAACCTCGTAGAACCTCAACATGACACAGAAGGAGAAAAGCAGAGTCAAGATCTCAAAGGCATGCTCTTTAAAGGTTTGAGCGGATGAAATAAGGATATTTTATTTCAATCTCATTCTTTCCCCCAGGAAAATGTTTATTTTACTATCTTCCTATTAATTATAGGAAAACTAATTGATCTACATCATTCAATTTACTTAAAATTCAACCTTTCATAATGATTCAGTATTAGAAATGGAGAATTTTCTTTTTTAAAAAGTCAGATTGGTTATTCCCCATCAAACAAAATGAAGTGCATTTCTTTGTTTTCACCACATTTTTTCCAAGACTTATTTGACTTGGGAAGGAGGGGAAAAAAAGAGAAAATGATTACGTAAATACAGGCTTTTCAGAAGTTGATATTGCCAGAGGGCTCTTAAAGAACTGTAGAAGTTTAAAAAAAAAATAGGAAAAGGGAAAACATAGACTTTGTCTATGCAACTCAGCAAGGAAGAGATAACTAAAAGTTAATTCAAAGTTACCTATAAAAGTTATATTCCCCATACAAGGAATTTCAGAAAAACTAAAACAAGCTCTGTATGAAGCATGATAGGCTCTGAACAGGTTTAGATTCCCTCTCTGTAGTGTACTGAGCAAATATTTTTCTTTATCACTTATGATCCAAACAGGTATAGCTTCCCTTGGTACTGTTGCTTTTTCAGTTTACAGCTAGTAAGGTTCAAAGAGGAAGATTAGCTCTTCTCAGCTTTTGTTCTTCAGAAATCTCTAGGTATTGCTTTGCTGAACTATGTCAGCATGGTGTCACACACCTCCAGAGCAGAGTACACACCATGTGAAGATGATGCCACGTGAGTCCTGTTCCTCAGCATTTCCTTTTGCCAGGGGTAAACTATCAAGATGAAACTTCTGCGTCTGATTTCAAGCCCATCTTGCTCAAACTGATAGCAGAATGCATCCCTACGTGCAGAAATACTACTCTTTCCTTAAGGCTTCACTCTGAAACACCTACTTCTCCACATAGGTTCTGGGATGGGAAATGCATAGCAGAGATACTATATTTCCACCTGTTCTAGAAATATGAGCAATGAACACGTCAGCAAATGAATCATCTATATTTTGCAAATCTACATCTTTTTTATTTTTAAAAAAAAGCAATAGAATAATCAATATTAACCTTAAACTAATAGTTATATATATTGCACACTAGTGTATAGTTCAAGACCCCCAAGCCAGCCCTAAATAAACTAGTTCAGTCAGTACCAGCTACAGCCTATGTACTTTGAAGCAGAACAAACGAGCCCCAACCCACAGGAGCCCTGTGCAGACTTATCCCATTTAGCACTAGTGTTTACCATTTGTAGATGGGTTGCTTTGTTATTGTTATTTTTAATAATACTTTGCAAGTGTAGGCTTAGATTTTGTTATTTATTAAGATCATGTATTTAAGCAAAAGAGCAAAACAAAGAAGTTTAAATCCATCAGTCATTTTATCACTGCTGAAAGTCACTTTGCCAATAACTAAGAGACAGAAAAAGCTACCGTAAAGTTATGCATGGTCACACTGTTCTTCTATTGGCTTTGATCTTTTTGCAAGAACAATTTATAAAACAGTCAGGAGCTGCATGCATTAACCAAACTGTCCTATCATAGCTTTCCACAGTGTTAACTAGTTGTCACAAGTGGTAGCAACACATTTGATGGGCAGCTCGCGACTGAGTATCAGTACATCATCAGACAGAACTCATTCAACTCTATCACCTATTCCTAAGCCTATCCACTTCAGAGGCAACATAGTATCAAAGACTTTTATTACAATATCAATTATATTTCTTACAATAACACTCATTTTTCTCTAGTAGGAATGGTTTTATTCTCTGTAATTTAGAAAACCAATTCCTAAGTATCTGCAAAAGAAAAACTAAATTAATGGCAGCTGGAATCTTTATATGAAGCAAAGAGTATCTGAGTTCCTCTGCCAGAATTTCAGCCTCTATCTAATTGTGTGTTCTTACTGCATTTTTCCCTTCAGCATAATGATTAAGCACTATGTTCTCATAGGCAGTCTGATCCAGTGTTGGTTGCTCTCAGATGATTTAGCCAGGAGAGTGAAGAAATAAAACTCGAGAAATGTAATGTTTTCACTTACATACATATACACTATTGCAAATAATTACAGTTAAATTAGTGGGATCGATTTTTTTTTTAAAGAAGTGATTGAAATTATAGAAATATTCCTATAGTATTAGGAACATAGTCCATTTCACTACTCCTCAAGCACATTCCTTGTTACATACTTCATATGACACATGGTCCACTTACTACAATAACATGCCTATCACACACCTTTCTAAAAGTTTAAGATGTACTGGAAAAGAGTGTTTTTCTATTATCCTGCATGGAAGAAGTAGCAGACTCACAGCTGAATGGTTTTTCAGAGCCAGACTTAAAAATGAAAGAAGCCACACTACTTTTATAGTGGAAAATTTCCTTCGCTTACAAGAATTTAAATCAAAATAGCCCAGCGTTATTTGTTTCTAAAAAGTCAGATTATCACTGCCTAATACTACCATTTAAGACTTCTACAACTACAGGCAGTGTTCATCAGAAAGGAAATACAGGCATAAGACATACTACAAACTGGTACTTAACATTTACAGCTTTTCATCAAGAGCCCTGTCCGTGATGATGTGGTAATATACACTAATAAATATTTCATTTGCCAATCTGGATAACTCCTTTCCACTGAAATTGGTTAAATGAGTAAGCACACAAGCCACAGAAACAGACAAATAAAAGAGAAATACTTTCCAACATTTAAAACTATGAGATTAGCCCAAACTGCTTTTCATTTAGAAGACATTTGAAACCTCTGTTTTAAACTGTGCTTTACAGGCATATCTGTAACAGCTATATAATTTTGCTGTCTGTATAATTAAGTTCTTCCATGGCATAACTCCCAAACCAGCAATTTTGCATCAACGTTTTATACGTTAGTATGTGCTGGATCTGTACACACTGTTATAATCAGGTATTGTGCTGCTGTTGAAAAACAGTGAAGAGCAGCTTGCTGAAAACACTTGGAAGTCTCAGACTGCAACATGAGACTCAAAGCAAAGAGATCTGTTTAAACCACCTACAGTGTTTTCCCTAAAACTCAGACTTCTTGGAGACAAGGCAGGGAGCGGCATGCTCCATCTTGAGCAGGAAGTCTTGTCCCAGTCATACAGCCCAGTCCTCATTAAATGTGACACTGGTATCCTTTGCTGCATTTCAGCTTCTCTGCTTGGGCTCCCTTAGCAGGATTAGTGTGTACTTCTCACCACTCTTTAACACAATTACTTTCCTGTTCTAGCATTTCTTTTACTGTGGAAAAGGTGAGATAGAACCAGAAAGATCCTATTCTACTTTGATACCTATCTGACTATACTTCTACATACATAAGCATATAGGTTCTAAAACGTGAACAATTTGAGGAAGCATCACCATGAGACAGGGATGCAGCTGCCGGTAGGTAAGAAATGAGGAAAAAATGCAGTGTTAACCCTCATCCACTAGAAATACAGATTTCTGGTGCTGTACAATTAAGATGCTTCCATGGCAGGCAGACATAGTATGGTTTCTCTCAGATCTTACCCATTCTAATTAAGATTGTTTAAGTGTACCTTACTGTTGGAGTTGCTATTTCCAGTTTCATTTGGTTATTACTCTTTACTAATCTAGTTACATGATTCACTTGAGCGTCTGTCAATACATCTTTAGAGGCATCTAGTGTAGTGGCTTGCATCTGACATAAGAACACATCAAATGCTGGCTTGAAAGTTCATTTTCCTTTTATTTAGTTAAGAGTTACACAAGGGATGGGCAAGAGTGAACTATTTACTTATACATTTCTAGTTTTGAATTTCAAGATTGTTCCTCATAACTGCTAGCTAGATCTATGAGTATAAATCACAAGAGAAAGGGATGAGTTTTGAGGGTTTTTCATGCTTGTTTTTATGGGTTTGTTTTTTGGTGTTTTTTTGGTTTTTTTTTTAATTTTCAGGTCTAGCTGAAAAGATAAGGAATAGTCTTGGGAGTAGTTTTATACCCTGTGGTTGTATTCCTTTTAAAAACTGTATGACTACATTTCAAGACAGTGGGTGGATGCTCAGGAAGAAGCCTATAGTCCAACTCCTGCTCTTTCATATTTTTATACTGAAAAGGAGAAAGGAAAATTCACAGAAGCCCTCCTTGGAATACAATCTTCATTAGGCAGATGGAGTTATGCAAGTGAGTGAAGGATGCTATAAAAAGAGCAGCAGCAGAGCAGCTCATCTCATAAGAGATGATGTAACTCATCACAAGCAAAGTGTCTCACCAAACAAACAGACTTCAGCATTCACGGCTTGGTTTGCCCATCCCTTCTACAGCACTGCCGTCCTACTCCATGAAGGACACAGAAATATCAGTAAGGAAAGTAAGAAATCACATATAATGGATAACAAATCCACAAATCCATTTTCTTTGAATTGTGTTGAGTGAATCAGATGCAAGTGTTCTGGTATAGGCACATTTAATTCAGTGCCACGTGCATTCCAACAGGCAAATAAGCACAACATTCACCAAGGAAAAAAAACAGTCGAAGACAGAATATGCCTCACACTAGCTAGGCTTCCTGATATTTTGTTTTACAAAGAAATCAGAAAGATTATTTTACATTAATGGGGCTTGTGCACAGATATGCCGGTTATTTCCCAGTTGTTATGCACTCATATCTCACTTGATAAAACTAGTCAGTATCATTGTATCTCATCACTGACTGACAGTAAAGCCTGTGCACCTCGAAAGATAACCTTATAGTATCTGGACACAAAAGTAAAACAGAGGTCAAAAGTCCTTTATAATAAAGTAGAAGTCAATCATTCTCATTAGGACGTACTAAGTCAATTGTCCTTGGGCAACACAAGGGAAAACTAGAATGACTACACTTGGTTTCTTATCCCTTTTCACTGAGCATCAGTGCTATGGTATTACAGATCTAGAATATCAAGTCCAGAAGGGATAAAATTGTGAAAAAAAATAACCTTTGTTTCTTAACAAGCACTTTAAATTTTATTTAAAACAAAAATAGTAAGAAAGAAGGGGGACAACAAATAATAAAAACCTTGCCATTAGAAATATCACTGATATGACTTAATTTTAGCCTAGTTTGTATTTTCAAAATCATAATAAATCCTAACTCACACAGCTAAGGAACAGTTTTCAACAAATTCAGGTCCAGTCCCTTTCTCAGCTGCTGACTGTGCCATTCAGTGGTATTTGCACAGTCCCTGGGACCACTATGTATGGTATACATCAGTCTTGAAAATGAAATTGTTATCATAACAGCAAGCACTAGCAAGCTAATTGATCTGTCACTCCCTTGGGCTTCTTTGATCACCAAGGCTGTATATATATTCTGCCATGTTTAAATTGAACCCTGAATTAATGCTTTATTACCATCTGATGTTTGTCTAAGTTGATAAAAACAATGAATTGTTCAGTCAATAAAAAATCATAAATAACCTGGAAAAATATTGTCTATGATTTGTAATACAATTTATTGATTGATTGTAGAGTTTTATTAACAGCTATGAAATTGTTGGAGTTTATGCCTTGCTTGCAGTCTTTATCTCTTGTCTAACGCAAGTCAGAACTCATTAACTGTTAACCCATTTATTAAACGAGCTCATTATCAAAAAAGCAACAGTTTTCCCCCAGGACAGAAAAAAACAACATCACTAATAGCTCAGATGGAAAAGGTTAAAAAGGTTATGCAGTGCTTTCCTCAGTGTAGTTCAAACATAAGGCCTCCAGTCTAAGTCAGTCCAGAAATGACAACATCATCAGTGCCAGGCATGAGTTCATAAAGTCCAGTAGACCTCATTCTGCTTTTCACACATGGAGGCAAGGGCATATAAAGCTTGTATTTATCCAGACATCTACAGTATAGTCCAGCTACTCATGACTTGCTGCATCTCCCAAGCTCATGCCTCCAAGTCAGTAGGAAATCTCAGATTTATCTGAACTTTAAAAGTAATGACAAATAAAAAACTATGCTTCAAGGCCCAGTTAAGGTGTGAGACAGTTTCTGTGCCATCCAAGAATCCTTTCAGCACCCTGACCACATACATGCCTTAATCCTACAACTCTCCTCAGGACACTGCAAAGAGACTCAGAGAACAACCAGTACAACAGGGAAAGTAAGACTTGGGAGTCCTGGTGTTTATTGTGCCAAATCCCAGGCTTTCCAAATGACCTTTGTCATTTATCCACTGCAATAAGGTTCACAGTGTTTTCAGTGAAGTTTCTACCTAAAGGTTTCACCAGAAAGGGAACTGAGTCTTAAGTATTGAGTCTCAATTAAGTCTGGAGCACTACATCCAGTTCTGGGCTCACCAGTATAAAAAAGTCTGGGATCTCCTGGAAAGAGAACAACAGTGGGCTACAAAGTTGATAAAGGGCCTGGAATACCTCTGTTATGAGGAAAGGTTGAGAGACTTGAGTCTGTTCAGCCTTGAAAAAAGAAGACTCAAAGGGAACTTGATCCGTGTCTACAAACATCTAAGGAGTGGGAGGCAAAGGGAAGCTGGACTCTTCTCAGCAGTGTGGGGTGACGGGACAAGGGGNGATTGATTGTAGAGTTTTATTAACAGCTATGAAATTGTTGGAGTTTATGCCTTGTTTGCAGTCTTTATCTCTTGTCTAACGCAAGTCAGAACTCATTAACTGTTAACCCATTTATTAAACGAGCTCATTATCAAAAAAGCAACAGTTTTCCCCCAGGACAGAAAAAAACAACATCACTAATAGCTCAGATGGAAAAGGTTAAAAAGGTTATGCAGTGCTTTCCTCAGTGTAGTTCAAACATAAGGCCTCCAGTCTAAGTCAGTCCAGAAATGACAACATCATCAGTGCCAGGCATGAGTTCATAAAGTCCAGTAGACCTCATTCTGCTTTTCACACATGGAGGCAAGGGCATATAAAGCTTGTATTTATCCAGACATCTACAGTATAGTCCAGCTACTCATGACTTGCTGCATCTCCCAAGCTCATGCCTCCAAGTCAGTAGGAAATCTCAGATTTATCTGAACTTTAAAAGTAATGACAAATAAAAAACTATGCTTCAAGGCCCAGTTAAGGTGTGAGACAGTTTCTGTGCCATCCAAGAATCCTTTCAGCACCCTGACCACATACATGCCTTAATCCTACAACTCTCCTCAGGACACTGCAAAGAGACTCAGAGAACAACCAGTACAACAGGGAAAATAAGACTTGGGAGTCCTGGTGTTTATTGTGCCAAATCCCAGGCTTTCCAAATGACCTTTGTCATTTATCCACTGCAATAAGGTTCACAGTGTTTTCAGTGAAGTTTCTACCTAAAGGTTTCACCAGAAAGGGAACTGAGTCTTGAGTACTGAGTCTCAATTAAGTCTGGAGCACTACATCCAGTTCTGGGCTCACCAGTATAAAAAAGTCTGGGATCTCCTGGAAAGAGAACAACAGTGGGCTACAAAGTTGATAAAGGGCCTGGAATACCTCTGTTATGAGGAAAGGTTGAGAGACTTGAGTCTGTTCAGCCTTGAAAAAAGAAGACTCAAAGGGAACTTGATCCGTGTCTACAAACATCTAAGGAGTGGGAGGCAAAGGGAAGCTGGACTCTTCTCAGCAGTGTGGGGTGACGGGACAAGGGGAAGTGGCCACAAACTGAAACATAGGAAGTTCCACACAAATGTGCATGGGAGCTGCACTGGAACAGGCAGCCCAGAGAGGTGCTGGAGTCTCCTTCTTTGGAGGCATTCAAGACCCCTCTGGACACCTACCTGTGCAACCTGGGCTAGGAAGCTGCTTTGGCAAGGGGATTAGGTTTGATGATGTCTAGAGGTCCCTTCCAACCCCTACAATTCTGAGAGTCAGAAGTATGGTCATCTGCAAACCAACTGTGTTAATATAGCTTGCCTGTGCAAAGTTGCATGAGGCACTATGTATAAGGTTATGTCTTGATTTGTTGTTAGGAAATATATACTGTACAAAAAATCCAAGGTTCTGTTTAAGGAGCATTAGGGTTCAGAATGGGATGCTTTCTTGCAGTCATATCTAAATAGAAGCTCACTTTCACACCCCAGAATACATTTTCTAGCAGTATCATCTGCCTGTTTATCATCTTCAGAATTTACCTCCATGCTCCCCACCACCTCCAGTGGTGTCACTGTCACTGGGAATTATCCCTCCTCTCCCTGTTAGCAGAAAAAAAAATCTTCTCTCTCTCCATGTATCTCAGGCAGCGGTAATAAACCATCTTGTACCTAGAGCTATGCAGTGCTTGAAAAGCTCATTGAATGCCTTCTTTTGTGTCAGAAAATGTCACATTCTAAGAAACTGAAATGGGGCAATTTCTTTGAACACTCCGGCTTCCTAGTGTCCACTGTAAGACATTTTCTAGCTCTTACATTATTAGTAGGTTAGGTAGCCATCACCTGAACATGGGACATGTTGGATGCATATTCTTTTAAACTCTATTTCACCTTAATGGGTCTATTACCACAGTTGTAAAGAGTATACGGGCAAGATACTTATTGACTGTACTATTGGGAGTGACATAGATGCTGAAGAGAGGAAAGCTAGTAATTAATTGTGTGCAGATCCATTAACTTTAAAGGGCACATCCCTGGCCAGGGTCTTCAGACCACAGACTTAAGGAAGTGTTCACCTACAAGATCAAAGTGAACATGCAAGTCATCTGTGACAGGTTAAGACCCAAGAACAGTAAGAAAAAAAGTTGCATGCAATTCTCCCTAGTAAATGAGCAAGACTGAGTCACTGAAACATTCCTTGCTGATATCTGGAAGATAAGCCAGTTTCTCTAATGTGAAGTGGAAAGCACCCTACTCTTGAAAAGCTGGGAACAGATTGAGCCCATCATGAATCTAAGAAACCCATTCCTTAACACAGATTTCTGGTCAGTAGATGCTGTTTTGCCAGTGAGAACCCAGTATACTAAAGATAACAACATTAGTGTCATATTAACTCCGTGCAATGTGCAGTTTTCCTACCTGAAGTTTTGTTATTGTTGGACCCTAGGATATCAGGAAGAAGAGGGTGGGTGGACTTGTACTGATTATTCTAATTAATTTCCTGTTTGAGTGAAATACATTATGTACCACATTTTATGACAATTATAGAATAATGAGACCTCAACAAATATTTCTATTGTAAGATTTCCTCTTACTAGCTCTTGCAGAGCTCCTTAATACGCTGTTCAGCCAGATGGGACTTGCTGAAAAGGAGGGGGGAACCACAACACCTCTCCACAACACAAGAGGTGCTGTGCCTAGTACACATTGGAGTGATATAATGTGCCTCTGGGTTCAGGAAGTGAGCTGATAGTTAATCACTACTGGTCTGAATTACTGGTCTCTGCCAGGCTGCTAGCAGTCTTGCAGGGTTAGGACTTAGGCCAGTAGTTAAGGTGCTGATTGGCTCATAACTATCAGATAACCTTAATCTAAAGCCACAAGTTAGCCCATGATTCCTGTCTTTATCATGAAAACTAGCAGTGTCAAAGTGGAAATTTTCAATTACTAGAGGCTTGTGCAATAACTACTTAATCTGCAAATCTTTAACTACTTCAGCTCCCCTAGGTGTCTAACTTTCTGGGAAGACCATTTCACATCCATGATTTCCAAGACACTACCATAAGCATAATGGCCACGATCCTGTTCACCATTTCTATTAGCAGCATTAGCATCCCCACCACATTTTTCTGGTATCTGGATTTCAGTAAATTGCCTCACTTCTCAACTCTCAATCCTTTAGGGAATTTTTGGGGGGTGCGGTGGGATGAACACATCAGAACTGCTTGTGCTTTCAAGATCCATTTCAAGATTTTATTCCATGAAAGGTGAAAATCATGATTACTGATGTTCCATTGTAAAATTTAAGAACCATAATGTTCTGAAAAGTTGGTGTCTGATTTCCCATTTGTGAAAGCTGTTAAGGAAGCAGTAAATAACACTCCGTTGGCCCACATCTATCACAAAAGCACATTCTGTCAAGAACACCAGAACTTCTACTTCTGATCTCAGATCACTCTTTGCAGTGTTTATCTTTTAAACAAAACCACCCTAAACACAAGTACACCATACAGTAACTGCTGAGACCACTGGACATAGTAACAGCATGAAAATTTGCAGGGGAGCCTCTTAAGTAGTGGGACAAATACAATTCAGATGTTGTTTATGCAACATTCCACATTAGAATCCCACAGTAACAGCAGCATGCAATATTTCACAGTATTTTAATCTTTTTCAACTTCCATATCATCAGTTATTTACTTCAAGATGCAGTTCTGACCCAAGACATCTCCCCCTGAATGTGTATAGGGTGAATTGCCAACTAGATGAAAAAGAACAGCCAGATTTCAGCCTTTATTTTTTTTAAGATTTGTCTAATGGAGTTAGATTAGCTAGAGCTTTGCTTTACATTTTGCTTTGCCTTGTGTACACAGTAACTATTCCAAGTAGAAGTCCATGAGAGAGAGAACAGTCACTCTGTAAAACCAAAGAAGCTTCCTCCAGCATCTAGTCACTGCCAATAACCCTGTGTTCTACAGTTCTGTTTTTCAATTGTCACTCAAAACTTTAAGCACTCAGTTTTGGTTCTAATAAAAATGCAAGTCAGGACTGTAATCCGTAGCATAGCTACAATCTGTTGGAGGGATGTGAGCAAGCTTGAACAGAGAAAGCCTGAGTGTGAGTACCTGTTTAGCTATGACCTTGGTCAGCAGAGTAAATAAGTCACGGTAAGCTTTGTGCTACTGCAGTAAGATCTCTAGAAATACCCAGGTTACTTCATTTAAAGCTAGAGTGAGAATTAATAAACAATGCTGAAAGCTGCACAGACTTTTTTTTCTTGAATGCATTATACATCAATAATATGTAATTGCAACAGGAAAACAAAGAAAGGAAGAGAGCTTCCACTTAAATATACACATGTTTAGCAGTTTCATGGCATACTCAAGTCAGGTCAAAGAACTTTCATGCTGTGAACAAAAATTTTTTCTGTTGAGCTGTTAAACATGAAGCAGTTGCTAACCATCAAAACTGAAGGCAGACTTCAACACCTCTGTCCTCTTGGGAAAGACACGGATTCTACTTAATAAATTTACCTTGTCTTTGAGGACTGAACAGCATTTCTAAAGTTTGCTCAATTCAGCGTTACTTCTAAACAATAAAAGGACATTCATGAAATGCCTTTTCAATAATGCAGCCTTACCATATCGCATTTGGAAACCGTGGTGGGTTGGGTTTTTTTCGGTTTATGGGGGTTTTTATTGCTTTATTTTGTTGTTTATTTTTTCTCCTTGTGTATTTAAGATCTTGCAAGTTCTCCTGTATATTAGAAAGGATATCTTTTCTAACACTGTCAACTAGAAGATATTTTTCAGAAGACAGAGTTATCCTTACACAGATGCTGCTAAGTTTTGTGGACAGTAATTAATGTAAGGTAACTACACAAGGTACAGTAATATTTGGATCTGTTATGGAGAAAGTTTTCAGAAACTCAGTGGAATTCTCAAAAAAGATGGATTTGTTCAGATTTGCTCTCTCCAAGTGACAAATTATAACAGTGACTTTATTCATAGTGGGTATTGAGCCTCTACAAAACTCTTTAGAGCTTTGCTTCAACTAAAAATTTACCATAACATTAACATTTGATGCTGACCATTTATGTTAGAGTTCTCACAGTGACTCCATTACACTCTATCTTGAATGACACAAAAACAACCTCCTGCTTTTGCTGCTCAATACAGTAAAAGTTGTTTGGTCTTTTTTTCTCAATAAACGTATCTTCGCTGGTTTAGTGACCGTAATAATGAGATCTTGCATCAGCTTGAGTTAACTTTGGAGAGCAGGAAAAAAAAATACCACTGGATGAAGAGGGATCATCATCATGCAGCAAATAGAGGTTATGTTCTTTGAAGCTTTCCTTCAGCTTTTCCTTCAAGGAGATTAAAGACTTAGAGGAAAAACCACTCAACAGGGACTCTTAGGCAGAAACTCCCAAATGGAACTTGGAAAGAGTTGAAAAGCCACAGCATGGCAAAAAAGAGACTGCAGAGAAGCAGATTGTGACTGGGCAGCAATGACCTACCTAAGCTTGCAAAAAATAGCCAAACTTAGATAAGAGCACGTGTCTAATGATTTGTTATTTTAGTCTTTTTTTCTTGCAAAACTTCTGTGGAAAAACAAATCATGTGTTCCTCCATGCTAACATTTCCCTGAGACTGTAAGTGACCATTTACGGCAGCTCTTGCAGCACGACCCAAAGTGATTGCTTTGTCTGGTCAAAAAGAGATTAAGCAGGCCAAGAAAGAGAGGACTGGTCACTGAAAACCACATGAAAATGGGACTGGTGCAGACAGGAAATATTCGGGAAAGAGATCAAAATTAGTTCTACAATCTGAAATACAATTAAGGTGGTTTTTGTTTTTTTTTTGTTTGGTTGGTTTTTTGTGGTTTTTTTTTCTTTTACTATGGGAACATTTTTCTTTTTTTCATTTGTTTGGTTATTTGTTTTAAACAGAAAAGACAACCATTACACTGCTATAACTGGACTTCAGAGGTTTCACTCCAATGGAAAAGGGTAACAATACAGTGGACAAGTATTAGATGCATCACTACTTTACTGAAATGCATACCCATAATTACCATGGGAACCTTCATGGGGCAGCAGAGGTTAATTACATTTCACTTTTTCTAATCTTCCCCTTTCATGCAGGATTTTCCTTTCAGATTATTTCTTAAGAGAGTTCCCTTCCATAGTACATGTGATTCATTTGCCCTTTAATGAAGGACTAGATTTGTAGTGAACCTCAATAAAGTTCTCTTACTATTTCTAATCGAAGCAATAACAGAAAGCTCCAACAAGTTAGTTTTCCTTTCAAGTCTCTTTTGAAGCCAACAATATCCAGTTTAAGAACAAACATAACAGAACTAGAAAGCAAGGTAAACAGCACACAAGTGGCACCTCCCTGGTGGAACTTCCTTCAATACCAAGCACTCCTTCCAAACATACAGTCCACAGAGAGGGCTGGAACAAAAACAGTTGAAGTGCCTTAGTTTTGCTGTGTTTATTGTCACTACCCAGAATTCCACAAAGCAGTGAAAGAAAAGCAACAAATAACATTGCTGCATATGCACTCCCCATCTCTGCTGACAAACAACTTTGAAAAAAGATTTGACACTTCCAAGCAGTCAATTTGTGAGGAACAAGAATTTTTGTCTTTTGTTGAAAATCATCGTATTCATGATACTTCAAAAAGGAATTCAGTGCAGTGTGCAATATTTAAGGCAAGGCAGGGAACACCAAGGATTCCTTCCAACTCAAATGATTCAGTGATTCTACATGATGCCTCATTGCCATTCCCATACAACTTCGCATAATTTAGGAGCGACTGACACATACAGCAGGGACATGAACAGAGATTACTTCTAGAGCCCAGAGGATTAAGATCTATTTTCATGTAATTCTTTCAATAACAGAAAAGGACAGTGCACAATGCATCATTTAAAGAAGCATAACCTATACATAGCATGAACAAAGACCACTCCATTTAAATAAGGCTAAAATATCCTTATATTCTGTGAGGAAACGACAGCTTGGACTCATGCTCTTGTGTGTCCAATGTATCAAGCGTGACAATGATACCCTTGCAGAAGGAATAGGACCTGAAGTCCTTGCAGCACCAAACTGATCACTGGAACAAAGTAGCAAGGGATTAACTAGCAGGAGCCACCAGCAACAAGGAATACTTCTTGCTTTTCAGCATGGACTTCAAGCCACCTACACTATCAGCCACTGAATAAACAGATGGTGGGAATAAAGGAACTAGACAAACAACTCCAAGCATACCCCTGGAAGAAAAAAGGGAAGAAAACTACACAACACAGTTTTTCAAAATCAGGTATTTTACTGTAATTGAACTGTGAGAAGAAAGTATTCAATGAAGCACAGCAGTATCTACCTTTTGTGTTTTCCACAAATCTTTTTAATTTCAAACATTATCCTGACATCAATCTAGACTCTCTTCCTTCATGAAAAAATGTAAAGGAAGGGAGTAGATGGACAGAACATATTAAAATAAATAAGTAGAAAGTTTCTTAAAAAAGAAAAAAACCACTATTACCAGAAATCGTTTTTCTTGAATTACTAAAGCTCCCAAGATGTAAAATCATGGAATAGTTTAGTCTTAATCTAGAAAAATAGTGCCCTCTGGAGGTAAAATTGACATTATTTGAGAGTATTAAGTTGATCTTATTTCTTAAGACACTTAACTGTATTACATTACTCAAGTTACCAGGTTTCATTTTCAAAATATGCTTAAAGCATTTGTAGCAACATCTCACGTGTGGTTGCAAAACTGACAAATCAGCATTTTCTTACCTGATGTAATGTAAGCTGGCTGATTGTCCTGCTCTGAACAGTCTCAGTATTCATTATGGTTAGCAGGAATTTTACAGAAGAGAGAAAATATGGCTGTGTCATTTGAGAATTAACATGGATGTATAGATGCAACCCATCGATCTGCTCAAGACCTACAGATTTAACTAGAGAAAAGGAAATACATATTCTAAAAAAAGAACATCTTAACGTTAACTTCAGTAAGATTTCACTTGTGCAATATCCCACTGAAAATATCAGTAGTTCACTCAAGTAAATAAAATATTCTAAGTCGGGGAAAAAATTAAATATTCACAGGTTAAGTAGTCATACTTAAGAAATACTGAAATAATGAATTGTAAAAAGGATCTAACTTTGATTCTTCTAACTGGTATTACACTTTGAGATACTCTTCCTGCATAAGTACACAAAATGACTAGAAAACTATTAATTTCACCTCATTTCATAGTTGGTCTATAGAAGATCTAGTTTGCTTTGAATAGTCCTGCTATAAGCTCACACTTCTCAAACAGAAAGGAAAGGATTGGGTGAGAATCTGGGAATTCTCTCAGGAAGAGAACAGGCAACAAAAATCACAGAATACAACCTGTCCAAAGATAATAAGTAGAACAGAACAACTCATATTGCTCATCCATGACAAAGGCATGAGAAGGAGTACAGGGGCCAGAGGTAGATATCTACTAATCTCTCTGTAAAAGTTCTTCCTGATGTGAACCTGCCCATGCTCATGAAGAGAAAAGTGGAGAGATGAAATCACAAGGTCTGTGCCAGCTACTATGTTTCTGTTCATTAGCCATGACTCACACAACTTTTCCTGGGTACTCAAACTACAGTTTGAGATTTCTAAGAGATTTCTGTCCAAGTTTTTCTGTAGTTATGTGCTCAGAGTAAGAGCCCTCACGGAAATACTTGAGAAATAAAGGACAACAGTGCATCATTACTGAGATGAGAGAAGGTTCAATTTCTTTTTTTTTCAAAATAGGCCTGTCTAAATACTTGGGCAGAAGAACCTCTCAGTATATGTCTGTCCTACTGTCTTTTAACAGGTTTAAGCTTTACAACAGACTAGCTCGCAATCTTGAATTTTAAAACAAAGACAGTGAAGAAAACATTTTATCTGAGTCTATGCTAGCAAAAAGTTTCAAGCATTATTAATGTTGTTTTTCCCATTAATATAAAATTCAATTTCTATTTTTGAGTTAGATTTCCATATATTGGTTTTCAAGATTGGAGCAGTGATTATTTGGTAGAAGAAAACATGAAGTACAGTTCAAACATTTCAAATTAATTTGCAAATAAAATTGTTTCTACTCTTCCCAGCTCAGGAAATCATTAAAGTGAAATCTGCTTCCATTTAACCAGTGCCTCTTGAAAGTGATCTCTGTGAAGCAAAACTCAGCTCTACAAATTATTTCGCATTTTTCCATGTCTTAGATATAAGCACTTTTTTTTCCTCCTAACAGGAATAGATAGGTCATGCTTATAACATTCAGCAGTTAGAATGATAATGTTAAAAGGTTTAGTTATGCATTTAAATTTATCATAAGAATTTCATATTACCAACGCTAGTCTACATTTAAAAGATAATGTATAATTTACCATCTTTCTTATCTAATTAGTAGCAAGAATACAAAAGAAAAGGATTTTGAAATGAAATTTGAATAAGTATGCTGCAGAACTACCTGCTAGTCCACCAGTCCTTTTGCTCCAGAGGAGCTCACAAAGTACACTAAGTATGCTGTGCTTCTGGAAGTCAGTCTGCAAGAATTCATTTTGTGACAGTTTGTGTGTGCATGTGTGCGTGCAACAACCAGTTTTACCGAAATAAAACTAGCTGCTCCTAGAAACTGCAATCTAAACCTCCTCTTTCCCTCTCATTGCCAGCAGTACAAACAAAAGGAGTACTGTATGGCATGCAGTCTATCTGCTCTTCCCACAGAGAGAGTGGGAATCAAGAGTTAAGGTTCTTCATTTAAGAAGATCCAGTTTATATTATAATGCTGGAAAGTATTCCATTGATCCTGTTTGTCCCTACAGTCCAACTCTATTTTATGGTGTCTACTTATTTATTCATCCCAATATAGACTAAAAAGTGAAGGTATTGAAGAGCTATTAAGTCAAAAAGAAGAGTCTCCAAAATCAGTACTAGAGTGAAAAAAAAACACTCTTTGATCCCACAACAGAAACAAATATATCCAAGACTTATAGTGTTATGATTCTCTAAGTTAATATTTAACAAAGGAATTCTTTCAAATGAGATATTTAAGGGAAAAATGCATGCAGACTGTATGTGGCTGAGGATACCAATTAAAGCTGTTCATGTATACAAGCCTCATTACAGGTAAAGTTCAGCAAGATTAGGAAAAAAATGAGCAGTAGAAGAAGAGTATTTGAGGCAGTAAAGGAAGTTTTCTTTGAAAGACAGGCATTTTTGTTGTTCCGTTTTTTTAAGATATTAAATCTGATATGTTACCTATTACTACCCCATTCAAGATATGAGTGCATTTCACCATCTTTAGAAATACAAGACCAAAGAAACAATGCAAAATTTATATTTAATTTCACGCATCAGCCCTATTCTTTTACCAGTCCTTAAGAAAAATGGGAAGAGGGGTTGTAAGATCCGCATTTTATTGCCATTTTCACTTAAGTGCTAAGCTTCAAATTGATAATATAGTATAAAACACAAAAGAATCTGATAATGGGCCAATTGTCAATTAAATCACAGAATGTCTAAAAATAGAGTGAGAAAGGACAAGAGTTTAAAATACCTTAAGATTGTAATAAAATATTTAAGAACATAGCATATATTATCTATAACTGCCCCTACAAAACTTATGGATGAAGATATTGATTTTTTCCTCCCACTGAAATCCATTTATAGAACAGCTTCATTTCTCTTTGTATCTGGTAACCTTTTTAACAGTCTTAGTTTGACCCCTGTAATTCACTGTCTCATAGAGCATCAAAAACTTTTATTAATAAAGACACTCATTTGAACACAAAAAGATTCCTGGGAAAACCAAATGCTGGAAAGTATCACAGATGTACAGCCTGATGTGTTCAATTATAAATTACTACTACTCAATATAGCAAAAATGATCAATAAAGCACGTGATTTTTAGAAGATGCTTTGTTGGTTAGAAGGAGGAGGATAGGGAAGGGGCTGCAGTCAAATTGTTAAAAATACACTCTTCTGTGCTAATCTCCAAAGATGCCATGAGATACTAATAATAATTCTGAAAGTTCAGGAAGTTTTGAAATATTCATAAGCTCTACTTTCAAAAGAGAAACTTCTGGCAGATTTTAAAAAGCTCCTGTCAATTCAAGAGTAGGAAATTCCACAAAAAAAACAAACAAACAATCAAATGTGAAGCATTTGGAAGGGAGAAAAATAAATTATTTGACAGAGCTATAACTAATTGGCAATACAATTAGCACTTATCCTCACAAACGGAGAAGACTGTTCTTAAGAAGTTCTTGGATAAAATTGCTTCCAGAGGACTAGCAGATCTGTTTGCTTTCTGTGATGTCTGGCATACAACCCACTTTAGCCCTGTTTCAGTTTTCAGATGTGTGCAGTGAGAAGAAGGGATTTTCACTTCCATCATACTAAGTGTTCAAAGTCATTTAGATAGCAAATTGTATTGTTGGTAAGCTCTATCTGCAGATCACCACCAGCGATCTATCCACTGAATTGCTCCCTTGTAATCCAGCCAAATAGATTCAGCTGGATCTGAATGACTGCACATCAACACTGTTCCAGACTCTTCACACTAGTTCTGCATGGCTAAGTAGCCATACCTGAAGATAAAAAAGAAATATGCTCAATTGTTGAGATCCTACTGAATTTTATGTTGATACCAGATACAGAAAGTTATTTTATTGTATCTATATCGACTTTTAAATGCCATTGAAGTTTTAGCTAAATATTAAAAATAACATATATATAGATCTGATAGAGTGCTGTGCAATTTCCATGTAGTACTATAACTATTAATTGCTGTAACACTAAGCAAAATTAGTTTCAAATAGATTGTTTAAAGGAGGAATACATAAGGAAAACTCATTACTCATTGTTTTATAGTAATACTTGAATCTCATGCCAAATAAAGCAGAAAACATTACACACTTAAAAAGGTTAGATACTGCCCAAAGTAATTCCCTAGAAACTATAACTATGAATAACTTAATGTTTAATTATTTCTGCCAGTGAAATAGTAAGAAACCAAGTTCAGCATTTCTTCCTTGAAACTGTTACAAAATAGACTATTTATAAATTCACTCATCATAATAAATAGCACATAAACATTGAATTACTGACAAATATTATCCACATATGCTCAGAACCAAATCCAAGCTTTTTTTTTTTGACAGAGGCTATCACTATCAGCATCCTATATCATCCATACACACAAAATGCAGTGAAAATTTTCTGCTCAAAGAAGGCTCCATGTCAACATAAGCTAATCAGCTCAGTATTCTCTCTATTCACATTTGTCCCTTGAGCCTACCTGAAATGCCCATAGCTAAGAGGAATGAAAACACTGCTGAAAGAGTTGCAGCTGAAGCTGGATGGCTGCCAGAGAGCTCTGGCAGGCAGAGAAAGGCCACTGACCAGCACAGAGCAAAGGTAGCTGGCAGCTCAGAAATATGGCCCTGACCACAGCCTAGGGATCAGACAAGTTTCTGCATGCCTCAGCAGACTGAAATAGGAAATAAAGAGGAAAAAAAAAAGGCTCCCTATGACTATGCAGAAGACTTCAACAGTTCAGCTGCTGTCCTCCTACAGAATGCAGGATGTTAATTCAATTCAAGTCCCTCTAGTTAATCGCAGTTGAGAAAGCAGAAACTTTAGAGAAAACATATGAACAGCCATGATGAAGCACTATAGGGTTTCACCCAGGAGAAACTTCTCCATACTACCTAATGCACCATCAGCTTATTTCTCTGCAATGCATCAAATGGCATACAAAGCAAACAAGACAATGAGAAACTAAGCATAATCACCCAATATGAGTCTCAATTTGGATTCCGATGAAAACATGTTACATTTTTACTTTTCCATGTCCTTTCCTCCTCTGTGAATGCTAAAGGATTTTATTACTTCAAAGTCTATTCTTTTTCATAAAAATACAAATAGCTATATTGCTGCGATCACCAAGCCCCTTCCTCCATTAACAAATTTTGGTGACTGTGCAGAAAGTCACTGATTAAAAAGAAAAGATCAGGAAGGAGTTCTTTGCATGGAGATGAGCAAAGCCTTTGCTCACCTTCTGCATTCATAATCACTCAGATACCTAGCCTAGGGCATGAGGCTGCTGTTCTTCACCTTTAGGAAGCACAGGCAGAAAGACTCTGGTACAGAAACAGCCAAACAGCACTCCTGAGATCCAGCCATGTTACTTCTGCATTGTGATGCCTGTTTACTTCAGACCTGTCCTTCCCTCTCACCTCACTTTTTGCAGCTTGCCCTCTTACCCCCTTCAGTCATTTGCATTCAAGAGATGTTTCCCTAACTGTTCTGCGAAGAAAGAAGAGAGACCAGATGGATGTGTCCTATCCAGCCAGTCTGCACTGCACGTAACGGACACAGCAGTTTCAAGCTAAAGGAGGTTCAGGTTTTTTTTCTCTCCCAGCCTCAGGCTTATTTGAAGTGCAAGTTTCCTCATGGATTTGGGCTCAAACATTGAGGATATGAGGCATATTTGAGTTTTTAAGGACAAAAGGTAGCACGCATGAAACGCAGGCTACCTGGATTTCTTTGAATGCGCATACTTCTTAGCAAATACCTCAAGTTTCAGGAAGCATTTTACTGACACAGAAATGTACATGCAGATAAGGTTTGCATACTTCAGCTGTTTCCATACAGAACAAAGCATACAAGAATATAAATCTCTAGGTGGAGTATTTTCTAGGGACAACATCCTACTCTGTTCAACCCCATCTGGGAGATACAACAGCACCTGACAGCAATATTTAGAACTATAACTAAATCAATCAACCAGGACAGTTACTTGATCTTCATTTTCTTCCACATCAATAAATTAAGTGGAGATTAACAATTACTAAGAGCAATGACTGACCGTTATCTCTCAGGAGGAATTCTATATGAGGAGAGTAAAATGGGTGATATGTTCTCTGTTTCTGAATCAGAAGTTGCAGTACTGCATTTAATAGTACTTGGGAAGTCTTTCAATGTTAATTTGCACAATTACTTGTCTCCATTTGTTGTGTCCTGCCGAATATCTTGCTGAGATCTTGTATGCAAAAATTCTACTTCACACATTAATGTATATTTGCTGGATAGTTCCTGTACTTTGGTGAGCAGTGGATGATTATTGCTTATATACCTTCAAGGCATCCCGAATTCTGTATCTTTTTCTGGCATTTACCTTCTGACTTCAGCAATGAAGACCTCTACAATGTTTAAACATTTCTCATGAGAAAAAGGGACTCAAACTGGATTAAATCCACTTCTTGAAAGCAGTATAATAACATACAATTATCTATTTAATTCTTTCCTACTATTCCGAGGTAATTATTTTGTTATCATGAAGTCTTGGAGTGACTCTTAATAAAGCAAAATATTGAACCAAGATCTTTTCTGAGTAGTAGAAGGTGGCTGAAAGCCCCTCACCCATTCATAGGGAGTGATGGTAACAACCTTTGAGCCTTCTGATAGTTAAATTTCATCTGATTGCTCTGAAAATTGTTATTGGTAAACTTTGCTACATCTCTCCCCAACTCCCAGGCTGGGAGCACAATGAAGAAATCGTGTCCATGCACACATCTCTCTTGGCACTGCTAGTATTCTCCCCCAAATTACTGCAAAATATATATTTCTCCTTTTTTCTTGTTGTTAAATTTCTTCTTATAAGGCTTTCAAAGAATTGTAGATACTATAGAACAAGGCAAAGTCTTCTCACAGATGAAAAACTGGATAAAAAACAGAAAAAGCAGTACTGGAATGTACAGCTGGAGCTCCTGCTGCAGCTACCTGGATGTATGCATGTTGGGTGTTCAAATGCTGGCTTACTCAGCTGGACACCCCACTCAAAAGCATTCCCACATGCTGCAGCCCACGAAAACCTGCTATGCTTCCTTTCTTTCACTCTCTGATCCCTCTAAGTGCCTCCCCTGTTAATTCCCCATTTTCTTCCTATTTGCTGATTTTTCACCCTTCCCTCTTCCCTCCTGAAATGTACAGCAGCCATTGCCTTTGTATTTCCATTATCAGCCACTGTAACAGAATAAAGACTAAATGATCCCTGTCGCCCTTCTTCACAAGTACAGACTTGGGACACTGTTAGTCAGTACAGCAGTTTTCATAGCAATGAGTATGTAATAGCATTAATAGGAGTATGATTTCCTTTTATTTTTACATTAAAATAAATATTTGCCTATCCCCAGCTAACCTATTACATTTTGCTCCATCAGTGATCTTAAGAATCATCAGAGTACAGTAAGTAGTTCAGAGTGCGTTCCACTCACAGTGGAAAACCCTAAAACGGACAAAAGCAGCATCTTCTGCAGCACACTAATATTAAATTTCTGCTTCATAACAAAGAGGAATATAGAAAAAAGGATAATTTGTAGCAGTCAAGAATATCCAACTAGAACATATCAAAACAGTCATAAGTGTTGGAAAGCCCTGATTACATAATTAAAGCAGTCTTGGAATTTCTGTGTTGGGTGTTTTCGGAGCTCCTCTGAGGATACCTCAGCAAACAGCTGCTGCCCCAGTGGAGCCTCACTTAACAGGCACTACAGGCCATTCATCATCAATGCAAGAGCACCATAGACTTTTGTGATAGACAGAACACATATAAGCTAGGAAAATCAGATGCACTGTGCATACTAAGGATACAGTGACCAGTACAATTGTATTGGTCACGTGGTTTTTTTTTTTTCCTTGTTTTTGTGTTATTCTACACCCCACACAGCCTTCTAAATAGAAGGGTAAGAATTTAATGATAAATTTGTAACTCCATATACCATAATAAGCAGATATTCACAGACTGAAAAAATTGAGCATCTTTGTGATGAAAGTTCTACCTTTAAAATCTTTCCTGATCTTAACATTATTTTCCTGCATATTTAACTAGACTGACGACTACCAAAACCAACCATTGCATTAAAATCTTTGCTAGAAAGAGAAATGGAAAACCAAAAGAAGTTCTACAGGAGCTATGCAAACACATCAAATCAAATCTGGAATAATGCTTGCTTTGCTGACTTTTGAAAGAGTTTTGACAAAAGCACAATCTATGCTAAAAGACAGCAATTAGAACATAGCAGTTACTATGCTTAGATTCAAGCCTTGATCACAATGCATCACCCTTAGTTTCAGTTTCACACTCATTGCCCAGTTTCACACATTGTATTCTTCTGCATATCAGTAGGAAGCCTTATATAAGCAAATACAATCAACCTGGTACAAAAACTGAAAATTGTCCCTTCCTGTTCAAGAATGTAAGAACCATCACAGCCAGCCTAAAAAAAAACTCTGAGTACAGGGAAACAAGGCACAAGGAATGACAAGTGGTTTGCAGTCTGAGGAAGCTCCCTCTCGAAGGACAACAGACAGGCCCAACAAGAAAAGATTCTTGTACATGGAGAAGAATGTATTTTCCTACATGGAGGAAAGATGAATTTTGTGTATGCTAATCTAGAAAAATTTTGTGTATGCTAACCTAGTAGAGCACAATTCTCTGTCATTGCATTTCTCCACTAGTTTCACTCTCCCTTCTTTCTTTGAAGGATTTATACTGGTTCTTTTCAGAAAGAAATATCCAAATGGACTAAAATCATGAAAGAACCACAGTAATATGTTTCAAACCAGGGTTGGGGGAAGGTTAGTAAGGCAGAGGGCTCAGCCCAACAGCTGATAAAGGAAACTGCGTTGGATTTAGGATGGATTTTAAAAGCAAAGTGTGCTGAAAGATAGCTAATGATATGCAATTAAGTCTTCATTAACACTAAAATTCTTCAGGTCACACATTACTATCCTCACTTATTCTGACAGGCAGCAAGTATACAGCAATAAGTTCATTTAAACAAACCCACTTCCAAGAGACTTCTGCCTCTCATGTTATCATTCTGTCAGCCAGTTTGATAATAAGGTTTTTTCCTTATTATATTAATAATTCCATGTATGTCACATTATTTCTTTATCCTGATTACTCTGTGAGAGTGTTGGAATCTATTGAAGGCTAAGGAAAAGGTCACAGACAAAAGGGTGCTTGAGTGTTTGCTATTTCTAAAGAAAACTACCACCCTAGTGTTAATATTTGCTTTCACTTACAGCAGGTACAGTCTAGTTATCTGAAAGGAAATCATGGGAAGACATGAATGAAAAAGTACTGAGAAGCTGTTGACCTCAGAAGGTTGTAGACACGTAATGACTGAATCTTTTTCTAAACAAACTGCTGAAATATTTTGTGTTTTGTTATTGTTAAAAAGCTGTTGAAGGACATAACTAACCACTACAGAAAAGAGAAATGGCATTATCTTGTGTTTGATATCCACAGAAGTAATCAGAGGATGCGAGTTTGAAGAGACGCCGTTACAACAACTGAAATCAAATGCAAAGTGAATATTATAAACAAACCATTTCAACAGAAAATTCACATGGGCACAGAGCAGGAATGGCTCCTGGTTTTGCTCAAGAGTTCTTTACTTTCTGGGGTAGGGAAGACTTTGAGAAGAGTTTAGGCTGCAGTTTCACAGTTGGCCTTGACGCATCTAGTTACTGTCCAGTGTAAATATTACCACTGCATTCAACAGATGGAGTTAAATCAGGTTTTCTAGCAAACGGATCTGAAGTTTGCTATCAGGACCCCATTTATGACAGTTACAGTGACTTTTCAAGTAAATGGTTTTATATGATTTGCTAAGAAGCAATAATTCATAGTACCTTTTACATGACATTTTGCACAAACTGTGTAGAGCTCACACAGGTCCAAATCTCTGTTGGGCTCTGACAGACAACAGCCTTCTCTGCACTAACAACTGTCTTAGGTACCAGAAGTGAAAAGCACAATCACAGAACTGCAGCAGTTAGACAGGACCTAGAATAGGTTGCAGATGTATCCCTTCCAGTATGAGACTGCCTCTTCCCCAAAAACCACCCATCTTTTTCCCATCCTACCAGTCCTGGTTGTGAGAAGCATCAGTACTGAAACTCAGGAAGACAAAGTTTTTCGCTACCTCCAGTTGCCTAATTTATGTGCTATGATGTAAATGGCCTAAACCAGATAGGTGGTAGATGAATGATGATGTTCAGAATGAGAAGTATCATCCATCCCTCCCTCCCACAGCCAGAGAGTGCCATGGATGAGTAAGAGAAAGATCATACTAAAAATGCAACTACTCTCCAGGCAGCAGCAGAATGGCAGCAAATTGCATCTTTTAAAGGGTATATAAGGAATGAAGTTTTCTCTGCAGCTTCAATGTCAACATCCTACATGCTGTATTTTGGAGAGCAGTCTGCTCTATCCCCAGCATCTGTGAGGGCAAAGGCACGAAACAGCATTTAAAATGATATTTTTTGCATATTATAGGAATTTCTAAGGTTGTACACAAAAGTTATGGTATTAAAATACTACTCTGATGGTAATTAGTTACTGCACAGCCCAAGACCAAAGCTAAACGGATCTTATTTATAGCAGAAAGAAGTACTTATCAATATTAGCTTCTACCTTTAAGAATACTTTCTAAACACAGGTGTCCTGAAAATCATACTTTATATATTCATACATATCAACAGTGTAAAGCAAGCTTTTGAAGCCTAAAGATTGCAAGCCGTGGTCTCCCAGTGAGATGTAGGTGTTACTTTGTTTTCTTTAAACTAGATTAACCTTTTTTCGTTAAAGCTTTGAAAAACAAAACTGACAGCTCGGTGAAGCTGTTTGCTGCAGATTTATCCAATCCAACTACCTTTATGTTATATGAAAGAATTACTCAAGTTCAATTTTACTTGCTGACTGATCTAAAAATACACCTGCCACTCCAGATCATTCCATAAACTGAATGAATAGAAAAAATCACTTTCACAAAGGCACTGTCTTTATGACAACAGTACAGTTCAGCTGACACAATCATTAAATGAAGATGTACTAACTGATTAAAAAGTACAATGAGGTTTTTGGGTTTGTTTGTTTGGTTTTGTTTTTTTTTTTTTTAACTCTACTGGGATGGAAAGCGTAGCCAGAAATAAAACTTTCAAGCCAAAGCTACCAACCAAGGAAAACCGAGAATTGAAGTGCTTAGAGGAAAATAAGAGACATTCCAAACTACACAAGGAGCTTCTTGCAGTAACTCATTTGAAGCTGAGAGCATCACTGAATTTCCTATGAATGCCTCTGATTTTGCTTCCTGTTAAAGAAAGCCTTTGTCCACATGTTTATACTATACGCCCCTGCCCTAGGGTTTCCTCCAGAATCATAAACTCATTGGAGGGAACTTTAAAGCCCACCTTTCCCCCTCACCACGTCAGGGTGCCTATGGCCCTGTACAACCTGGTCTTGAGTGCCTCCAGGGATGGGGCAGCTGTAGCTTCCCTAGGCAGCCTGTCCCAGCACCTAACTACCATCAGAGTAAAAAATCTATTCAAAACATGTGATCTAAGGCACACACTCAGGTTGTACACTACTCAGTATTATGGGTGTCAGGAGGAGGGCGTCCATTATAAAATGTATACCTGCATGGTCTGCATAAAGGCATAATCTTACAGTATTCCAGAAAACTAACATGATGTACATGCCAGTATCTCCAAGAATGATACTTGAAAAAGACAGGAGACAAAGCCCTTACCGTTGAGCTTCCTGTAGTGCAAACTACTGTAGCATTAATACACCACCATTGTAGCATCCTATGAAAGATGCAACATGGCAATTTAAGCTTGTTTCTTCGGTTAGCTGAACAGATTGCTTCCTTTCACATATTTCAACAACAAACAATACAGGCTGCAGCAGGGACAGCAATTTCTCATGCTCAAACCCTGAAGTTGGACAGAACCTACATCGATTATCACAGCTGCACGTCCTTAGTCACAGGTCCAGCATTACTGGTGTTTGAAGGGTTCAAAGCAGAAGCCAGATCTTCTGCTCTCAGCCCTGTGCTTACCCCAGCAGAATGACATGATGTGCTGGGACAGAGCAGGCAATCACTAACACCAACTCAAGCCAGCACTCTGTGCACTTGCAGCTTTACAGAGCAGTACTTGCTTTCTCAGCCAAGGATTTTCAGATCTGAAGGGAGATGTGACATAGCCATTCAATATAGTTTTATAAAGTGTAAGTAAGAAAACCAAGTGCATTATATATAAGCACTGAGCAGATATTTCAATTATCTGATAATACAAACAAAAACATTTTTAGAAACTGAGCTTTCAGTTCCAAGTTCACATACAAAAATCTACAGTTTCTTTTAAAAAGCTTACTACAGGGCAGCATATTTATAATCTAGCATGAACATACAGACAAGTTTATTTAGCAGGCCCTATTGTACAGCAGTAACATTTTTTAGTCTCTAAACTCTTCTAACCTAGGCCATTCTTCAAAAAGGTAAACTTTCCTTACAGTAGTAGTAGTGATCGAAAATGAACATTTTTGAAGAAAAATAAGTTGAGAGGTTTAAATATGAAGAGTATCTTTTGACAGACCTTGAAAAACACCAACATAATTCTCCAGTTTTGCAAACAATGTATTGTACCTGCATAAGGCAGTGGATACCTAAGGACAAATTTCACACAAGTAGAAAGCTGTGCTGTCAGCCATTTACCCAGCTGCTTTCATGGTTTTCATCTTTCAACACATACACTCAAAAGGCCATTCAATAGTTTGTTGCAGTACAGTTTGTACATGCTGTGTTTCTTGTTCTGGGATATTTGCTTCTCTCCAGCCTTTATATATTCTGTCATCCTAGGGTCCCCTTCACACAGCCATCTCATCCACTATGCCATTAAGAGTTTCTGCAATTAATTGATTTTAACTTTATCCAGGTAGCAACTGCACATCCCTATTCTATATAAGAATATCACTACAAAACAAATTCCCGGTTACAGCAGCAGTTATCACTTTGTCCTAATCCATTTTTGTTTTTAATATAGCTGCAAACTAGAAACATTCATTTTCTGAATTAACACATTTACCTCAATATTTCACAACGCAGTTGGCTTTATTTAGGGTAAGATTTGTTTAGATTTGTCTCAGTGAATATCACTGCTCATTTCATGTTTAGATACTGATGCGACAGATCTGCTACAAGTCAGTTACTGCTTATGCCTTTCAGAACAATATGGAGACGCTAAGTAGTACAGCTGTATGTAAATGAGCTTTTCTAAGCAAATATTCACAAATGTGATCTGAGTGGTTGGCCAAAGAAACAGACACTGGGCTTGATTTCACAAAGTATTCATAATGGATCTGATATCTTTATTTACAAGGAATATACAGAATTCTTTTAACCTACAGTACAGAACAAATCAGAAGGAAACAAAATATCATTGCTCACATCTTCAGCAACTTCCTGATCAGTAAATACTTAATCCTCTACATTTAATCTGAAAATTTACCACAGAGATTGTGAATTCTACAGTTAGGCAGTAAATTTTATCCTTTCCTGTGTTATTCCATATGATCCCATTACCCACTTACTCATACACCTCTAGAGCAAGGTACCTCCTGCAGTCCCAGTTTCTAAAAGGTCTGGCCATATACCATCACCAAGGGACAAGAAATAATTCAAGTAGGCAGAAAAACAGCATTTCCTTATGCTGACTTTAACACTTCTGCCTAGAACAACACAAGGTAAAAAACTAACTTTTACATTAGATTTCTATCAAAGATCTTTAGACTTGACATGAAACAGGGCAAACAGCTTTTACTGAATATAAAACCACAACGCTGATTCTGTGAATTCATAGCTGTTGAGAAGGAAAAGCAGAGTTTGGGCCTACAATTACTCTTCATGACACTTCAAGAACACACAAATAAATGAGGTAACCCTCAACTTCTTACAAGTGTGATTACTTCCACTCCTTCTGCACTAGTAGTTATGTTAATGAAAAGCAAAAGGAAAGGCAGATTATAAAAACAAATATCTTCATTTTAGAAGTAATATTCAAAACGTAGAACTTGCTGTTACACATCGGGTCAGCGCATATATCATCTTTGTCCTTTGGCCTAATGTATTCCCACCAGGCTTTATTAGATCAGCCACAAGTCTCTTGTCATGCAGTCCTGCAACTTTTAGAGACCTTGAAGGGCAGGGAGAACAAGTTCATCTTCTTCCAGAACATGCTGTGTGACACTGCCTTAGTATTATCTTCTCAAATTAAGTTAGCCACATTTATTTCTTAGTAATTTGATTTGGGACTGCAGACCTCCACTAAGACTCCACAGGTTCAGATGTTTTGACACAGTTAAAGTGCCAGAGGGGATGCAGAATGAACTGCTCACAGCCACAGTTCTGCAACCCACTCCTGGGTCCTGTCTTCACACCTCTTGTTGGTTTTTGATCTTGACTTGGGTTTCAATTTTACTTAACTGCAAATCTGGGATTAAGTCTAGCTTGTATTTCAAGGCATTTAAAGATTCTTTCAGCAAAATACTTCAAATGTTTATGATTTCCTGTATTATTACAATAATTAGCAAAACAGATAAACTTTCATTTATCAGCTCAAGAGTAGTAGTGGATGTGTTACTCATTGAAATGAGAGTCAAAATTTGCCAGTTTTTAAACTACAGTTCTTCACTGTTACCAGTGCCAACCAGGACACCCTAGTCTTCCTCCATCCAACCATTAGGTCCTGAGAGTACAAGATCAAATGCTTTCAGCATCTGGCCTTGGGTTAACAGAAAAATCATGGCAGCAAACTAACACTTAAGCTACTTCAGCAAGCACTCTTCCCATCAGAAGAGCATATTTAAGTTCTGTTTTAGCAAAACTGCATTTAAGGAAAAAAAATAGCCCAAATGCAGTCTCAATGAGTTCCTGAAAAAGAATCAGACTGATCCAATACTAACACGAAATATCCTGTTTCAATGATAAAATGTTAAATCCATTTATCTCCCAGGCTCTCAGTTGCCAAGTTTCTGGAAGACAATCTTACCATATTTCAAGGAGACCTAAGCATAGAATGATACTAATTAGTGTATCCTACAGTAGTTTAACCTTGTAAACTAATTCTTCCCTAAAAGCAATGAGAATAGCATGACAGTGCCAGCTATTTTACAGTTTAATCAACATGTCATAAGAATGAAGTAGAACAAGTCGTGAGTTTGCCAATCTTTTCGGAGTTAGAGAAGCAACAAGACAGAAAGAAAAATCTAGAGGTGAAGTAATATATCAAAACTGCCCTAGAATACCAAGTACCACAGATAAGATCCAGTTTCAGAAGTTCTGTTGCTTGCTGTTATTTCAATTTTATGCAATTATTGTAAATGCATCTGGCCCAGCACATATTTTCATCACAGGACTCCCTGTGCCAATGTGGAAACATGCAATCTCGTAGTTAGAGGCCATCAAGTTTTTGTCTTCCTTTCATATCTATACAGGGTTTTCTTAAATTACTTCTCCAAGTGGAAGAAATTTAATTGAAGATAAAGGTATTCAGAGCCTGGAGAGAGAGAAATGGATGCAAGAAAATTGCAGGGAATTTAGACCACAGAAATAAGTCCCCAGTTGCTCAGTTTGTGATGCATTCAGAACAATTTTCACATTTTTCACAGGCCTCTAGGCAATGGAAGCTTATGCTATGAATTTAAGGTTTGATCTCATGGACTATTTACTCTCTTCTATTCATCATACTGGGGAGGTCTGGCTGCACATAGTTGAAGTATATTTCACAGCACCAAAGCACACAGATGCTAAAAGCACTAACTCAAAAAAAAAAAGATAGGAAAACCAAGAGGGATAGTGACTAGCTAAGTAAAAAGTCAAATTTTTGGGAGTCAGGATAGAAAACAGGCACCTCGATGCCATGTTTAGAACACCTCTGTCTTACATTGTCTCAGTAACAAATGTTTGTTATCTATTTGAAATTCCATCTAGGAAGCTTTTTCAGAATTGCAAACTCTTTGCGGAAATTGTCAAAATCAAACTCCCTTGTTCCCAAGAAGGACATATGAGACCCCATAGGAACCTACTAGCTTATTAAAACATTCCTCATGCACAAGTAAGTCCTTTTAACATCTGTTGTAAGCTGAAACTCTCACAGTACTTCACTGAATTGTTTCTGCTTCACTACACTCCTGTTTATAGAACAAGGCAGTATTGCCAAGATGCAGCTGTGTCTAGAAATCGTATATATGAACAGCAAACTAAGCAACATGGGACACTGATTAAAAAAGTATCATGAGATTTCTCACTGAACGAATTGAGAAGAAACTCTGCAATTTCACAGAAGTCTAAAAAACTTCAAGGCAATAACATTCAAGAGAACCCACTTCTGTACAAACTGTGCTATATATCTTGTGCTATCTCTAACCTGATTTTTACAGAGCAAAAAGCAGATCACGCCTGTAAGATGACCTGCTCACTGACAAACAAATTTTCCCTATTCCTACCACTATGTTTTTATTGATGGTCTAACAATGTCAAGTGTTTATTTCTATACAGAAAAATATACAAGCAGCACTTTCCCAAATGCTGATCGAAGTCTGTGTTATTCAACACAGGGTTATTTTTCAACAAACATGCAACCTGTCTTTCTGCACTGTAGAGAGCTGCTTGATACTTCGTAGAATAAAAGCCTCAGGAGTTGTGGACAATTTCTGATGGCATGATCTCATAAATTGTTCTATGAATCTGACTGAGCAGCAGAGAAATTGAGTCCTGTAGAAGATCAGACCATAGGACCAGCTGTTCTACAAGACTGCAGCTTGATCTTTGTGCCTTGCTGCTACCCAGGCACAGTTCTGACTGTTCCCCAGTCGAACAAAAATGCATCACTCCAAGTTGCATATCCATGCTGGAATGCATCTCCAAAGCCAGTGCAGCCTGATCACACTGACTCCTGGTTTCCTCCTGCCCACTAAAGGTTATTCCAGCCATCACTGCACCCTAAAGTGAACCTGCACGACCTTGTGTCAAGACACAGTTTTTCATACTAGAGACTAGTTATTTCAGAAACTTTAAACTTCCACCCAGGATTATGCATCAGTGCCATACATTTCCTGAATGGAGCATGCAGATTTATGGTAAGTACTACATAATCCAAGTCACTTAGATTTGTCCCTCTTTCTGATGTGATCCCTGTATTTCTTCACATCAATTTTCATCAGTACTCTCAATGTATGAAAAGGAGGGCAAAGAACACATCACATGGTCACTCATTTTCTCCTGCTGCACCTAGTCATTAATGTCTTTGCCAGGCCTCATGTGAACTGTTGTACTGATCAATGCAACTGCATTTACAATAGTCATCAAATCAACATTTTTCCCTTAGAGGAATAAGCATGTGTTATTTTGTCCTTTTCTGAATGGTTTTGATTTTGGGCCACTGAGAAACTCCTAAAACCACACAGCTCAGAATGAATTAATATAATAGAAGCCCTAGGGCACAATCTCAGTACACATAATCCTGCATAAGGTTGGGAGAAAATGGAATCACCACTTGCAAAAGAGGAAATAACATTGCCAAAACAGAAAAGTTATGTACCCCAGAAAAAGAAAAGCAAACTCCATTTTTGAGCTTCTACTAAGACTAAGAACTGCCACTGGCCAGAAAACACATTAACATGTCAGCATGAAAAGCGTGTGCAGAATTTAGTGCCTCCTGCATTTAACAGAAGTTTTAAATTGAAATGGTTTCCTTCTCCCTTCCATCAATACCTGAAAAATTACCGAAGAAAAAAAATATTCATACAGAAGAAAACTTGTTATCTCTCTTCCAAACCATAACTACAGCCTGGAATTAAATGCAAAAGCTTTTGGAGAGCATATGTTTAGCTGAAAATCTCATTGGTGTTGGCTTAAAAAAAAAAATGTTTCTGTGCAGTTCTCCTCCACCTATTTCCAACTACAGTGTAAGGATTCCTGGCTTCAGACAGCTCCCTGATGTCCAATGCAGAAGGAGAAAAGATGCTAAGCTCTCTCCATCTCTCCTAGCACATTTAACTGAAACCACCACTGTTTTGCATTTCCTGTGTATTCAGTATAAGTAAACAAATGAATATTGATTTCATTCTATTTTTCACAGCTTCACTCAGTCTTGTTTCCTTCAGTTCTGTCAAATACACAATTCTGCTTTCTAAAGTAAGCAGCTTTAGAAAACTATGCCATAATAATACAGATTGTTTTCAACAAAGATCACTGTACAAAGCAGGAAGAATTACATGTTACAAAGTTCCCTGAAGAGAAAAATAAGGATGCACAGAAAGCACAGCACAACCCATCTCATTGAAAGCGGAGGTGAGCAGCTGGAAAGGGAGGCGAACACCAGTCCTGCCTTCCTCCTCTGAAACCCCAACACTGAGCCTCCCCCCCACAAGCAGCAATCAGTCAGTGCTGCAGCAGACAGTGCAGGTAAAAGCTAGCTCACCTAATCTTACACAGTGCCGCAGAAATGTGCATTTATGTTTCGACTCGTGTTTTAAAAGGATGGATCTCCCCCTATCCAACACAATCCACACTGTGCGCAGTCATCGCCAAAGGCTTGCACAGCATTATCAGCCTAGCTACTGACAGAAAGGTCATTTCTGTTTAACAAAGATAAAACCAAAGCTGCATTTTAAGGATAAGTGTGGGGAAATGAAGAAACAAATATACCTTTTCTATTCCTAAAACCAACCGGGAAAACATAAGACATTTGTAACACAATGATTTATAGGTCACTTTTCCCTGCTTTTGTCAAGGGAAGTTCAGAAATAGTCACGAATAGATTTATAGACAGACAATTCCATTTTAATGTTAAATTGCAATCCAACCTGGCACAAGTGGGAACATCATTCTGCCTTTCCAATCTGTCAACAACTGCAGCAAAGCCTTTGAATTACACACCAACGGTGCTGTTTTTTTATTTTTACTGGTGATGGGGAAGAGACTTCAGGCTTGTTTTCTTTCCTCAAACCCAAGGCTGAGATTTTCCACGGGCCCATGCAGCCCTGAGGAATTAAGTGTTTTTAAGCTACTATTCTGTCCCTCGCCTTTCCATAAAGTGCTGTGACACAATTGCTGTAGTCTGAAAGGTTTGGATGAGTATACTTCATCAATTTCCCTGCCTTGCTGTGCATCTGGATTCCAGTAAGTCTCAAGGAATTTGGACAGGCACATCTGATGAAGAGACCATTAGAGTGAACAGCAGACAATTCAAAAGATCTGGCTCCTATATGTGGATTACAATATTGAAAGCAAGTGTTGTTCAGGTGCTCCATATTTTCAGTCACTACTATGTGTCAAACATTTCAAGAAAGTGACTTGGCACAGATGTCAAAGCACAAAGCTCACTACTCCAAAAGACTACATAAGACACTGACCAAAAAAAAAGCTCCGAAGCTAAGCTCTTCTTTCTTAAGAAATCTAATCCAAAACCTTAAGTACAGAGACAATGTCTTATTATACTTAGATGAGAAGTCACAAATTCTGGTGGTGATACAGACAAAACTATAATGATGATAAATAGGTGAAGCGCATAAGAAAATAACCACATCACTATGAAGCCAAGATACTCAACACACACTTGAACAGTTGGCTTAAGTTGATCTATTAAATGATCTTTTCTGTAGAGGGATGTATTAATTCAGCAGTGAGAGGATTAAGAACCTACTAGCCAGCATGCAGAAGACAGCTCCATTTGACAAGTAAGCCTTATAATATTCAGCTGCTTTTCTCATCCCAACATCATCTGTGTCGAAGATGGGACAGATGGCTTATTAAACACTATCCATTTTTATTCACTAGTTTTCCTAATGTTTCTTACTATGTTTTCTTCTGCGGCCCTCGAATGTTCAAGGACTACTCCCCCACTGTCCTTCTGTATACCATTTAGTTAGCTCTCAGCTGCCTATTAGAGAAAAGTCTCTCACCCACAGAGATTCCTCTGCTATCAAGTACCATATTGGCCTCTGTGAAGTAGGGAACAGATGTGCTATTCTCTCCAGTATGCTGGAAAATATTTCAAGGGAAGGAGGAATTTTATATTAAGACCAAGCACATCTTCACCCCTCCATAACCAGTAAAATATGAACACATTACATTGATTCCAGGTAGTTTCTTGAAAGCCAATCTCAGAGTTCACAGTAAAAAAAAATAGATTTTAGAAAAGTTAAAATACAGCTAATTTAGTACCAAAACATGAATATGAATGAATAGCAAACATAAGACTTCCTTCATCCTCTTCTTCAATTTGTTCCCCTCACCTTGTACAAACCACCTTAAAAGATATGAAGTTTCACCTGCACGAGGAGATTTTCACTCTTTCCACTTCTCCTTCACTATTCCCTCCTCCCAAAAATACTGATATCACTTTTCATAATGAATTGCAATCATGTTCCATCCTGACAGGAAACAAAATCCGTAACTACCCTGAAGATTATTGAACTATAAGTAATCTATTTACACTTGGCATGATTATGCAAGTGAAATAAACAGATTCCATCTTCCATCTCAAAACTGCAAAACAAATGTGGAATTCATGATTCCATTGCTCTTAAAAGAGCTCACAAAACAGTAAACAAATATACAGGTATAGAGAAGTGTTTCAGGTAACTGATCCCTAATCACTATGGAAAGTATGATTATCACTTCATAAGTGTATATTTAATAGTAACATTAATTCTGAGATGTTGAGAGTTAACTCTAATAGAAGAGTATTTCACAAAAAAAACATTACTAAAACTAAAAAAAATATAAAGCAAGTCACGCAGATAAGCAGGGTAAACTGACCTCTTTTTGTGATGCAGAAGAAAAAATTTAAAAACCTAACGTGAACAACACAATATCTAGAAGTTAGTAGAAGGTACGTGAAGTGCCAAGTCTGACCTCACCACATGGAAGCCTTCCTGCTTTTGAGTCAGTCCATAGATGCCTGTCCAGAAACCTCCTGAAGAGCAGCATTCAACAGCCGAAACATAAACATACCAGTTACAGTAAAAAATGCCATAGCACAAGGTTTGTTCTTTAAAGAGCTGTGTAATATTCACTGAAAAAAGATGGAAAATTAATGTTCAATTTTTAGTATTTAGCTTGATACACAGCTACATTATATCTGAAATAGGTTTGCTAAAATAAAACTCAATATGTGTAAATGTCACAGGATACCCCCAAGAATAAGGTTAATCTTTTACTTAATTCATTATGAACACCAGACAAAACACACAATTTCCTTTTGGCTACAACAACAAACAACTCAGACATGAACACCCCTGTCAAAGTCTATTCCTAGTAAAAACTGTTTGAATCTACATGTTCATTTATAAGCTGAGGAGTCAGATTATGGTACTATCCTACTGTCTTTACAACAATGTGTGCCTATGGAAGAGAAGGAAAACTGAGCATCTTTCTGACACCTCTCCAGGTAAACCACACAAGATTTGGCAGTCCCTGGAAAGTGGAGTGCTCACTTGAGTGTAGGAAATTACAAGGACAGTCCAGTTAAACACCTGAAAGTCTTCAGTAAACTTTAGCCAACATTATTTGGAATGAGAACCTGTGCCCATTTGAGGAGACTATCTGGTAAATGTCAACAGATTCCAAATGGAATCAACAATGCAGTCAGGAGCATGCAGATAAATACCTGGAACCAACTGAGGTTATTTAAAGTCTGTAAGGAAAATGCAGCAATATTGTCTTCAGTATGCAAAAACAAACCCAAGATAGACCAATTTACATCACCAGAAAGGTATATCTGGAAGTTCTATTGTAAAAACTAACAACAGAGCACAAAAAGACCTTGATGACAAAAAAAGTCATATCTCACAAGTAATCTGCTGTTCAGATAAGAACATTGTACATATCCCTGGTAATGTTCACTGCTTCCCAGAAAAATGCAAAAGTAAAAAAAGTGAAATAAGTAGCATCAAACACATGCACTCAAAAAAGTTAATGGTATTAAAAAATTTGGAGCGAAAAATGTGCTTTTTCAGTAGTAGATCTTTTGTTTCTTAGTTCAATGCTGAAGCTTAATTTGATTCACTGTGGGAGCTGAAGGCATTTTTCTGTGCACAGACCACACTGAATCAAGAATAACCTGGAGAAACAGAAACAATTCCACAAGTATGTTCATAAGGTACCAGAACAAGGAAGCAGATTTTTTGCAGAGGACCTCCATAACACCAAACAGCCTTCTTTATTAAACATTACTCCTTAGCTTCCCCTTTAAAGAAGGGAGGTACTTCCTTTCCTAATCAATTAGGACTCTAAGCTCTCAGCTGGCTTTCTCAATCTGTGATTTTTAAAGTAACAATAAATGAAATCCATAGTGTAAGCTGTACACAAAACTACTGTGAGAGGAAACATGCACAGTGTGTTCTAAAGAAGTCAACACAGCTGACAAGTTAAGGCTGTTTAAATCCTGCTGGAAGATTTCAGCTAGGATAAAACTCTCAAACTTTAGAGCAGAAAACAAAAGAAGACTGGGGAGAACAAGAAAATGCAAGATGGCCTAGGTTGCTAGAGAGATTCCTGTCTGAGAGGCTTCACATGGTGTTCCAGCCTGTTGTCTGAGAAGTTTGCTTTAAGTGCAAAGGGTTGAAAAACCTCGCCAGCGCTAACTGTGGGCTCTGCACTGACATGAGCAGGAAAAGCCCAAGTTTAAGAGTTCTCTGTCCAGGTAATCTTTCCTGCCGTGTTCAGGGATACTTATTATCTATTCTTGGCTAAACTCACTGCTACATGTGTATCTTTCATGTTTGGGCCACTTCCCAGATTCACACTTACACCAGCAAACTCAAGACCTGCAGAGTAATCATAAGCCCGGGCATTTAAACAACACTAAAATCATAGCCCTTCTGGCCTCTGAGGAGCATCAGACTGTAAGGAATTATAGTAGTTTGGAAGTTACTAAGAAAATAGATTCTATCATTCAAGACTTTTTAAGCCAGTTTCCATTCTGTTATCTGTGTGTCCTGCTAGTCTAAAGAACACAAATTTTCTACATTGAAATATACGGTCTTTGACCACATATGCATGCAGTTAGACCCAAGAGACAACATCCTCATGGCTTTCAGACCCGGAATTCATTATTGCAAAACATTCTTAGTTCTGGTCTGCATCAAGAATGCTGGGTCTTAGAGGACTGGATGAAGTCCACTACCTTTGTTAGTTTCCATGAAGAGTCAGAGGAAATTAACAGAACAGATTTAGGAACAGCTTTTTCATATTCCTTTTTGTTGGCAACATAAATACAATGCTTGGAGTTAAATGCCTGGATAAGAGGATCCGGAAGAAAGACATCCTTGCTGAGGACAAACTAATATTCTCAGCTCTGCCAGTTTTCCTGCTTTAGGAGATTAGACTTAAGGCAATGATAAATCACGGATTAACTAAAACAATAATTTTGGTCAAAGACTTGGAGGATTGACCTAGTTAATTTTCAGTAGACACTAAGGCTGATGAACCTACTTGAAAATTAAAGATCTTTCACAATTACCTTGTTGTTCAAGACATTTGAAAATGACCTGCTCTTCAAACATACATTTCTATGTTATAAGCCAGAAAGGGGTTTGAATAGTGCCTTCTGTCAGCACACAGATTTACAACCAAGTGTTTTTTTGTTGGTTTTTTTTTTTTAACTAGTTCTCTCACTTGACCAGTTTCTCTAGTTCACCAAAACCCTCACTTTATATAAGAAAGGCTGGCTTTGCCTAATAGAAAAGTCAGCCTCAGCAAGATCTTGTGCAGTTTCTCAGGTAAGTTTTCAGTGAAAAGCTCAGTAATAAATTAAGACCTATTTTGCTTTTTACCAAGGAAAATAGTCATTTTGCACCATCAGTCTTCAGAACACGAGGGTTTCAAATAGGGTATTCCTCATCCACAGCAATCAGTATCTGTATTCATCCTTAGCTCTCATATTGGTTCCAGCTGCAACATATGCTACAACAGGGGTTCAGATTGTTAAGATGGACCACTAATAGCAGAGTTAAAAAAACTAATCAGCAATCTTTCCACTACAGTTATTTGCATTTGTTATCCTTCACCATGATTATGCACTGGCTCTGCTTGGTAGTTTAACAGAATACTGGAATTCTTAGCAGCAAAAGAAATAAATGAAAGGTCTTGATATAAAGTTATCACAAGCCTAGATCTCCTATACTAACCTGAGCTGCAGCTTCACAGAAGACTTTCTGTAGCACTGCACAGCATAAAAACTACCACCATATCAGGGTAGGATTTAAGGTAGACTTGGTCAAATGTAGTTACAAATTAAATGGATTAGGAACAACAGTATTTGAAGCGCAGCTAAAATACACACTGCAGCAATCATAAAACCAGACACTCAGTACATTCTCATTTTGCCAGTAACATTCTTCAGCAATACATGAAAAGTTCAGACTCATCAGTGTAAACAGGTCATATGCACTTAAAGTCATATTCAATTGCGCTTTTTCAAATGCATATGTAACTAAAAACATGTCAGTTTGCAAATGCAATAACATCTGCAATCTGAGAATAACCAATGGGAAAACTTCTGAAAATAGAAGACCATACATCTACTGATTTGGTATATTCAAGCTTTCACAGTCTAATCTCTACACTCCAGGTGAACTCTGCTTGGCTGTTGACAGACCCTCCCAAATCCTGTGAGATTTACAGCACTTAATTCTCTAAGGAGACCTCTTGGTGTGCTTCCAAAAGAGTCCAAAGAACCCTATACACCACCATAACTTTTATTATTCAGAGCTCTCTCTATTTAACAATCTGTCTCTCCTTCCCAGTTCCCTCATGCAAGATGGTAGCTTGAAGCTCCTTATAACATTTTGCTATGTGGCCCTCTATGCGTTTTAAATGGAGAGAAGATTAAAGAGGTGTTTTCTTTTACCTTTAGTAGTTAGTAGGATACCCTCAGGGAGCCTAAAACTGAGATCCTCAAAAATGATAAATGTTCTTGAGCTGTCAGACCAGGTCTGAGTAGATAAGGCTGCTGACTACAGCAGTTGAAAGTATGCTCTTAACACGTGCCTGCTTTATTCTTCAGATCCTTTGTCCAAAGATGTAATGAGAAGCATGTATTGAGAAGCCACTGGAGTTAGGGCTTTACATATTCTAGAAATACTCAGTCACAAGAAAGGCAAATCTGACTTCTCTTCAATCTGAGTTTAAAGTGAGAGGATTTCAGATCATTACATTACTGCTAGTGCCAGTGGGTATTTTTGCCCTTTTCATTATATCTTTTTGTTGTCTGTTTTTACAATCACATCTACTACTATAGGTATCTTTTTCCAGAAGCACTTCAAAAGCTTTCTTCATGTAAATAGATTATGAACCCTTTTATATAGTTTGTATGAACAGGTCATTTATTTGAACTTGCTCTCCTATCTTACATGAAGATCTTATTGTTAGATTTGCTATACTAATAACTATGTCATTCAAGTCACCAAAAAGAAGTATCACTGTCTGTATTACAGTCTATCATTTGAACACCCTTGGGGAAAAAAGAATACAGGTTGAAGAAAGCATGCCCATTCAAAACTAAAATGGTGAGAATGTTTTATCTGTGTTCATGGAAGTCATTCAATATCGTTTACAAAATATTATGAAAGAGCCTATTTGCATAGCTTCCACCTTGGTTTCTTACATATAATTTGCAGCAGCTTTCACAGTTTGTTATTTTATGTCTCAATGGAAAACCATCTATACCACCTCCTTTTAGATTAGCATACACAGTCAACAGACTCTGAATAAATTAAAAACAAGTCATTACTAACAGAGGAGATGAAAGGAATAAAATGAGTTGGATTACTTGCAACCTTTCTACTGCATCACAGAAATGTGCAAATGGGACAGTTCTCTTAAGGTGCCAGAATAACATTCACAAGATAAGAACATCATTCCCAGCAATTCTGAGACTTAACATGGATCCTTCGACAAGTTCATTAACTTCTCAGTATCACTACATATAAAAGAGTAACACTTAATAGAGCTAGAAAGAAGTTCCAACACATACCCAAGTGTTTGTAATACTTTCAAATGTTGACTTTCCAATATTTCTATTTACTATTCAATCAAATCAAACCAAGAAGTTGTAACAACAAATCCTTTCAGCTGATTACTGAACCAGTGAAACAGCTTAGAAGTCTCCTCTTCATTGTGTGCCTTGGTGACAAAGAAATTCCCAAAGGCTCAGTAACTACATGCTATTTCAAGTGGAAACAAAACAGCAAATCCAAATTACTGAAATATAACAGCATCTAATCTGCTGTTTCAAGTGTTTATTCTCCTAGAGCTTTCACTAATCTTATTATCTCATAACTTCAATTAACTCAACATGATTTCTCAGGCAAAAAAAAAATGATGCTGCAAACTACCTAGCACTTGGTCTCTTGGAAAAAACTTGTCTGTAAGCACTCACCTAGACAGAAAGCAGTAGAAAATAACTTTTCTCAATAGCTCTACTCTTCCATGATTTTATTATAGCTTCACATGCGTTAATGGTTTTTGCTGGCCAAGCACAGAATAACTACATTACAAAAATAACTGGGCTACCACCATTTTGCACAGCCTATTTGGAAAGTGAGATGCAAGTTAAGACTTGATACAAACAACTTTTGTCCTAAACGAATTTCGTCGGTTTTTTTTTTTTTCCCTTCTGCAATAGTCTTCATTACAAAGGAAAAAAACTGCAACAGCAGTGATACATTTAAGAAAGTATGTGATAGTACATACATGAGTTAAAAGATAAAGAAGCACATAGCAATGTTGAAAGCTCTGGTATTCTCCTGTGTAAGCACATAAAACTGTTCTATCTGCTAGCCTGTAGAAGAATTGATTCCATAAACACATAAGGGATAATTTAAAGATCTCAAAACCTTCAATTCATACTAGCAAAGTTGAAGAAACACATACATATACATTTGAGCAGTTTTTCCAGCATGAAAGTGATTTACAACATTCAGAAGCATATGTGGACGGAAAACTCAATGCACATAAAGAAAATCAATACAAGAATTTATCTTTTGAAGTTAGATTTTACCACTTAGAAAAGCAAAAATGGGGTCTCTAGAGTATTAACAGACGCCCAACTTCAATGTATTACCCTTGATTTTTCAGCTACTGTTAATTAAAAGGTTAGCATCAAACCCTAAAACAAAATCCACTCAAAGTTTCTCCTTCAAAGAATATTTACTAGCATTTTCTCTGGAAATCTTTCCTACCGATACATCCGAAAAACTGACACAAGGCTGCAATCCTTCCACCATTTCAGTAAAGTGTTATACTATCACAACAATTAAAAATCCACACTAGACCTGGAGACTTCAACACCAAACTACTACAAAGCCCAACAACAAAATGTCAGTGATCAAGAGGATTTAAAAAACAACAACTTTAAACTCTTAGGAAATAAGATTTAAACTTACCCACACGTTGCTGCCTAGTAAAACCAACAGCATCATCAGGAGCTTACAAGATTCAACTGCCTCTAGGTTTAACACACCTGGAAAAGCAGAGGGAGTAATGCATCACCGAGTGGACCACGTGGCTCCCATTTGTCTAATTAACAGAAGAAAGGTTAGCAAAGAGCAAATTTCTGGTACACTTGCCTTTCTGTACGTGAGCCCACTGAAGTTTTCAGTTACTTTTTTTCAGTTACTTGTCCAGCACAAAAGAGTACAGTAATAAAATAACATCTTGTACCTCTATTTCTCTCTCTGAACACCTCTGTGTCCAGCTGGTAGCCTGCTTAGAGTAGCAGCTCTAGGTAGGCAGACATCTTGCCCTATACTTTCAGAACAACTGGATTGTCCAATTTATTTTTAAATCATATCATACGTCTAACATATAACAAAATAGGTGGCTTAGGTCTTAATCAGCATTGAACTTTGAACACAGTCATTGTAATGCTATAGTGCAGTGGAAAGCAATAGTGAAGTAGCAAAGTCCAAGGCTGAAGCAACTAAGAATAAACTCAAATACAGCAGCTGCAAAAACAAAGGAAAGTGGCTGCTTACCCTTTGGAAGAATCCAAGTAGTCAAAAATCTCCAAAAAAATCTCTTTGCTTCCACTGCCAACTCTTAAATGAGGTCTAGGAAGGGGTGGAGCTGGTCACTCAAATGCATTGCATGCACCTGGGCTCCCCTGGGTTGGCCCTGTCTTCCCACCAGGTGCTCAATCACTGTTTTAGGCCATGACTTAGCATTTCTGCTACAGTTGTCTAATGTTATCTGGGGGAGTGCAGTCACATTAAGTAAAGGAGCTAAACTGAAGGAACAGTGTGGAACAATGCCATGCTGCCTTAGGCCATAGATGTAAGAAATTTTAGAGTACAGAAACTACAGATTTATTAAACTTTAGGAAGCATGAAGTTCTCTCCAAATTACTTCTTTCCTTCTTTAGCTATAGGATAATGTCCAAACCTGCCCTTATTTCCATCAAATATTAAACTGAGTGCTCTTTTCCAAGTTTTGTGGCACCCTACTGAATCACATTTTTAAAAAATCACTGAAAAGGGCAGGTCCACATTCTACCTAGTTCTGGAGCAAATGATGGTAGTATTGACATGGGAATGGCTCTGCACCCAAACCTCTCAAAATGTGCTTTCTAACCTCACCCTCACTGTAAAATCACAAGGCAGTGTTAAATAATCCCTTCTCTCAGGCCCAGCTCATGGAAGTGAGATCATCTTGTGTTTCATCACACGCTTGGGATTCATTGTGCCAACTCTGCCTGAGGCCAGGCAAAGCGTTTCTTCAGTGACTGTGAACTGTGGAAGAAATGGCTACGCCAGAACCTCATAGACCAAAAAACTGTCTCTGGAGACATTTTCTTTTAACCAAGAGTGAGCCTGGCTCTGCCCCTCAGGTGGCAATACAATCGCTTGTAAACAAGGAGGACACTTCTGTGGTTGTGGTATCCACAGTGCAGGCGACGATTCTACCACAGAGCTGTGGAAGGAGTTGAATGTATCTACTACATACTGGGAGGCTGGGATTCTGCATTTTGTGAAAAAGTGAAAAAGCCGAGTATCTTCATTTCTGCTGGGAAGCACCAATAGACGCCTCTTCCCCCTGACACAGAAACTAGAGCAGTTGGGCCTGCGCTGCTCTCACCCTGGGCTCTACCCCAAGTTCTATGCCCCGTCAGCCTCTGTGGCGTGATGGTTCTCCCCTGTCTAACTCTGCAGTCTGAAATCCTTAGTGCATTTCATGAGGCCCCTGTCTTCTCTGGAACTCTCCCTCTTCACCCTAGTGTCTCAGCTTACAGCAGACTGGCGCTGCAAGAAGGTATAACCCTGGCTCCCATCTCCCTGCTGCTACCCCTGCCAGATGGCAGCCATGGCACAGCAGTAGCTGGCAGGCAGGCTGCAAGCAAATAGCAGAGCTTCTAAAAATCACAACTTCCTTTTTCTTTTTTTTTTTAAATACACACCAAGTCTCCAGTTGTCTGTCACTGAAATTGCCTGTACTTGTTGAAGAAAAGTTCTTGTAATAGTTTCCAAATTTCCATCCATACTATTTACCATAAATTTCCAGGAGACTTTCCTCCTTTGGTATCAACATGTACAATATACGAACAGCTTTATTTCTAACCGAGGTCTTGATTCAATACAACAAACAGAAGTTGTGTATTACACGAAGTCTGTTCCCATAGCTCCCAGCTCCCTCTAACGGATGTTTCATGCTGTAAGTCAAGCTTGAGCTTTTGCATATGCATAAACAGTTTATAAAATGAGCAAGTTCAATTGCACAGTAAGAACTGCTTCATGGCTACAGTATCTTCCACAAACAAACCTCTGTATTGCAGTAGCTGTTTGGGAACTGAAATTGAATCCCGCCTGTATTAGTTATCAGTGCCTCCTTCTCCCTCAAATTCTTCATCTTATTCTCTTTGACATGAAAAGAATTTCAGAAGGTCTCTAAACTCTTCAGAGATATAAAACCTCCTGTGAAAATGAATGAAATCCTAGTGACCTGAATGTTTAAAGCTGGCAATAGGCATAGGGATGTGTGGGACAAGTACTTTGTTTTCTTATTAATATACATCTAATATCATATTTGAAGAGAAAAACATTATTTAATCAAAAGATGAGTCCACCAAAATTCATGTCCTTATTATGTACAGTAAACACATTCCATGATATATGATATTACAGACTTAGAAGTATTGCAAATATGCATTAGTGATCCAAATAAAAATAGGTCAGCTGTATCCAAGCTACATTCACTTCTTGCAAAGGTTAGAAGCGTCATCTTAACTACATCTGCATTGCATTAAGACAAAACTGCAAATTAGTTGCTGAAAGAAGAAACAGAGAGCAATCAGATTTAAAGGGTTTCTAGAGGGCAGAATTACCATAAAAACTGTGTCGCAAGATCTTAAATTTGGCTAATGTCAGAATTTATTCTAAAAATAATGAAAAGATAGATCCACTGACAAAATATCCTCTCATTTTTATTGAAGGCTGCAGTAATTCTGTACACAATCAGAAATTTTTGCAAAAGACACCATCAGCAAAACAAGGAGCTGTTAATGAATTAAAATGCAAAAAGGCAGCATAGAAGAAATATAAATGAGAACAGGTGACAAAGGAGGAATATAAAAGCAGTGCTTGTGTAATTAGGGATGCTATCAGGAAATGGAGAACCCAGTGGGAGCTCAACTTGCTGAGGAGTATAACAGTAAAAAGAAAACAATTTTTAAGTACACTACCAAACCCAAGTTTAAAGGAAATGTGAAGCTGTTGTTGAATGGAGGAAACAACGTGGTGACAGATGATATAGCAAAGGTTGAAATATTATTTATGACTTTTTTTGTTCTTCAGAAAAGCTCACAGACTTCTGCATTTACCTGCAGTTTGAGAAAGGAGGCCAAGCTTAGGCAGAAGAGTTATGGAGTGTTCATATATTATGAGGATAGGATCAATAGGATCTGCCCAAAGAAGGTGAAAAGATGGGTGATGTGATTATGAAGTTACATCATCCTCAGAATGTTGTGATGGTCTGTGGGAAAGGGTTAATGCTACAATCATCTTTAAGAAGGGTGCAGAGGAGGAACTGAGGAACTAATTGCTGGACAGCTTCAACTCAGTCCCTGAAAAGATATCTTTACAATCCATTTCCAAATGGAGGAAGAACAAGGTGATGAGCAAAAGGTTTTACCTACAGCAGCCAGGCCTGTAATTACTAATTACAACTAACCAGGCCTGGTCTGCTTTAATTAGTCTCGGGAAGAGGAGGCTGAGGGGAGACCTTATTGCTTTCTTCAAATACCTGAAAGGAAATTGCAGTGAGAGCAGGGTTTCTCTCTTCTCACTGGTGTCAGGTGACAGGACAAAGAGAAATGGCCTCAGATGGCACCAGGGAAGGTTGAGGCTGGTTATCAGGAAAAACTTCTATACAGAAGGAAGTTAAGCACTGGAATAAGCTCCCCAGGGAGGTGGCTGAGTCACTATCCCTGCATGTGGTTAAAAACCGTCTAGATGTAGTGCTCAGGGATATGGTTTAGAAGTAGGTTATTAGAGTTAGGGTAGTAGGATTTGATTGCAGTTGGACTTGATGATCTTGAAGGTCTTTTCCAACTTGAGCAATTCTATGATTTTATGAAGTTGCAAGGGTACTGGGTAGAAGAACCCACTGTAGACTAAAAGATGGCTAAAGGGCAGGAAAGAAGCACAGAACTTAGTAGCCACCTAAGAAACAAAAATCCATTATCATGACATGATGGTGAGGTAATTCATTAGTGAAATGATATTTAACTCTCAAATAAGTCAGATGTCAGGAGAATTTTTTTTTAACAACTTGTTTCTTAGCTAAAACAAAAAGAGGGCTTTTGGATCTTTATCTTGAACTGCAAGTAATGTGGGCAGTTCAGTATTGCTATTAGTTAAATAAGTTTTATATCAATAATTGGCAAAGATGTGAGGTTATTCTCAATTTTATCATTATTAGCTTTATTTCCACAATTCCTTTCAAGCACAGACAGAAAAATCAGCACAATAAACACAAAAAGTGAGAGAAAAACATTTTATTTGTACTGAGGCAAAAGGAGCTCATCTCACTTAGATGAGCTAAGGAGATAAAAGGAGAGCAAATGTTTTTGAGAATTTACAGACAAAAATAAAAATACTCACACTTATCACACCAGTACATGATTGAATTTCCTATGTCAAAACTCTCTTCCTCAAGACTTGGCACCATTTTTATTGCCCAGCACAATATTTCATGTCATCATTTGTCAAAATCTCATACTACCTATGTAAACATCTGTTTTATGTGTAAACTTTAAAAAGAATGGGAAAACGTACTAATTTATTCTCTATGACCCCCAAAATTAAGTGTTAACTAAATACCAAATTAATTACAGCATATTCTCTGTAACACTGTTTCAACAAGAACTACAGCCTACTGAATTCCTAACAGAAAAGGTACAGAAAAAGCTGATGTGCAGCGTCACTCATTAGTGTAATAATATTATAAGGCAATAATAAAAAAGGTAATATACTTCTTTATTCTAAAGCATACTTGCCAAGTCAAAAATCAAGGCTGTGCTCTGACAGCTCATTTATGTAGTGTAGGATTTCTTGTTAGCTCAAGCTTTTCATTTTGTGCAATATCAGATTTCTTTATTATTATTTATTTTTTCTTTTTCAATCCAAATTCTACACACGTAAAGTAAGAAAAACTCTGTTCCCAAAGAATCAGTGAAGGTAAATGCAAACAGGAAATATCTGAAGTTAAATACTTCTAAAAAAATAACCAACACATGAACAATAACATCACTGCAGAAGAGTTCAACAACCTAAGTCAAAAGATTGAGTTAATATTACTTTTGTAACCTTTTTTGTTCCTTCTTTGTTCACTTCATGCTCAATTTGAATAAACAAAAGTAGTCATATGTCAGTCTGGAAAACATGACATCACCAAAGATGTCTTTTACTGTTCAATGTGGCTTTGTAGCATGCAGCATGATCAACTTCAACCACTCAAGAAAGAAAGAGAAAACGTTTCAAAGTTGTTGAAAACAATCTAAAAGTAATTATAGCGTTGCAGCAATCAAAATGACTGTTCTCTTTACTCTAGTTATAACTTAATCTACTACTTGTCATTTTTACAAACCGCAGTTCACATTAAAACATTTGCTGATAACAAAAGTTTCTCTTTGAAAACAACACTGCTTTACATCTGGTCAGGCAGCTTGTGCACATCAGAGCATTCTGTCTAGACAGACACAGAAAAAGGCAAAGGAGAAAAAGCTGAAATATGGCTACAGCTTATCTGCATCTATAATGCACCACACAATCTCATGCAGCACTAGAGACAGCAAGTTTCTTCAGATGATCCATAAATACTTGCAAGCTGACATCATCAGTAAGAATGGGTGCTCCAGATTCCTAGAAAAGAAAACAAAGAGAATAGATCAGTTATTGTGAAGAAAAAGCATTTTAAGGTACACATGTTTCATTAACAAACACCTCTCTAAACTGAAGTTTGGAATGATCTTAAAAACATATAATTGTTGACATCCTCTGACCAAAAAAAAAACAGCCTATACATTTTCATATGTTTACATGAATTCAGGTACAAATCACAAGCAGGACATGAGGAAACAGCCTCAGATTGCTGCAGGGGATGTTTAGATTACACATCAGAAAGACTTTTTCATGGGAAGAGTGGTTAGGCACTGAAACAGGCTGGTGGAGTAGCTGTCCCTGGACATATTCAGGAGATGTGTGGACACAGTGCTTACGGACAAAGTTTTCTAATAGATTTGGTAGTGTCAGGTGACAGTTCAACTTTATCTGAAGGGTTTTTTCCAACCTAAATGGGACTGTACGTTATGATGCTATGACCACCCTCTTTCCTGTAGTAATCCATGTGTTGCAGTGCAGCAAGATATCTGCATCAATAAAAAAACTCAGTGTTTTTGACAGATGCCAAATTCCAACTTTCAAATTTTTATAAGTAAAAACTTCCATGTCACAATCTCAGTACCATTCCTATCTCAGTGGAGCAAAGGTGACAAGCAGAAATGCACCAGCACCACACCTACTACATCAGTATCAGACACTACTGAAGCCCAGACACACCAAAACGGAGAAAGGAAGGAAAGAAGTATCAGATCAGGACCTCAGTGGCTAAGTGAGGGTCAATTAGCTTTTCTAAAGTGAGCTGGACCTACAGCTCTATGCCTCCTCAAGAGTGCCACAAGTAAGCACCATATCCAATATATTCTGAAAACTTCCAGCTGCATCTTAAAAGAGTAATCAACATGCACTTTCAGAGCAAACAGAATCGAGCTGTATAAAACTAGTTTTCCACTACCTTCTGAAAAACGTTTTACATTCCAAATAAGGTACTTATCTGCTAAAGTTTTTAAAAATCTTTACTTACAATGTTAAAAACAAAGTCAATCCATCACCTTCTGAAACATGGTCTCAGTGGTGTGTGGGTGCCCTCTTCAGGTCAATGTGGACTAACAATTTTTTTCGGTAGACTTTCAATTTTGCACAAAATACACAAATAGACATGAAACAGTTCAAAAAGCTCAGGACAAAAATAAGACCAAAACCAGCTCTGTTCAGTACTTCCTTTCAGCATTTCCAGTTTCATAATTTTCACTTGATCCGACTTTCTTCACCAAAAAAAATTAACGAAACCAGCAGGATATTATGAGAGCACACACACTCCTCAGTGACACTGAAGAGATTATCACACTTGTTTTTTTTATTTAATGTTACCCTAAACCAAATTATTTCCAACATACAAGGGAAAGTTGCCTTATTCTAATATGTATCAAAAAGTCTTACTGGGACTTCTCCTTTCGGGTTCACAAAGGGCAGGTCGTGCTTGTCCAACCTCATCTCCTTCTATGACTGGGTGACCAGACTGGTAGATGAGGGAAAGGCTGCTGGTGTAGTCTACCTGGACTTCAGCAAGGCCTTTGACACAGTCTCCTACAGTATTCTCCTGGGGAAACTGGCAGCCCGTGGTGTGGACAGGTTCACTCTCCTCTGGGTGAAGAACTGGCTAGAGGGGCGTGCTCAGCGGGTAGTGGTTAATGGAGTTAAGTCCAACTGGCGTCCTGTTACGAGTGGTGTCCCCCAAGGGTCGGTACTGGGGCCCATCTTGTTCAATATCTTTATTGATGACCTAGACGAGGGGTTTTAGTGTACCCTCAGTAAGTTTGCAGATGACACCAAGTTGGGAGGATGT